>OZ014524.1:73196927-73796927 GCA_963966055.1 Lathyrus aphaca | reverse complement strand
AATGTGGGTTCTAGTTAGATACTTTTGTTTTAGAAATTGATGTTCTAAGAGTTAGGTTAGAAATTGTGGAAATGGTTTAATTTGATTAATCGAGATATCTAACGGTTAGAATGCAAAATTAATCGGTTAGAACAATCGGGTAACGTGTGTATCTAATCTATATAACTTGTTTTGGCGTTGGAAATGATCTGGTGTGGAAATAGTGGATTTTTGGGGTTTATGAAACTCTAAAATCGTAGAATTATAATTCTGGTGCGAGCCGCCGGACGGCGCTTTGAGTGTCGGGCGATGGAGCCTTGACCGTCGGGCGGAAGAAGAGGCGATGAGAACAAAATCTCTGTCTTGGAAATTTTCTGAGAACGGGCTTGCGCCGCTGCGATCTTCGGGCAAAGCAGCAGACGTTGGGGGCACCGCCGTGCGAAATGTTGATCGTCGGGCGCCCTTGGCAGTTTTTCAAATGATTTTATTTTCTTAAAACATCTGTAATTTTTGATTCGAGTGTCCGATTGAAGCATTCTTTATATCGATAGAAAGCTCTTGCAATGCTCTATCAAATGAAAATATTGATAATAGTGTGTAATTATTTAATTTATGATATTTGGGTGATTTATGATTATGTATTGTGATATGTCATATGAGTATGCATGCTAATCCAATTATAATCTTGAGACTACTTAATTAAAATGAGTTAAGTAGAGTGAGAAAAACTTACCCCTATTATAATAGAACCTAGTTGTGACTAGGAATTTAATAGAAACTAGATGACGATGCTCGGATGTTCGATGCTTAGAGAAGTATCTTAGTCGAGTAATGCTCTAGTGGTGAGTGAAACACTATATGAAACATGTGTGTGAATCCATTTGAGTGTTTATTTTTGTGGAAAAGGCATTGTGACCTTAGGAATGTTGTATACATTCCCATTTGAGTGAAATCACGTAATCAAAACCATTTTTCCCTGAGAAAGTCGTTTCATGAGCCAAAGTTCCTCTGGAATGTACGTATGCAGTACTTAGCATGTTTGATTCTCGCCTGTAGTACGAATGGAGCCTACGGGTAAAGAGACTTATGGTGGTTTATGGCCCACATGAAGTGACGATTGTAAGGTTAATAGCCCTTCAATATGAATATATTTCATATGCCAAGTAAATACCAGGATCCATGAATCATGTCGACTTCTAGACATAGAAGAGGACGGGAATATGGGATACCTCGTGGTTTCCTGATTAGTGATACTTTTCGAGTTAGTGAACTCAAGACATGTTTCCATATGAGTGTGAGATTGTGAACTCAAGGTCTAGATTTTCCCCCGACTTAAGTAGATTTTTGTTAGAACCCTGTAAAGCCGAGAGAATCCATAAGATAGGGAAATCACTGAGATGTTGATATCTCACCCCACTATTGTTATTGCTTTTCAGGTTTTGTTTGCAGATTGATTTACAAGTGAAGTTATGCTCAAGATGTTTCAAGTGAAGCATAAACTTAGTTTTTTTGCTGTGTATTTTACCTTTTGTACAATGATGGATATTGTATTGATCTTAGTATTTTTATTTTAGTATAATTTTCATGTCTTGTACCATAGTTTTGTATTGCTTTAGAATTGGTCAAGAATGTGAATTGTACTATTTTGCACTTATGATGGTGTCAGTACCAAACAAAACTTATATGATATTATTCTAGGTATATATTATACAGAGTGTTACATCATGCACAATCCCTTATTTATCACATAATGCATCAAAATCTTTAGACACATACTCTCCACCACCATCAGTCTCCAGAATCTTTAGCTTTCTACCACTTTATCTCTCGACCATAGATTTAAATTTGGATAATACCTCGATTACTTCACTTTTCTTCTTGATCAGTTAAGTCTACGATTTTCAACTGAAATCATCTATGAAAGTGACAAAATATATGTTACCTCCAATTGAATCCACCTAGATAAGACCAAATACATCAAAGTATATTGTTAGACGACGACATTTTATCTAGAAGGGGGTTGAATAAATCACATAATTTTCAGAAATTAGCGCTATAAAATTTTCTTTAAAATATTTACAAAAATGACCTAGGATCAAAATCGTCTAGCCGAACTGTCAATGGAAAGATCGGATATACTAAACCAACGGAAATAGTAAATGAAATAAAGGAATCAATATCACTTTTTGTTGTGAATTGGATACCTTAGAAAACAAAGTATAATAGATTTCTCAATAAACCCACAAGGGTTAGGGTTTAGGGTTACCAAAGATAACAACAACGATTGATTATAAACTGTTATCCTTTCCTTTCTCTTAAAACAAGATTACAAGTATACAATAATAACATATAACCTCTCTCACTTTTGAATTAGGGTTTTATATTCCTATTTTCCCTTATTCAAAATAAGAGAGACTAGTATGTTATTTATAATAAAACTAACATACTAATTTAATGGGATTTTTAACAATTACCTATAACAAGCTAACTTAGGGTACAAACTAACTTAAACAATTGGATCTATAACACAAGGCCCAATTAAACAATAACATATGAGCAGACTTCGACGACATGCTATTCGTACCAGGATTTGTTCCAATATTCCACACTTTCTAATCAATTGTACGCACAATAACCACTTATAATAAACCAATTTCCAATGACTTGTAGGAAATAAAATTGGTATTGACAATACAATGAACATTTTGTGTGCGATCAAATTATCAAACACTTGGTGTGCGAAACACACCAAGTTTATATTCCCTTTGATATAGTAATGCATAATTTCCTATGCAATCAAGGTGATTGCAAAGTTGTTTAAAAATTATTTGATGCATTACTAATCAAATGAATTATAATCAACAATCGATATCACACAAACTATTTCAATGAAATATAAAGAGATAGGGAAAGAGAGAGGCATCTGATTTATTTAGGAAGTTTCCCTATCATCCTCGCTAAGGGTACGTCTGCCCTTAATTCTAAAACTAGAATTGAGATATGTATAAATTTTGTGTGCAAAATTCAGTACAAGAGAAGTACTAGCTAACCAATAATCTAACCCAATTGTTGAAGATGAATATAGCCACTTCTCTCCCATTGATTCAAAATGAATCAATTGCATCAAACAATCACAAACAAATCTCCAGTTACTGCTACTCACTTGACTGAACCTTTCGTTCTTCAAGTCTTTCACTCGGCTGATTTCGATCATTACAAGTTGACCCCAAATCTTCCAATACAATCCTATGGTTACCGCTACTCCCTTGACCGAACCCACCGTTCTTCAAGGCTTTCACTCAGCAGAATGTGTAATGCGAAGACTTGTGAAAAAAACCATAAATCTTTCAAGATCTTGGAGGACAAAACCCCAAGGGTTTTATAGAATAAAATCCCAATGCAACTATACCCAAACTTGATTACAACAAAATCTACGTTTGGACGTTATCACTCTTGAACAAACAAAACAATAAAAAAATGATTATGTGTGATATTTTATGTATGCAAGAGAGAGTGATGATGAAGAGCAAACAATGAACTTTTTCAATTTTCTTCTCTAGATATGAATGAGTGATATAAAATGAGTATTTATATGTGTATGAAATAAATATAAGAAAACCAGAGTTGGGAGACACAAAAATGCAGAAAAATAGAGTTGAAGTAGCGAGAGGTCGACCTCCAACTTCCTGTGAGTCGACCTCTGATGAACATAAGCAAAAGAAAAAAAGCAGAAAGGACGACAAGTCGACTTATGTAGCCTGAGGGGTCGACATCTGCTGGACAAAAATGTCAAAAATGATTTTTCTTAAGTTTGTTTCAGTACAGGTCGACCTGTGCAGCCTGGGGGTCAACTTATGGCATGCATAGACCAATAAAAACATGTTTTTGATGTTGTGAGAGGTCCTAGATATCTTCTATATGCATAGAGACACCAATTCAACTTAGAGAGATATGAATGCATGATTTTAACAAGGTGATACCGTCCAAAATACATACAAAATAATTCTTCTAGTTTTGACATAATTAAAATATAAAAAATAAGAACTTTACCCTCACATACTCCCTTTTTTTTATAATGGCAAAACCGTTGCAAAAAGTTCTGAGTACTGAGCAAGCTCCCTCTGAATATATAAACTCCCATTTACAATTCGGTACTTTGTGACTTTGTTGCTTTCTCCCCCTTTGACAACATCAAAAAGAGTAAAGCATATAGTTAACACAAAACAAATAAAAACACATAAAAGTACACTCAAAATATAATTGCCACATAACTAACATTAACACACATCCACATAAATGATGTTAACGTAAACATATATTGATAAATAGATCCATAAATGTAAAACAAACCAACATTATTTAATACAAATCCAAACAACAAGAAAATGAAAAAGTGAAATGAAAACAAACACTGAACATGAAATGCAAATGGAAACATGAAGTAAATGAAAATTATTTATGGTCTTCGGCCTCTATAATGGTGACCTCTTCCCCAAAAGGAGTGATGTGGGTTTTCTTCTTGATGATCCAAGTGCTCGACCAAATTAACAACACTTTGGTTAAGAGTGTTGAAGTTGACAGAAAGTGAATGACGTTGACTTACAAAAGTTGTTGTCATGTCAACAAATCTACACATAACTCGTGACACAAACATATTAAAGTGTTCATTTTGTGCGCGAATCAGTTCCTGAATAGCCTCATACCTCTGTTCTTGAAGAGCAGTGTTGTTTCGATTTTTATATTGCATATTGTTAAGCATTTCAAAGACTATAGAATTATCGGATTTAAAGTGTTGTGGAGACAGAGGCACAAATGAGGTGCATTGGTTAGTCCAGCCTGTTTGTTGCCAATTACCCCATCCTTGATTATCATATGTATTCTCAACCAGAGATTGACCCCTCCAAGCAGAATTATCTTGATTTTCTTCGGTATCCATAGGATGAATTTCCTCATCATCATCTTGTTCATCCTCATTATCTTCAATGATGTGACGAATCGACCCCTTTTGCTTGACCATATACATTTTTCGTTGTTTGTCCCAAATGTAACCATAAGAGACATAAACTTTTGACAAAACTTTGGGTCAGAAGTTAAAGACACATACGAAATACCAGGCACATAAATTTTAGAGTAATCTAAAAAGCTTTGGATCAAGGAAGGATATCATAGAGACAAGCTTTTGGTTTTTTCACCACATACATCATACTCACAATATATTTAGGCCAACACACCTTAGTTTTATTTTTTATAAGATGCATTAAGTGAACTTTAGCTTGATCAACCCATGAGTAACCACCCTTTTTAGGACGCAAAACATGAGATACAATCCAATGTAAAATGTGCTCCTCCATTTTCAGATAGCTAACCGTGAGCGATCTAGGAAAATTGTCACTTGCAACAATTTCATCAGAATAAGGAACCTTTAACATTGAATTCAGAGCAGTCTTATAGTCAATCTGAGCAGTTAAATCTTTATCAGACACACAGAAAGCACTAGTAAAACTAGGATCCATGTCAAATAGTTTTCCCCATGTGTCACTATGAATGCCATGTAGATGGTCTCCCATTTTAAACGTAAAATTAAAAGAGGAGTGAACACCCACCAATCAGTATAGAACAACCTAATCAAATCTTCATTATAATTTATACTACACTCTAAAAAAGCATTACTTTGATGTTTCATAATATCAACAGTCTCAGGGATGTTCATCCTACCCATTACTTTAGGAAGATAGGCAAACTATTTTGTGACAAACCTTTTCTTAAAATCCTTTTCAAACACATCCGTAAATTTAGAAGAAAGAAGTGATAAAACATTTACCGGAGTTTTAGTGGAACCTCTACCAGACCTTTTACCCGTGATTCTTGAAGTTTCCATGGGTGGGTGCGTCGACCTGTGAAGATTTAAATTTCCCAAAAAAAATGTGCTAATAATATGCGTCGACCTGATCCTACTCATGCGTCAACCCATCAGTTGTAGGATCTCCAAAAAAATTATGGTAATGAGAGGTCGACCTATGCTAAAGGAGAGGTCGACCCATGACATGCAGAATGGCACAAATGAAAAAAAAATTCTATGAAACATGTATGGAATGATAAATAAGCAAGCTTACACATTTTAAACACCAAATAGAGAAGATATATAGGCATCAAACTAGCACATAAGAAACCATTTTCATATTACACATAATAGTGAAAATTATTTAGCAAACATACAAGGTAAATATAAAGTGTTGAGGAAAGATATTACCTCCAATGATGATGAAAAGGGAAATCACTCACTTAAAACTTAAAATCTAAAAACATGGTTAAGCAATTTCTATAATCATGTATAGATAGAAAGCATGCCAAACATGATAAACACGATCTAAAATATCTAGAACACCAAGTTCCCTACGAATGTAAAAGAAAGGTTTCGTGGCGAGAGCTTTTGTAAAAATATCGGCAAGTTGATTTTTAGTATCAACATGCTCGAACACGACATCTCCTTTCTCAACGTGATCCATAAGGAAGTGGTGACGAATTTCAATGTTCTTAGTGCGTGAATGTAGCACATGATTTTTGGTTAGATTAATGGCACTAGTGTTGTCACAAAGGATAGGAACACGATGAAGTTTCACATTAAAATCAAGTAGTTGTTGTTTGAGCCATAAGATATGGGCACAACAACTACTGGCTGTGACGTATTTCGCCTTAGTAGTTGACAAAGCAACAAAAACCTACTTTTTGCTATGCCAACTAACTAAGGAATTTAAAAATAAATGGCATGTACCACTAGTGCTTTTCCTATCCAATTTGCAACCAGAAAAATCGAAATCAGAATAACCAACCAAAATGCATTCCCTCCCTTTAGAAAACCAAAGCCTAAACTTAGATATACCACAAAGGTATCTAAGTATGCGCTTAACTAATTTTAAATGTGATTCTTTGGGCTTGATTGATATTTAGCCCACATACAAACACTAAAAATGATATCCGGCCGAGAAGCGGTAAGATAAAGAAGAGAGCCTATCATACCTCTATACTTTTTTCACATCAACGACCTTACAATTTTCATCTCAATCTAGATTACCATTTGTAGGCATTGGAGTGTCAATTGCTTTTGAGTTTTCCATATCAAAGTGTTTGAGAAGTTCAGTATAATACTTTGTTTGGCTCATAAAAGTTCATTCTTCAAGTTGTTTGATTTGTAATTCGAGGAAATATGTTATCTCCCACATCATACTCATCTCGAACTCACCCCGTATTAACTTTGAAAATTCCTTGACCCAGTGCATGTTAGTGGATCCAAAGATGATATGATCAACATAACTTCAACTAGAATGGAGTGATTTCCTTAAAGCTTAATAAAAGTGTAGTATCAACTGTCCCTCTTGAGTAACCTTGATCAAGTAAAAATTTGCTAAGATGCTCATACCAAGTCCTAGGGGCTTGTTTGAGACCATACAAAGCATGTTTAAGTTTATAAACATGATTAGGGCAATCGAAGTTTTCAAATCCGAGAGGTTGAGATACATAAACTTCTTCATTAATGAATCCATTTAGGAAAGAACTCTTCACATCCATTTGGTATAATTTAAAATTTTGTGAACAAGCATAGGTCAGCAAAAAATGTATAGCCTCGAGGTAGGCGACCGAAGCATAGGTCTCCTCATAGTCAATGCCCTCCTCTTGGTTATATCCATGAACAACAAGGCGAGCCTTGTTGCAAGTTATAACTCTGTTTTCATCTAATTTGTTCCTAAACACCCATTTAGTACAAGTTACTTGATGACCTCGCAGAGGGGGACAAGGTCCCGAAACCTTATTTCTCTTGAATTGATTTAATTCATCTTGAATTGCCAAAAACCAATGTTCATCGAGTAAGTCTACTTTGGTGTTTTTTGGCTCAATTTGAGACACAAAAGCGGAATGATAACAAAAGTTACTTATCTTTGATTGTGTAGTTACTCCTTTTGCAATATCTCCGAGAATATTGTCGATCAGATGAGCTTTATAGGACTTCCAAGCTATATGAAGATCATCGTTGCTAATTGGATGAACCTCTTCTTTCTTTTCAGAGTTGTGATATTTTTCCTCCTTAACTTTCACAGATTCAGATTGATCAATTTCCTTTTCTGGATCTTTGAGTATATGTTTCGAAGATACACCTGCACCATGAAAAGAAATACCTTTTCCGACATTTTTCGGATAAGATTCACCAAAGGTAACATGCATGGATTCTTTAACGATAATCAATCTTTTATTATAAGCCCTATATGCTTCGCTAGATTGAGAGTATCCGAGAAAGATACATTCATCGGCCTTTGAGTCAAATTTTCCAAGATTTTCTTTACAATTATTTAATACAAAGTATTTACAACAAAAAACATGGAGATGTGAAACATTTGGCTTCCTACCCTTTAATATTTCGTAGGGAGTTTTGTTGAGAATAGGACGCATAAGCACCCTATTCAAAACATAACATGTCATACTTATGGAATTCGCCCAAAAGTATTTAGGAAGGCCATTGTCATTGATCATAGTTCGTCCAAGCTCCTCTAAATATGATTTTTACGTTCCACCACTCCATTTTGTTGTGGAGTCCTAGGAACTGAAAAGTAATGATCAATTTCATGTTTGTCACAAAACTCCTCAAAGAGGTGGTTTTCAAATTCACCTCCGTGATCGCTTCGGATTGTAACAATTCTAGTATCTAATTTGTTGACTTAATTGCACTTTTAGTCCCACTATATATAAATTTATAATGTTTTAGTCCCCCTTTTAATTTTTTCAGCTTTTTGGTCCCTTTAGTTGTAAGTTTTTTGGATTTTTGATAGTCCCCCATCTAATTTGATTATTTGGCGCTATTATTGTTGAGATGGAAGTGGACCTCAATTGCCATGTCATCTAATTAAATTTCATCTCATTTTTTATTAATATATTTTATTAGAAAAATAATAATAGAATATTGTATTTGTATTATATAGTGAACCCTAACCCAACAATGTTCATCCATTTCTTCTTTCTCCAGAATAACATTATTCATCCCATCTTCTTCTCACCGTCATCTTCTTCTCACCTCATCTTATCCACACCGAAGCAAAAATTTCAGGATTTTCGCAAGTATCCAGTCACAACAAAGCCCAATCAAGCTTCAAATCATACTGAGGTGAATGTCGTTGTGGTCTTGATGCTCCACTGATGACTTCATGGATGGAATCTAACTCGGGACGACAATTTTATGGTTGTGGAATGTATAAGGTATTTTTCTTCAGATTTATCATTATTCATCTCTCCATCCACGACATCCCAACTTACATATGTTGTTGTTGCTTGTAGGTGTCATACCCCAAATTTGCCATACCTCTATAACTTTTCTTAGTGGTGTTTATATTGCTAACCATTATTCAAAAAATCCAAAAATATGTTGTTTTTGCTCAGGGTTAATTCATTGTTCATCCTTCATGTTTTTTCAAACACCATTCAACCTCGAATGAGAGCATTGGCCTAATGGGCAGTGAACTGAGCATAAGGAATCTCATATGTGAGAGGTCATGAGTTTGAATCTCACCTCCTTACATTTTGACATTTTTTTTTTTTTTTGTTACTAACTTTAATTTTTATTTATTTATTAATTAATCATATAAAATTTAAATTGTTTAATTAAGTTAATTATTTGATTTTAGTTTTAATAGTCATCAATATTTCTCTTTTAATAAAAAACATAAAAACATTAGTTTTAATTCTCCTTAAAATTCTTGTCTAGAAAAAATACAAAAACATTAGAAATTATCTCTTTTATTATTCTTGTCCATAATATTTTGGAAACTAATTTATTTTTTCTTGTTCCTAATTCTATATATAAGTATGACACCAGAACCAATAGGATAGACAGAGAACCAACTAACAATTTTCACCATCACTAATCTCTCTCTCCCACCTATACCAAAAAACAAAACAAAAAACCTTTGTACATGTTTTGTCTGCTACAACCAGCGGCACCTCATTCTAAAAAGAGTTTATGTCTCTCACACAAATTCAAACTTGGTCCATACATCACCACTTAGACACTAAAAGCCACCATTCACAACCATGTAAATCTCACAACCATGCTCAAAATAGCAAAAGAAAAACATGTAGCTCTTACCGGAAAACGAATCATTTCTCACTCACCATAAATCATGTGAACCACAAAATGATCTCCTTTTTGCAACTGTGACCGATAACAACACCTCACAACAACCGCACGGAATCTGAAACACGAACGAAAATATCAAGCCCTCCACCGTTCGCAATGCACCGCCTACAACAACCACCAGAATCATGCATCAACCACAGTAGATCGTCGGTGACACCAGTAGATTTGCAGCACTACCATTATATTGTCACTGATATGACTCGTCTCTAATTGTGCGCTCCATGATTAAGAGCCTATTGCCTAACAACAAAATCAGACGACAACATCCATTTTGTCTGGTAATTCTTTTCAATTAAGAGATTTCGTTCCAACTTGTGTGGTTGTGTTGATGTATTTGTTCTTCTTAATTTGTTATTTGAAACTAGTGGATATTGTTTACTTGTCCTGATCGTGTTACTGTGATTTATGTTTGATATTCAAGGCTAGTTTATACTGTGATAAATGTCGTGAATATCTGGTATCATATCAGGTGCATGTACCTTTTTCTTGTTTGGGTGGTTTAAACTTATTTGTTGAAAAGCAATTCCTGGATTGGTTTGAATGTTTGACATAGTCATGATGATTTATGATTTTGTTGTAATGTTGTGTACTCCGTCCTCACTCCATTCCTTTTTGAAAATTTTATTTTTGTAGCTGTAATTATCACTAGGAACTTATTTTGGTGGTGATATTGTTTGTTTTATTGATTGAACTTTATTGTAAAAGTTGTTGTTGTTTCGATACATCTGGGTTTTGGCATTGAATTTCATTGAAAAAGCTGTAATTATGCAGTTACCTTTGTAGTGGACTAGTGGCATTTTGAACAGTGGTTTATTTTACGAGGACGGTGAACATTGCTTTGAGTTAACTATAGTTGTTGCTTGAACCAAATACATCCCTATCATTATATTAACCTAGATTTAGTTTAATTTAGAGTATAAGTTATTATCTTTTCTGCTGTGGCATATACACGTTAGTTTTAACAAAATATATAGCATGGTAGCCTAATAAGAATATAATACAGTACCTTTGTTTAGGTAGTATAGCAGTTTACAAATTGGTTCAGAAGCTTTAATTCTATCTATACTTAGCTTTAATTTATAAGATATAATCTCTAGTTTTTTTGTTTGTTTAGACTTATATACATATACACATTTGTTTTAATAATACACACTAATTAGAGGATAACTCTTATTTGTTTAGGCTAACTTTCAATTAAATTTTTTAGATAGTATTAGCCATATTCATTTTAATTTTAGATCTTAACTTTCATTTTGATTAAATGTTGACTAGATTTTTTTTGTTTTAATTTTAATATTAATTTTGACGCCACTTTCATTTTGATCTTGGTTGAACCTTAATTTTGATCATGATGTTGAGTAATCACGATGTTAATTGCAATTAAATTTGGCAAAATATCCAAATTTGTCATTTAACTCTATCTCTGGGTCCAATTTGGTCCCTTAAGTTTAAAAAGTGTCAAAAAAGTCTCTTAAGTATTTAAAAGGGTCCACGTTAGTCCTTTCGTTACCTACTGTTAGTCAAAGTCAAACGTTTTGGACACATGGTGCTGCAATTTGCTGATTCATCTGCCATGTTGGATATGAATAACAAAAAATGAAACACATTGCAAAATATCTGGGAAACTCTGGGAAAATAAACAACATAACCAAACCCTAAAAATTCCAACACTCAATTCATCTTCAATTCATAAAACCCTAAAAATTTCTCCAAGCATAATCATAAAGTAGATTGTTGAACTTCTGAGTCTTGGATTCACCATATGTTTTTCAGCTTTCTTTTTATTATTTGTTGATTGGGATGGACTCCGTAATGCAAGATGTGGGATGGATGCAGTTGAATCTAGAATGAAACCCTGCGAGGGGAAGACAGAGAAGCTTGAAACACTCCTTGTAGATAATAATGATAGTAGCCACATGGTTCATGTTCCACCTGGTCCAAATGCTCTTTCGGATGTACTTATAAGGTTTGTGAGTGGAATTTTCTTCCTTTTCTGAACACAATGTTCCTGGGTTTCGATTTATGAGTTTCTTTAATTTATGGGTTTCGAATTACCAGTCAAAGCGGAGGAGCATTGGTGGCGGCATAAAGACGCTCAACGATTCCGTTTCTTTGTTGCTTTAACCTGCCGGTATTATCCAGAGAAACGACGGTGGATAGGAGAATCTGATTGAAGATTAAAGAATAAAATAAATCAGGTGTTTTCTCTCTCTCTCTTTGGTATTGAGTTTGTGAAGTGAAGAAAACACAAAAGAAATGCGAAAATGAAATATGTGAAATGAAATTGAGATTGATACAACAACACAAGTGGTGTGGTCTGGTGGTGGTACTAGTGGATATATTCCTGAAGAAAGAAATGTTTTAATAAAGTTTTTGGGTTTGTAAAAGTTTATGGATTTATGAACACCCCACAACGAAGAAGAAGATGAAATATGTCCAGTTAGCTGCCACATGTGCATAATTAAACGTCTGTTTAGGAGTAGTTGACGGAAAGAACCAATTTGGCACCATTTAAAAACTTAAGGGATCATTTTGACACTTTTTAAAATTAAGGGACCAAATTGGACCCCAAGATAGGGTTAAGGGACCAATTTGGGTATTTTGCCATTAAATTTTGATGCATTCGTGTTAGTAATTTTTATCATGACCTTGACATGCTATTACTTGCTCTGATTCATAGGCTCCCTTAGGACATCCTGATTCAACCTTATCTTCGATGAGTTGGATTAGGATTAGACCTTAGTTCCACTTTTGCATGATAACATTAGGATAGAAATTCTCTCATATGTACTCTAAAAATATTTTCTCCAAAAATAAGTTCTTGAGTTGTATCGAGTCACTTTCATACCCTTGTAAGTCGAGTGTATCGTGTCTCGCCATCTACCTTCCCTTTGACCAAGACGTCTCTTTAGATCCAAACTCTTGGTCCAACGTCAAGTGGTTTTAGTTAAATTAAAATACTTTAAAATATGAGAAGAATTGTACGCCATGAGCCTTAAGTTGTAGAAATAAGGAAAATGGTTATTCCCATACTCACTCTCATTTTTCGACGCCGGGTGTTTGGACAGATTGATTGGAATATTCGCCTCTACCCATAGTCATTAGTACAATTCACTCTTAAATCCTCTTTTGAAAGAAAGGTAATAAAAACAACAACCAAACTGTAGTGGGCCGAACTACGAAGCTCTGACTTTCCCATTGCACGGGGGAATACGTGGGCTCGTGGATCTCAATCTTTGTCGAGCACCTTAGGATCAATAAACCCTTAGTTTAGCAAGTAATTCATAAGGATAGACATCCCTTCGCGCGTGATAACTTAGATGGTTCCCATCGAGTACGATGGATGTAGGGAGTGCTAATACCTCCCCCTACATAACCGACTTCTGAACCCAGGAAATGGTGCGACGACCTTGTCTTATCCCTTCTTGGTGGTTTTATATATATTTACCTTTTCCCTCTTTGGGAATAAACAAAATTAGGTGGCAAATCTCATGTCAGCCCATCCAAGACCGCATTCGCGAGGATCATATTTTTCGAGGTACAATAGTAGGTTGTGGGCAAAAAAGATAGTCATTTTGTTTGGTACGATGAAGAGATGAACGAAAGAGCGAAAGAATTTACTACAGCTTTGCAGGAAAAATTAAGCTCAGAGAAGATAAAGGTTACTGAAGGCAAGATAAAAAAGGAAGAGTTGAAGATGAAGATCAAGTTCCTTAATATGCAACTGAATTTTTTTGTGTTATTAGTTTTGTATTATTATTATGTTTGTAACCTATGTTTCATTTATGAATGAGAATTTTTTATAAATGATGAATGAGACTGGTGGATAACTTGTAATGTATATGTTGATAACTTGTCATTAAGTTTGTAGATAACTTTGTAGGTAACAGAAGGTACATAAGGAACATAAACACTGTAGATAACTGAAACAGAATGTACATAAACATTGTAGATAACATAAACTTGTAGATAAATGAAACAAAATGCATTTCAACATGATAACTTTTAATTAAGTTTGTAGATAACATTAAAGGTAACATCAGTACATTATAGATAACATTAGTACAAAATGAAAACAAAAGGTACATACACCACAAAATGACATAACATTGTTCAATTACTTCATAATATTTACCCTAATTAGTACAAAATGACATAACATTGACAAAATGACCCTAAGTTGAACTACTCTTGAGAAGGTTATGGGGCCTGTGATGAATTCCCAATCATTGATGCTTTGGTCTTCTTTCCACCTTTTGTTTCAATTTTCAGCCTCTTTCCATCCTTTGGTGCATTCATTATGTTCTTGTTACCACCTTTGGTGATGGTGCTTTTAGCAGCCCTCTTGCCTTTGCAACTCCTTTTGTTGTGTCCTAAGGCACAACATTTATGACAACTTGTAATTGTAAGCTTCATAGGGAGGACATGGAGATTTATTGGATTGTCATTCACTTTATTCCTCATTTTCTTTGGTCTCCGAATGGCCCTTCTAAGCACTGGTGGATTGATTGGAAATTGACCCTCCAACAAATGCCATAGTTGTGGCCCATTTGTTGGGTAGATGATATGAGAGTAACTGTTAATAAAAACAGATTTCCTGCATAACAAATCAACATATTAGTTTAAGTCATAATATGCAAATATATAACAGATTATGTCATAATCAACAAACCTATTATAATCAGATATATCGTCCTCAGGCTTTTTCTTATTTTTCCATATACATGAAATGGCATGACTACAAGGAATACTAATCAAATCCTATTTTCCGCAGGCACATATATGTTGTTTAAGATCTACAAAATATGTTTCTAGCATCCACAAGATGCTCTTGTCTCAGCTTCCACAAAATGCTATTGTCTCATCACAAATTAACAACAAACATTAGTTCAACCCTAACTTGGAAGAAGATCCACCAGAAGTTTTTTCGTTTCAACTTTAATCCAATTTCTTCCCCAAATTGGCAAATGATGAAACTAACTAACTTTCAACAAGAGCTTTCTCTACCAAGATTGCAAAACCTTTAATTTCCGTGAACCTTTCCTTCCTTTAGTTTTTTGTTTCTGTCCCTTCCCCCTGGTGTGTGTCCCCCTCTTTGGGTGTATCTATGGCATTTCTCATCCTTGGTTTTTTCTTGCTCGTGGATCGTTCTTTTTCCCTTGTATTCTTGGTCGTTCGTTTCTACCTTGATCTGTTCTTGTAATGGGAATTCACATTCATGGCTACCCAGGAACATGTTGGGTCAAACTCTGATCCTAGGCGTCAAAACGTAGTGGAAAACAACTAAGAATTGTGTATCAGCAACCAAGATACTCGAAAAAATGCCCCTGTTAACATAGAAGATCAGTGCATCAATAATCTAGTTATTCAGCCAGATAACAGTAATAATAGAAAGGTTTACACCTTCAATGATTACCAGCAACGTAAGGAACCTGCAACATTCTACAATCCTGGATGGAAGGACCCTTCTAACTTGCTGCAACATGAACAAGAATTTCTCTTCTACAATGAAGATGAAGTGCTGACAGAAGATAATACAAAAATAAGCATCATTGACAAAATCATCATAGAAAAACTGATTCATAAGCAATCCTACAGAGTTCTATGAGCAACATTTAGTGCAATCCTCTGAACCTACAAATCCAAGAAATTGAGAAAGATTATTACAAAATCACCATGGAAAAGTTTGAATATCATCAAAGAATTCTCAAAGGAAGCCCTTGAATATTTCGTAATTCATGGATAATTCTAAAGGAATGGAATGGAAAAGCAGGACTGCAAGGACCCAACTATGGGTAGGAAACTGGGAAGTAAACTTGGTGAAGTGATGGAGGTGAGAACTTATGATATTCCAGATAAAACCTGCATCATAAAGGTCAAAATTCAACTGGAGGTGTCAAAACCAATTAACCCAGGAATCTACATTGGCAGTAAAGGAAATGGGGTCACATGGGTGGACTACAAGTATGAAAAACTGCCATTATTTTGCTTTTACTGCGGATTGATGGGGCACAGTGAAGAGTACCATAATAAGATGACCAAACCTATTCACGGTTTCATTGAGGTTAACCCCTTAGGCCCCTGGCTCAAAGCACAATAAGCTAGCAGAAAACAACTGACAATAGAGGAGATAAATTCCAACAGAAACCCAAACTTTAAATCAAACATGAGTCTTTACAGACCTATCCCGAAAGGAATGTTGGAAAAACTCAAGGATATCACTTGGGAAGATGAATATGAGTCTCTGAATAAAGAAAGGTCACTCAACAACAACATAAACACATGAGTGCAAATCATACAATCTAAACAAAGGAAGAGAATATGTATAGATAGTGAAGAGGAAACTGATATCTCTACTGCTGCTCAAATAACTCAATACCAAAGAAAATAAAAGGATGACCTTCCTATAAAGGCAAATGGAGAGGAATAAAGATGTTGGCTTGGAACTGTAGGGGGTTGGGAAACCCCCACACTCAGAGAGCTCTCAAAACTCTTATTAGAACTAAATCCCCTACTATTCTTTTTCTTTCTGAAACTAGGAAATTATCTACTAATAACATGTTTAAAGATTTGGCTAAAATTGATCTCTTAACCAATTACAAGGTTGTGGATTGTGTATGTAATGGGAAAGAGGGTTAGGGGTTTAGCCATATTCTGGAATCCTCGTGTAAAACTTGAAATCCTATATATGAATAAAAATTGTATTGATTTCTATGTGATAGGGACAACTAGTAATAGTGATGTTATTAATTTTGTGAACTTAACTCATGTTATGTGGAGAGGCACAACCATCTATGGCTTCTCCAAGTCAAACAAAAAAAATTGATTTGCCACCTGTTAAATAATTTGGCCCAAAGAAACCCCATTGATATTGGCTTTACTCGAGTTATCCATGATTCTTTAAAAAGTTGTAATATCACTAATCTTGGTTTTACAGGCTCTATGATGACCTGGTGTAGCGGTAAAATCGTGAGTGTAAGCTATTGATTAACTTAACTCGATGAACACAGAGTCGCCACCGCGCTTTTGTTTATTTCCGAATGGAAAAAGGTAAAAGAACGAATAAAAACCTAGGAGTCTAAAAGCAAAAGCTAAAAGAAACAAACAGAGATTGGGTAAGGGGATTGGTTATGAACCGGGAAGGTTTTAGGCACCCGACTCATCCGTGGTACTCCACGGGAGCCCTTTGAAATATTTATTGCTTTTTGGTATGAAATTGGTTTGTTTAAAATGATTGAAGAGATGAGGAGAAGAATATTTTTTAATGATTTTGTGTTTGATAAGGTTTTAACGCCTTATGCCTACGTACCCACAAAGTGCAATGCGAGATCAAAACCTCGTAGTTCGTGGTACAAAATTTGAAAAGAACAAATGAGTTGAATTGATTTTAAGATGTAGAGATAGGTCGTCATCCCTTAGCGAATAATTCCGCTAGAAAGGATGAATCATATCTAAACATGTAAAAAAAGAAAAGGTGCACAAAGCACAAAAACAATTGAGTTGGTTTGCATTTTTTAAAGTAAGTAAGAAAATGGTTTTTGATATATTTACATGAATTAACTTTGATTAAGAAAATAAAGTGAAAAGATTAAAAAAAACGCTTGACCTAAGTCAAGGTTTGTTTTATGAAAGTGTTTGAAGTTTAGAAAACAAGAAGGTTTTTGAAATAGGAGGAAGTTTTGAAAATTAAAGAATGGGGAGAAGATGAAGGGACTAGTCCTAATGCTTGAATTAAAAGATAAGGAAAGAGTTTACCAAACCAAAATATGCACAATTCTTCAAAGTTCGGATTTCCATCTTCAAAAGCTAGTGAAATAATTTGAGGCCGAGGTTTCTAATCCATTCCAACTTGAGCAAATGGAAGATCTTAAGGTCTAAGTCCATTCTCCAAAAGCTCGGGATAGTAACCATTAGTCCAAAGTTAGAAGTCACAAGTCTTTTAAGTGTTCAATCCTTTATTAAGTGTTTTGATATCCAAATGGACAAAATAAAAAAACAAGCACAATATGAATATAAACAAATGATATATGATATAATATGACAAAATATAATAAGGAGATAAGGGAGCAAGAGATTAAAATAAAAGGATAAGGTGCGAGAGATTAAATTTAAACAATTATATTCACAATATTATAATATTTACAATATAAAGTGGTATGATGAACTTAATCAAGCACAACCACAACAAGGAAAATAAAATCGAGGCAACCGGATCCAAGTGGATCTTAATTCGAATCGGGACAACTTTAGGTCTATGTTAAGCAATCGCCGAGTAATTTACGAAGTAATTACCCTACAAATGAGGCCGGCCACCACTAATTAAAGTGGAAAATATTCGTGTTAATACATGTTAGAGAAACGATATAATGGATCGTTCTCCGAAAACATGCCACACTAAAAGAAAAAGGAAGGTCTAATCTTAATCGAGATTTTCGTTGAATTTCATCGAAAAGCAACCTATCACGATCTCAAAGTATGGAGAATGATCCAAATGATCATTCATCCATAGATTTGAAATAATGAAGGTTAAACTTAATCGGAAATCAACAATCTCGAATCGGAGATTGCCATCGACCAAAAATAAAAAATAAAAAAAGATGAAGAATAAATGAATCTAAAAGAAAATAGATCCAAAAAAGAAATAGAAATATATTTATTTAAAATCCTTTTCTTAAAATTCCTTTTTTCTAAAAAACATTCCTAAAGATAATTTTTCTAAATTTTCCTTAAAGAATTACTTAATAATATTCTAAGAATATTATTAAGATAATTCTCTCTTAAAAAAGAATTAACAAAAGATTAAACAATATAAAGAGAAAACAAATTAAACAAGAGGGAGGGGGGATGATGAGAATCCGCGGGTTAATGGTCAGCAACACCAACCTATGGCCTTAGGCCCAATACTAAATCACATTTATTCAGTTTTATTAAAAAGAAATTAAATAAATATAACAAAAGAAAGAAAGAAAAGTCAGAAGCAAGAATGAGCTTCTTCTTCCTTCAACTCTCAAAGCGCAAAAAACAGGGGAAAGGGACGAAACGAAAACGGCGGCACCGAGGCTCACCTTCAACAATCACACACAAAATCTCTCTTCGCGCTCTTCTTCTTCCTCAACTCTTTCGGATTTCTCTCTCTCTCAATCTCTTTTTCTTAGCTCGTCAACATCAATTGGAGGTGAGGGATGAGATATGAAGAAAGGGCTTAAGGATTTGAGAGAAATTTGGGAGTGAAGATGAAATTAATTGAAGGTTGAGAGGGTTTTAGACTGGGATGGATTTGGCAGAGATTCGGGAGGCTTTGTAAGCTTAGGATTTAGAGAAGAAATGAATTGAATTTATAGAGGGAAAGTGAGGATTAGTGTTGTCGTTTTGTATTGATTTGGATGCGTTTTGAATACGGTGAAATTCTCGTGTCCCGTTTGCGTTTCTGATTTCTGCCTTTTGCTTCTTTGTTTGCGTTTTGTTTTGATTGAAATTGCGTTTTGATTATTTGCTTTTTTTAGATGAGGGATGCGTGATGCTTGCACGCTTTGCTGTGACTTTGTCGCATGCGTGTGCGACTTGGATGAAAGTGAAGTTTGTGTGTTGCTATCGGCTGAAGTTTGGTAGCTGGGCGTATGAATATTGGGCTGCGGCTTTCGTAAAGCTGAATGGCTGAGTTTGTTATTGTTTTGGGCCTGCTGCTAAGTTGGCTTGTGCAAGTTGTTGTGGGGTAGCTGGGAATTATGATGAAAGTTGCCTTGGCTTGTAGTTATTTAGTTTCACATGTGCAGGCCTGCGACATGTTGATGTTAGGCTGAGGGAGTCCTGGCTATGCGCGTACGGAAGTGTGGCTTGCGGGTGCTGGGAGTGATGCTTGGAAGTGTTGTTATTTTGCTTTGGCAAGTGGCTTGGTGTTCGCTGCGCAGGATGACGTTGTGAGATGGCTTGTTGGGCTTGGCAAGCTGTACGGATTGAAGTGATGGACGTGCGGCTTGTGTAGGCATGTGGGCCAGCGGGGGATACGGCTTGCGCTGAGGTGATGCTGTGGATGAGAAGCTTGGCTTGCGGCAAGAATTTGTTTTGGCAAGCTAGGCAAAAAAATTTGAGGCTTGTGGGCCAACTGATTGGAAGTGGGGCCAAAGGAATTAGTGAGGTGCTTTGGGAATGCTATGCGTTTGGGGCTTGTGAGCTGGGAATGTACTTGTGAGCAAGTGGCTTGATGAATTGATTTGTTCCTTTTTTTTATATAATAGTTTTATGTAATGAAAGAAAAGGAAATATTAATGAATTTTGACAAAATGGATTAAAAGATTTAATTGGATGACATATATTTTTGTGCAATAAAAAGATGATATTTTGGAATATTTTGGGTAATTTTCTTAATAGAAGTGAATAAAAAAAAGTATTAAAGTATGACCTAAAAAAGAAAAATAATGAGAATAATAAAAAAATGGAAAGAATGGTTATTGAATATTGGTGTAAAATTGGATATGAAATGGAATATCGACAAATGGATAATATTTTGGATAATATGATTTGGTAAACAATCGAAAAAAAATGGATAATGAAAAATGGTCGTAAAAGGGTATACGGATGGATAAATGGTTTAATCGGAAAGAAAATGGATAAAGAAATGGTTTTCAAGTCCACAACCAACCTCTGATTTTTTCTTGCATAAGCCTCTGCTAAAATGAACACAGCCAACACAGCCCCACTGAATATTTCACAAAGTAAACCAACTGTCATCTGAAAACTGTCTGATTACGTGCCCTGACGATTTGAAACCAAACTGAGGAAAATAAATCCTCAGATGAATCGCTGATGAACTGAAGAACCGATAAACTGATAAACATTGAAGATTCAAACCAAACTTCGCACAAAACACTGCCTGACAACTGATGAACAAACCAAACTTCGCACAAGAAACACTGTCACACAATCCAACTTGTACTTTGAAAACGCATTGCCTGATGAATGAACCATTGGCACACACAACTGGCAGTCAACACAATCTTTCGATAGTTTGACCAATAATAGGTCAAACATCCACTTGAAATCAAATTGTGACTGAACAAACGCATCTGAATTAAAATCATTGCCCTGTCTTTGAAAACCTGCAACACAGAGAAGAAGAAGAACACTGCAACATATTTTTGTATTTTGGTTAGTGATCAGTAAATAAACAAATATAAAGAAATAAAAATAATGGTGATCCCCTGCGAAGCAAAGATCTTACATCTGAGAAGAAACTCGAAAGCCAGTGCGATCTTGTTTGTATGCAAAATGCAGATGAAATGCGAAGAAATCTTAGAGCAAAAATTAGGGTGTTACAACTGCCCCTATTTAAGTTTCTTCAATCCGGAGATATGAAGATTGACATCTTCGTCTCTACAAGATGGGAGAGACTTAAATACAGAATACCCAATTTTTGTCCTAAGAGAACAAATGATATGATATGAATATGATATGCAAACCCAAGATCTCTGTGGGGAAAATATGACCACCAGAGAAAAGCAAAAGCTTGGGGACACAGAAGAAAATCCCGCTGGGGAAACAACAGACAACCCAAGAGTTACCAGGAAAATAAATCACTGGATAACAGACTCCTCTTGGGAAAAGATATGAAATAATCAAAGAACAGATTCAACCAGGGAAGGATAAACACCTGCCAGGAAAATCAATCAAGCAAAGTATTCGAGTCCAGAAATGGAGAAATAAATGTGTTGGATAAGAATCATCAACTACCTGTTTTACTGGGTAGGAAATATAACAGACTCGACTATCAATTTACTGGATAGGAGCAAAATACGAAGGGATAACCTCAATTACCTTTTTACTGGGCAGAAAAATTCTCAACTATCTGATTTACTGGATAGGAGATAAAAAAGACTCGACTATCGATTTACTGGATAGGAGCAAAATACGGAGGAATAACCTCAATTACCTTTTACTGGGTAAGGAATAACGAACTCGACTATCGATTTACTGGATAGGAGTATGATCAACTACCTGATTTACTGGGTAGGAACTCAATCAAATTACCTTTTTACTGGGTAAGAAGAAAATATCTGATTCTATTACCTTTTTACTGGGTAAGAGGAAAATAACTTGACTACCGGATTTACTGGATAGAACAGATCTCGACTACCTGATTTACTGGGTAGGAACTTAAGTAAAAGAACTTGATCAATTTGGTAATATTACCCACTATCGATTACTGATAGCTTAATTTCAAAGCAATAATATCCACCAAAGGAGACCAAAATTCAATCCAAGAACAAATTGGAAAGAAACGGTCAAACAAGACTCATCCCGAGGAGGAAATATCTCAACTGGGGAAAATTCCATCCAGATAATAAACTGGGGAGGAAACTGAATCAACACCATCCACGAGAAACAAGCTCAGTGGGGAATTAGAAAGGATTAACACTTTCTGCTTAACGGTCGACACTCTAAACTTGAGAGGAAGACGACACACGCACTCTGTGGGGAAAATCCACACCAAAGAGCAGATAACAATGATAAACGCAAGAATGCAAGCCAACAATGCTATGCTTATGCGTATGAATATGCTGACATAACAAACATAAAGATAAGAAAAAGGTGACATAAACACCACAACAACCGGATACTCGGCTAATCCCAAGGCAACAAAGCAGGGAAACATGCTGGAGATTCAAGTTGAAATCTGCAGGGGAATATCATAAGCCATCAAAGGAATAAAATCTTGCTACAAGTCTCAAATAATGAAGAGACAACGTCTGCTAGGAACATCATCCTGCTGAGGAAAGGTAATAATCTGCTGAGGATGGAAGTATTCTTGATAAAAATCAAACTTCCGAAGAATAATTGTCATACCACTCCTGCTCAACTTGGGGATAGAGTGCAAGACTTGCTAAAAAATCACATAGGAACCTGCTGGAAATCAACACATGCAGACCTACTGGGGATCCATATGGGGATATCAGAAGTTAACATCATAGCCAAAGTACAGTTTACGAGGGATTTTAAATCTATACCCAATATCGGGTAAAAGAAAACTTCTAAACTGACCGCTATATCAATACTTCTATATTCAAGGATGCAAACAATCAAGCTGAGGAACATGAGCTCAGCTGGGGATTCCCAAATACTTCTCAAGATAACTTGCTGAGGAAGAGATCAAAACTCAGCTAGGGATTCTCAATATCCCTTCCAATCAACTCTTCTGGGGAATACATACAATCTCCGTTCAACATCATTGTTGGGGAACAAAACATCACTAACATCAATTAGTCAAGACTATCCAGGAACTTCGCATGGACACAACCGAATCAAACCCTGCTTTGGGAGAGACAAGTTACACACATCCAGACTTTACCATTCTTGGAATCACTATTGATATCCTTTCTTTGTTCATATATCAAAAGAAAATGTTTTTAAAATCTTCAAAAATTAAATTTATTAAATTTGTTTCAAAAATCATCATCAACAATAAATTGAAATTTTGTAAACAGAAACAATATAAAGAATTGCAAACAATTGGATAAAAGCTCAAATTTATTGATAGAATGGTAATCAGCAAATGGCATGACTCCATGGATCATTACAAGTTTGAAAAAATGGTAAATATATGGAAAAGGGATACATTGAGATACAATGATCACTATTCTCCCTATCAACTTTGAACTCCACTGTGTCCGAAACTTCAGTCAAGGATGAGTGAATAAGAGTCTTTGATGAATAATTCTTCTGAGGGATAGAATCTGAAATCCTCGGTTGCTACAAGTGATTCAGTCTGTCAACGCAGTTACTTGCCATGATCCCTAACTTTTGCCTAGATTTCCCTTTCGGGTTTTCAATCTACCGGGATAATTATTTATGTTTTTGTCTCTAATTTTTGCCTGGACCGCCCTTTCGGGTTTTCAATCCACCGAGACCCTCATTTTTTCCTAAGCCGCCCTTTCGGGTTTTCAACTTAGCGAGCTGTTCTTTTATTTTTTAGGCGAAGTATTTCTTGACTGCATCCGCATTCACAGGGCGAGTGATCTCCTCACCATCCATAGTTGCAAGAATTAATGAACCGCCAGAGAAGGCTTTCTTAACAACATATGGGCCATCATAGTTCGGAGTCCACTTGCCCCGAGAATCTTTAAGGAAAGACTGAATCTTTTTGAGCACAAGGTCGCCTTCTCTGAATACACAAGGTTTGACCTTCTTATCGAAAGCTTTCTTCATTCTTTGTTGGTACAACCGACCATGACACAGAGCTGTTATTCTCTTTTCTTCAATCAAATTCAACTGATCAAATCTACTTTGACACCATTCAGCCTCAGTCAACTTGGCTTCCATCAGAACTCTCATTGATGGGATCTCAACTTCGACGGGGAGCACTGCTTCTGTACCATAAACAAGTGAGAAAGGGGTTGCCCCTGTTGAGGTGCGGATAGATGTACGATACCCATGCAAAGCAAACGGTAGCATCTCATGCCAGTCCTTGTACGTCACAACCATCTTCTGAATGATCTTCTTAATATTCTTGTTCGCAGTTTCAACAGCCCCATTCATCTTCGGTCTATAAGGAGAGGAGTTATGGTGTTGAATCTTGAAATCTTCACAAAGCTCTTTCATCATCTTATTATTCAAGTTCGAACCATTATCAGTAATGATTCTATTCGGAACACCATATCTGCAGATAAGATTATTCTTGATAAACCGAACCACGACTTGCTTGGTCACATTAACATACGATGTCGCTTCCACCCACTTGGTGAAGTAGTCAATTGCCACAAGAATAAAACGATGTCCATTCGAAGCCTTGGGTTCAATCATGCCAATCATATCAATTCCCCACATAGAGAAAGGCCATGGGGAAGAAATCACATTGAGATAAGCCGGTGGCACATGAATCTTATCAGCATACACTTGACACTTATGGCATTTTTTCACATACTTGCAACAGTCAGATTCCATTGTCAGCCAATAATAACCTGCTCTCAACATCTTTTTAGCCATTGCATGCCCATTGGCATGAGTTCCAAAAGATCCTTCATGAATTTCTTTCATCAACATGTCTGCTTCGTGTCTATCCACGCATCTGAGCAAGACCATGTCAAAATTTCTCTTATAAAGCACATTTCCATTCAGGAAGAAATTGCCTGCCAATCTCCTCAAAGTCCTCTTATCTTTATCAGATGCCCCAAGCGGGTACTCTTGACTCTGGAGAAAACATTTAATATCATGATACCAAGGCTTGTCATCATGGACCTCTTCAACTGCAAACATATGAGCTGGTCTTTCAAGTCGCATCACACTGATCATGGGAACATCATTCCACTGGTGCACTTTTATCATAGAAGCTATAGTTGCTAAAGCATCTGCCATTTGATTCTCATCACGAGGAATATAATGAAACTCAACTTTAGTGAAGAAAGTTGATATCTTCCTGGCATAATCTCTATAAGGGATCAAGTGGGGTTGATAGGTTACCCACGTACCCTGAATCTGATTAATTACCAAGGCAGAATCTCCATACACATCAAGATGTTTAATCCTCAAATCAATAGCTTCTTCAAGACCCATAATGCAGGCTTCATACTCAGCTTCATTGTTGGTACAAGGAAAAGTCAATCTTGCAGCAAAAGGAATATGTGAACCATGGGGAGTAATGATCATTGCCCCAATTCCTCTTCCGCGTGCATTCACAGCACCATCAAAAACTAAACCCCATCGAGATCCAGGCTCCGGCCCTTCTTCAATAAAAGGTTCATCACAATCTTTCACTTTCAAAAACATCACATCTTCATCTGGAAAATCAAACTTGATTGGTTGGTAATCATCAATCGGTTGATGTGCCAAATAGTCAGCCAAGATACTACTTTTTATAGCTTTTTGAGTTCGGTACTCGATATCATATTCTGATAATAACATTTGCCAACGAGCAATCCTCCCAGTCAAAGCAGGCTTTTCAAAGATATACTTGATTGGATCCATTTTAGAGATCAACCAAGTCGTATGATTCAGCATATACTGGCGAAGACGCTTTGCAGCCCAAGCTAAGGCACAACAAGTTTTTTCAAGCATAGAGTACCGAGACTCACAATCAGTGAATTTCTTAATCAAGTAGTAAATTGCATGTTCTTTTCTTGCAGTTTCATCTTGCTGACCAAGCACACAACCCATGGAATCCTCCAACACAGTCAAGTACATGATCATCGGTCTTCCTTCCACCGGAGGAGACAAGATAGGAGGTTCAAGCAGATATTCTTTGATACTTTCGAACGCCTTCTGACAATCATCTATCCAGACACAACCTTTATCTTTCCGAAGCAACTTGAAAATCGGAGCACATGTGGCAGTCATGTGGGAGATAAACCTCGAAATATAATTCAATCGGCCCAAGAATCCTCTCACTTGCTTTTCGGTTCTTGGAGCAGGCATTTCCTGAATAGCTTTCACTTTATCGGGATCAACTTCAATACCTCTTTGGCTGACAATGAAACCTAGCAACTTTCCAGAACGTACACCAAATGTGCACTTGTTCGGATTCAAACGAAGCTTATACTTCCTTAACCTTTGAAACAACTTCAGCAAATGTTCAACATGATCCTCTTCAGTCTTCGACTTGGCGATCATATCATCAACATATACTTCGATTTCTTTATGCATCATATCATGGAAAAGTGTAGTCATAGCTCTTTGGTACGTTGCACCAGCATTCTTCAGTCCAAAGGGCATTACTCTGTAGCAGAATGTTCCCCATGGTGTAATAAATGTGGTCTTTTCCATGTCCTCGGGTGCCATCTTTATTTGATTATAACCGGAAAATCCGTCCATAAAAGAGAACACATCAAACTTAGCTGTATTATCTACCAACATATCAATATGTGGTAATGAAAAATCATCTTTCGGACTGGCTTTGTTCAGATCCCTGTAATCAACGCACATTCAGACTTTTCCGTCTTTCTTCGGAACAGGAACAATATTGGCCACCCATTCAGGATAAGTTGACGTCACGATAAAACCTGCATCAATCTGCTTTTGAACCTCCTCTTTGATTTTTACTGCCATGTCTGGATGAGTTATTCTGAGCTTCTGCTTTACAGGTGGACATTCGGGCTTCAGCGGCAATCTATGCTCCACAATATCAGTATCAAGACCTGGCATGTCTTGATAAGACCAAGCAAATACATCAACATATTCTCTGAGAAGCTCTATAATCCTCTTTTTAACATCAGGACCAAGCAATGCTCCAACTTTGACTTCTTTCTTTTCGTCTTCAGAACCCAAGTTGACCATCTCTATAGACTCTCCATGAGGCTGAATAATCTTCTCCTCGTGCTCAAGTAACCGAGAAATTTCATCGGGAATCTCTTCATCATCCTCTTCCTCAGCTTCAAACACAGGGAATTCAAAGTTGGGAGAGGGCATAGGATCATTGTTTTCAATGAGTTTATCAATCAATCTGCACAATGATTTCATTTTTATTTTAGAGCATGAACAAAAAGTGCAAACAATATGCAGATAAACAATTATTATATTTTTGGGTTTTTTATGTTACCATTTTTCAGAATAAAGCAAAAAATGAAAAACACATATGGAAATAACAAAATAACATTTTATTGATGATGATAAAATTTGAAACAAAGCCCGACAAGCATCACTTTCACCTTGGGCAGAGTGAAAGGATTTTTGGAAGAAAATAAAAACAAATTACTTTGAAGAATGAACGATAAAAGGAACATCAACAGCAATCCAGTTCTGGAAAATCTTTCCATGCGTAACGAAGTCAAGCATTTCTTCGTCTTCATCATCATCATCAATGATGGCAGCAGCAGAATGGTCGTTGATAAATCCAGCACTTCGGAAGCCTTCTTGAATAGTCTTTAGGTCTTTGATAACTGCACCTGGTGCAAAGCCGATACCAAAACCTTCCTTGTTGTCGACAGCATCAATAATTCATCCCCAACCATCAGACTGACCAGCTTCAAGCACTCGCAGAGCATCTTGGAAAGAAGACATGGGCATGGCATTCTTCTTAGCAACATTACCCACAACAGAAAGAGCTTGAAACGACGTTCCCACCTCTTCCTCGGCATCAATATAGGAGAAAGAAGACAAGTTGATCACAAGCATCGCCCTCTCACCTTCAATGGTCACCAATTTACCTTCTCTTACAAACTTCAACTTCTGATGAAGAGTGGATGTTACAGCTCCAGCCTCGTGGATCCATGGTCTTCCGAGGAGACAACTGTATGCGGGACGTATATCCATTACTTGGAAAGTAATCTTGAATATAAACGGTCCAATAAGAATAGGAAGATCCACCTCACCAATCATTGTCTTCTTTGACCCATCAAAAGCTTTCACTATAATCCCACTGTGCCTCATGGGAGCACCTTGAAACGCAAGTTTTGACAATGTCGATTTTGGCATAACATTCAGAGACAAGCCGGTATCAACTAGCACCTTGGACAAAGCATCTTCCTGACAATTTACTGAAATGTGCAGAGCCAAGTTATGATTTCTTCCTTCTTCAGGCAGATCGTCATCACAGAAGCTCAAATTGTTGCATGACGTGATATTCGCTACAATGCTATCAAATTGATCAACAGTCACATCATGGTCAACATAAGCTTGATCCAGAATCTTCTGCAATGACTGCCTATGAGCCTCAGAACTCATCAAAAGAGACAAAACTGATATCTTCGAGGGAGTCTGCAACAACTGCTCAGAAATATTATACTCACTCTTCTTTATCAACTTTAGCACCTCATCATCACTATTACCAGCTTGGCCCGATTGGGCAACAACATCCATAATCTGCTTACTTGCATTTGTATCTTCAACTCTCTTCGGAGGATCTGAAGCATACACTCTACCACTTCGGGTGACCTTCGTTACATCAGCAATGCTAACCACAGACTTTGGAGTAGGAAGAGTAACTTCCCTACCATTCTCTATCATCGTAGCATTATACCGGTACGGAACAACTTTATCAGACTCATATGGCATTGGACCAGGTACATTGATCACCAATGGAGTAACAGCAGTTTTGCGACTATCAAAAGAAATAACCACCCTCTCAGGAGCAACCCTCTCAGGAAGATTGAACTGAGGCATAATGACATTCACTTCATTCTCATATTCATCTCTCTTTGCTGTTACTTCAATCAGCTTATCGTCCATCATCTTCTGAATATCCCTCTTAACAATCACGCAACCTCGAGGATTCACCGAGCAGATACAACAACCAGCATAGTCATGATCAATATCGTGATATTCACTCAAGAAAGCATGCAACTCCACCAAAGATCTTCGAATATGACAAACTTCATAGATCTTGAACAAACCCGGACAACCAGCAACCATATTCACAGACGCATTACCATGCTTCGGCAACGCATTCTTTTGCACATTTGGATTAACATCATTAAAATACAGAACATTGTTCCTCATCAATTTTTGTACTTCGAATTTCAATGGATAACAATTCTCAACATCGTGCCCTGGGGCACCTTGATGAAAAGCACATCGAGCTTTTGGCTTATACCACCATGGAATAGTCTCTGGAACTGGAGGTGGAGGAAGAGTTTGCACAAGATTCTTTGCAATTAAAGATGGAAGCAGGTCCGCATACGGCACAGGAATAGGATCAAAACTTGGCTTAGCCCGAGCTTGTTGATTACCACCTTGTTGCACAGAAGGTTGCTGATAACGAGGTTGATACTTTGGAACTGCCGGCACAGTTGGAGCCACGTTAATCATTGGTGTAACAGAAGCCACATGCTGCGAATGGTGATTACTACGATTGTGAGGCCTTCTATAACTTTCACGGGATACTGCATTAGTCTCATTTTCTTTCTTTTTCCCGAAGTTGAACCTTCTAGAGCTTGAACCATTGCCATTCTCTTGATTCAACCGTCCCTCACGGAAACCTTCTTCTAAATGCATCCCCATACTCACCATTTCAGTGAAATCGGAAGGAGCGCTTGCTATCATCCTCTCATAATAAAAAGAACCCAACGTCTTCAAGAAGATCTTCGTCATTTCTTTTTCTTCCAGCGGAGGAACAATCTGGGCTGCTAGCTCTCTCCATCTCTGCGCATATTCTTTAAAAGTCTCTTTGTCCTTCTGGGACATAGCACGAAGTTGATCTCTATCAGGAGCCATATCAACGTTGTACTTGTACTGCCTCACAAAAGCTTCTCCCAAATCGTTGAAGGTCTTGATTTGGCTATTATCCAGACTCATATACCACCTCATGGGTGCACCGGTCAAACTGTCCTGGAAATAGTGAATCAGCAGCTTATCATTATCAGTCTGAGCAGACATCTTCCTTGCATACATAGTCAAATGACTCAACGGACAAGTGTTGCCTTTGTACTTCTCAAACTCAGGCAGTTTGAATTTGTAAGGAACTTTAACATTAGGGACCAGACAAATGTCATAAGCATCTTTTCCAAACAAATCCTTATGCTTCAAAGCTCTCATCTCCCTCTGGATCTCAACAAAGCGTCCTTGGAAGTCATCAAGTCTTTCAACAACTCCAGCACCTTCACTAGGCTCAGCATGGTAAATCATTTCATCATGGTGCGAAACATTGTGCACCATAGGCGGTACAGTAGTCACAACTGGAGGAAGAGTAGTCCAAACTGGTGGTGGGAGATTATTAAATGAAGCAGTCTCCGGACGATGAGGAGGACGATATCCAGCAGGAAAAAAGTCAACTGGCATGCCCCAAGGTGTGCTAGCAGGTATACGATAGCGAGGAGAAATAACAGTCTCAACAGGAATGGATGCGGTAACAACCTCTGAGATGACAGTATTCTGAACAGGAGGACTAGGAGGTGGCTGATTCTGAGCAGCCACCAAATTTTCCATCATAGCAGTCACTCTTTCCAAGCTTTCCCTCAGATAAGTAACCTCTTCGCGCAGCTCGCGATTCTCTTGTTGCAAAGTATCCATCACTCTTCTCTGATTAGCTCGAGTATCAAAGTGATGAGTCAGCTTGACAGGAACACTGGATGAAGACCAAGAAACAACAATAAGATCCCTGGAGAACACTCAAAAAGCAAGACAAATGTGAATATGATGCATGCTATGTATATGCAAATGCAAAGATTTCAAAGGATTATAAGTTAACTTGCAATATTCATAAAGAAACATTTGTGAAATACTAAAAAAAACTCATTCTCATTAATATCAAAGTGAAGATTACAAATGAAGTACAAACATCAATAATCCTAATACATAAGAGCAAAAGCAAACTAAGCATATGGAATCATATCCGAAGAAGTCCCGAATCCTGGCTGATACTTCATACGAATTCTCTTGATCTCATTCTTGTACCGCTCTTCCATATCTTCCTTATCCTTCACCAACTTGTCGACAATGGCCTTCCAAGCACCGGAAGTAGGAGGAATAGTAGATGGAGTACTAGAGGAAGATAAATCCTCTCTCGGCCTCTTCGTGACTCGCTGCTCAAGTAGCTCAATAAGATCATCCTTCTCCTTAAGCTGCTCCAGCATAGTAGTCCTCTCAAGTAGCCAATCTTCTTTCTCTTTCTTCATCTTCTCTAACTCTTCTTGAAGAAACACCTTCTCATCAACGGGAGGTAGAAAAGCAGACAAAGGCAATATGGGAAACATAGGCTCCTCAGGTGGATAAGGCATCTTGAGCTTGGAAGCTCTAGATCGAACCCACTGAATATAACAATCAGAAGGAGGAAGGTGATGTCTACCCAATTGACCTTTCTCTTTCCTATGAACAGCATGCCAAGAATGAGCAATCCTTTTCTTCATCTCTATATGATCAACACCATTAAGAAAGAAGAAACGGGATAAGGCAAGATTGTTTGGAACATCCTTCAAACAATAACCGAACTGTCGTCTAGCCAAAATGGGGTTGTAGCTAATTCCCCCACGTGTACCAAGAAGAGGTACATTAGGAAATTCTCCACAACTATCAATAAGAACTCCAGTGTCATAATGAGAGCTATACCATGTCATGTCCTTATGAGAAAGCGACATCAACCTCTGAGACCATCTTCGATTCTCTCTGTTGTCCTTGAAAACATCCGACTTCGGTAGGTGCGAAATAAACCACCTATAAAGAAGAGGCGCACAACATACAATATCTCCATCACCTTTGGAGGTCCTATAGTGAAAAGCATGATACATATCTCCAAGCAAAGTAGGAACCGGATTCTTCTTCAAGAAGATCTGAATAGCATTCTCATCCACAATACCATCCAAGTTCGGAAACAGGACAATCCCGTAAATAAGCAAAGCAAGAATAGCCTCAAATGCATCCTTATGACCCAAAGTAAGTGAAGTAGAAGCCTTTCCCATCAAGAACTTAGCATTAATACCACGAACACTCCCCTTTGGAAGAAACTTCCCATTAAGATCGAACTCCTTGAGAAAAAGTGCTTTGGCGATGACCTTGATAGTAAGCTCCTTCTCTAAACCAGTGAAAAGAAACTCCTTGTCCAGAATAGGCAAACCTAACCAATGAGAATACTCCTCCAAAGTCGGCACAAGTTGATAATCCGGAAAAGTGAAACAATGGTGCAACGGGTCATAAAACTGAGCCAAAGTAGGGAGAATCCCCTCAGGCACATCAATGTCCAACATATACAAAAGCTTCCCATGACATCTTCGGAACTCTTGGGTATCAACAACCAAAGCTCCTAGCTTTCTCAACTCTACAACATTAGGATTCTTGAAAGTGTACTTCTTTGTGTTCCTCCTTTCAAAAGTCATAGCCATGGACATCTGAAATTTTGCAACAGTTCCTTATAAGTCCTTTGAAATCTTACGAACGATGCTCATGAATGTTATGATGGCATGTATGCAACAACCACAAACAAGATCACACAAGGCACACGGGCTTAGGTTCCGAGTCACGAGCATGAAGTCAAGGTAACAGAACACCAACCCAAACAGGTAAGTACTAAGGTTTTGTCTTCATTGTACCTGCAAGAAACCAAAAGGGTGCTAACAGAGGTGCCTGGAGTTAACAGCCATCTTTAGAATATCATCGGTACGTTGGATTACTCCCCAACCGATAACATTCTTAAAATAGACCTCCTCCGAGTGTAGTATCGCGTGACAACCGCCTTAGATTTACACCCAGACAGTTTCCGCACTACGTTCCTAAATTGGCTTAGATGGGTTAAGGGTTCTAAGGTCCTCAGTATGATTAGCTCAAGGTCGGAAAATAATGCCACGTACGATTACTCGTCATGACATTGATAGTCCAAGAGAGCCTAACCGAGTGGAGATTATCAAATTGATATTGCTTTGGACTACTCCATCACATATCGCTTCGAATATCGCCGTCCTATCATAAGTTTCAACTCAGATTCGGGTTAGAATCTATCTCACACAGAGGATCACCAAAAACCAAAACAGAACAAACAAATAACAAACAAGTGAAACCAAAGCAGTAAATAAATCAAAGTAGGCTAAATCCGCTTAGAGATGATTTCCCCAGTAGAGTTGCCACTTTTCTGTAGCGGTAAAATCGTGAGTGTAAGCTATTGATTAACTTAACTCGATGAACACAGAGTCGCCACCGCGATTTTGTTTATTTCCGAATGGAAAAAGGTAAAAGAACGAATAAAAACCTAGGAGTCTAAAAGCAAAAGCTAAAAGAAACAAACAGAGATTGGGTAAGGGGATTGGTTATGAACCGGGAAGGTTTTAGGCACCCGACTCATCCGTGGTACTCCACGAGAGCCCTTTGAAATATTTATTGCTTTTTGGTCTGAAATTGGTTTGTTTAAAATGATTGAAGAGATGAGGAGAAGAATATTTTTAATGATTTTGTGTTTGATAAGGTTTTAACGCCTTATGCCTACGTACCCACAAAGTGCAATGCGAGATCAAAACCTCGTAGTTCGTGGTACAAAATTTGAAAAGAACAAATGAGTTGAATTGATTTTAAGATGTAGAGATAGGTCGTCATCCCTTAGCGAATAATTCCGCTAGAAAGGATGAATCATATCTAAACATGTAAAAAAAGAAAAGGTGCACAAAGCACAAAAACAATTGAGTGGGTTTGCATTTTTTAAAGTAAGTAAGAAAATGGTTTTTGATATATTTACATGAATTAACTTTGATTAAGAAAAGTGAAAAGATTAAAAAAACGCTTGACCTAAGTCAAGGTTTGTTTTATGAAAGTGTTTGAAGTTTAGAAAACAAGAAGGTTTTTGAAATAGGAAGAAGTTTTGAAAATTAAAGAATGGGGAGAAGATGAAGGGACTAGTCCTAATGCTTGAATTAAAAGATAAGGAAAGAGTTTACCAAACCAAAATATGCACAATTCTTCAAAGTTCGGATTTCCATCTTCAAAAGCTAGTGAAATAATTTGAGGCCGAGGTTTCTAATCCATTCCAACTTGAGCAAATGGAAGATCTTAAGGTCTAAGTCCATTCTCCAAAAGCTCGGGATAGTAACCATTAGTCCAAAGTTAGAAGTCACAAGTCTTTTAAGTGTTTAATCCTTTATTAAGTGTTTTGATATCCAAATGGACAAAATAAAAAAACAAGCACAATATGAATATAAACAAATGATATATGATATAATATGACAAAATATAATAAGGAGATAAGGGAGCAAGAGATTAAAATAAAAGGATAAGGTGCGAGAGATTAAATTTAAACAATTATATTCACAATATTATAATATTTACAATATAAAGTGGTATGATGAACTTAATCAAGCACAACCACAACAAGGAAAATAAAATCGAGGCAACCGGATCCAAGTGGATCTTAATTCGAATCGGGACAACTTTAGGTCTATGTTAAGCAATCGCCGAGTAATTTACGAAGTAATTACCCTACAAATGAGGCCGGCCACCACTAATTAAAGTGGAAAATATTCGTGTTAATACATGTTAGAGAAACAATATAATGGATCGTTCTCCGAAAACATGCCACACTAAAAGAAAAAGGAAGGTCTAATCTTAATCGAGATTTTCGTTGAATTTCATCGAAAAGCAACCTATCACGACCTCAAAGTATGAAGAATGATCCAAATGATCATTCATCCATAGATTTGAAATAATGAAGGTTAAACTTAATCGGAAATCAACAATCTCGAATCGGAGATTGTCATCGACCAAAAATAAAAAATAAAAAAAGATGAAGAATAAATGAATCTAAAAGAAATTAGATCCAAAAAAGAAATAGAAATATATTTATTTAAAATCCTTTTCTTAAAATTCCTTTTTTCTAAAAAAAATTCCTAAAGATAATTTTTCTAAATTTTCCTTAAAGAATTACTTAATAATATTCTAAGAATATTATTAAGATAATTCTCTCTTAAAAAAGAATTAACAAAAGATTAAACAATATAAAGAGAAAACAAATTAAACAAGAGGGAGGGGGGATGATGAGAATCCGCGGGTTAATGGTCAGCAACACCAACCTATGGCCTTAGGCCCAATACTAAATCACATTTATTCAGTTTTATTAAAAAGAAATTAAATAAATATAACAAAAGAAAGAAAGAAAAGTCAGAAGCAAGAATGAGCTTCTTCTTCCTTCAACTCTCAAAGCGCAAAAAACAGGGGAAAGGGACGAAACGAAAACGGCGGCACCGAGGCTCACCTTCAACAATCACACACAAAATCTCTCTTCGCGCTCTTCTTCTTCCTCAACTCTTTCGGATTTCTCTCTATCTCAATCTCTTTTTCTTAGCTCGTCAACATCAATTGGAGGTGAGGGATGAGATATGAAGAAAGGGCTTAAGGATTTGAGAGAAATTTGGGAGTGAAGATGAAATTAATTGAAGGTTGAGAGGGTTTTTGACTGGGGATGGATTTGGCAGAGATTCGGGAGGCTTTGTAAGCTTAGGATTTAGAGAAGAAATGAATTGAATTTATAGAGGGAAAGTGAGGATTAGTGTTGTCGTTTTGTATTGATTTGGATGCGTTTTGAATACGGTGAAATTCTCGTGTCCCGTTTGCGTTTCTGATTTCTGCCTTTTGCTTCTTTGTTTGCGTTTTGTTTTGATTGAAATTGCGTTTTGATTATTTGCTTTTTTTAGATGAGGGATGCGTGATGCTTGCACGCTTTGCTGTGACTTTGTCGCACGCGTGTGCGGCTTGGATGAAAGTGAAGTTTGTGTGTTGCTATCGGCTGAAGTTTGGTAGTTGGGCGTATGAATATTGGGCTGCGGCTTTCGTAAAGCTGAATGGCTGAGTTTGTTATTGTTTTGGGCCTGCTGCTAAGTTGGCTTGTGCAAGTTGTTGTGGGGTAGCTGGGAATTATGATGAAAGTTGCCTTGGCTTGTAGTTATTTAGTTTCACATGTGCAGGCCTGCGGCATGTTGATGTTAGGCTGAGGGAGTCCTGGCTATGCGCGTACGGAAGTGTGGCTTGCGGGTGCTGGGAGTGATGCTTGGAAGTGTTGTTATTTTGATTTGGCAAGTGGCTTGGTGTTTGCTGCGCAGGATGACGTTGTGAGATGGCTTGTTGGGCTTGGCAAGTTGTACGGATTGAAGTGATGGACGTGCGGCTTGTGTAGGCATGTGGGCCAGCGGGGGATACGGCTTGCGTTGAGGTGATGTTGTGGATGAGAAGCTTGGCTTGCGGCAAGAATTTGTTTTGGCAAGCTAGGAAAAAAAAATTGAGGCTTGTGGGCCAACTGATTGGAAGTGGGGCCAAAGGAATTAGTGAGGTGCTTTGGGAATCTATGCGTTTGGGGCTTGTGAGCTGGGAATGTACTTGTGAGCAAGTGGCTTGATGAATTGATTTGTTCCTTTTTTTTATATAATAGTTTTATGTAATGAAAGAAAAGGAAATATTAATGAATTTTGACAAAATGGATTAAAAGATTTAATTGGATGACATATATTTTTGTGCAATAAAAAGATGATATTTTGGAATATTTTGGGTAATTTTCTTAATAGAAGTGAATAAAAAAAAGTATTAAAGTATGATCTATAAAAGAAAAATAATGAGAATAATAAAAAAATGGAAAGAATGGTTATTGAATATTGGTGTAAAATTTGATATGAAATGGAATATCGACAAATGGATAATATTTTGGATAATATGATTTGGTAAACAATCGAAAAAAATGGATAATGAAAAATGGTCGTAAAAGGGTATACGGATGGATAAATGGTTTAATCGGAAAGAAAATGGATAAAGAAATGGTTTTCAAGCCCACAACCAACCTCTGATTTTTTCTTGCATAAGCCTCTGCTAAAATGAACACAGCCAACACAGCCCCACTGAATATTTCACAAAGTAAACCAACTGTCATCTGAAAACTGTCTGATTACGTGCCCTGACGATTTGAAACCAAACTGAGGAAAATAAATCCTCAGATGAATCGCTGATGAACTGAAGAACCGGTAAACTGATAAACATTGAAGATTCAAACCAAACTTCGCACAAAACACTGCCTGACAACTGATGAACAAACCAAACTTCGCACAAGAAACACTGTCACACAATCCAACTTGTACTTTGAAAACGCATTGCCTGATGAATGAACCATTGGCACACACAACTGGCAGTCAACACAATCTTTAGATAGTTTGACCAATAATAGGTCAAACATCCACTTGAAATCAAATTGTGACTGAACAAACGCATCTGAATTAAAATCATTGCCCTGTCTTTGAAAACCTGCAACACAGAGAAGAAGAAGAACACTGCAACATATTTTTGTATTTTGGTTAGTGATCAGTAAATAAACAAATATAAAGAAATAAAAATAATGGTGATCCCCTGCGAAGCAAAGATCTTACATCTGAGAAGAAACTCGAAAGCCAGTGCGATCTTGTTTGTATGCAAAATGCAGATGAAATACGAAGAAATCTTAGGGCAAAAATTAGGGTGTTACACCTGGTGTAGTAAGCAGAAAGGGGACAACTGCATTGAAGCTCGTTTAGACCGGTTTTTTGCTACTAATGAATGGCAGGAACAATTCTCCTACCAGCAAATAAAGCACCTAACTCGCTACAATTCTAATCACAATCCTATCATGTTGATCACTCAGGAAAAAGACTACAATCGAAGAAGAAGAAGAAATAGAGACAAACCTCTGAGGGTGGAGCACATTTGGCTGGAGAATGAAGAAGAAACCAAGGCATAATCATACACGAGAACATTGAGGGAAACATTAACCAGGAGAAGAGGCTGAATAAAACCAAACTGGAGGATAACTGAGTGATGAACAATCAAAATAATGGAGGAGAGCAAATGATCCAACAAAGTACTTCCTGATAACAACACGAGCAAGGGAATTATCAATAACATAGGCATTTACATGGGAGGAACAAAAAACGATAAAGAGAATCTCACCATATATATGTCAGATGCTTCGATGATAGAGGAAAATTGGTGGGGCGTTGGAGTAGTGAGAATAGGGGAAGACAAAACCCTAACTGAAGCCTTTTCGAGGAGAGTTAGAGGAAATAATTATATATTGGAAGCGTAGGCAGAAACATTGAATATGGAGATATCACGCAAGGATTCGAAGGTTAGATTCAAAGTTGACAACATGTAGGTTGTTGAAATGATAAATGGAAAAAAAGAAGACCTACCTCGTAATGTTTTTGGGATTGTTTGCAGACGTATGTGTAACACCCTAATTTTATTCCTAAGATTTCTTCGCATTTCATCTGCATCTTGCATACAAACAAGATCATATTGGTTTCTCAGTTCTTCTTAGGTGTAGGTTTATGCCTCACCAGGGATCACCATTGCTTTTATTTGTTTATGTTTACTAACCATGAATTAAAATCCAAAAATATTTTTTGTTTGCTTTTTATTAATCCTTTTTCAGGTCAAAAAGGCCAAAAATAGAAGTCTCGCAGCTCGAATGAATTTCATAGATAAAAAGTCGAAGTTGATCCACAAATAATCCAAATTTATCGGATCAAGGATTTCCCGATTCAATTGATTTGTTCAAGGAATTCCAAGGTTCATTTGTTTATATCCATGCCTTCTTCGATGTGCAAAACAATCGGGCCGAAGCAATCAAGCAACCATAATTAAACAAAATATTCAAATTTTGGCTTGGTTAACCAATGTGTTAACCGATTAACCAGTGTGAAATTTGAATATTTTGTTCAATTTCAGCACATCTCAGCCATTGATCTCATTGGAATATTCTAGATCCACTTCCCTCTTAATTCTCTACATCACTTTGACCATTTCCCACCATAAAACCTCACTAATCACCACTCTTTTACATTTCCTTCCAAATTTGAATTCCCAAACCTAATTTTTGAATTTCCAAAGCAAGCTCCATTCCACCAAATTCCCATACCTAAACTCTTTAAATTGATACATTTTCTCATTCATTTCTGAAGCTTTTGATAGCCAACAAATCTCTTGCAAAATATTCTTCCAAACCCCAAAATCACCAAAGCTCATTTTTCTCTCTTTTGAAAGTTATCAAGAATTCACCTTGAATTCTTGATCAAATTTGACCTAAATCTTCATCCTTCTCTTTTGTTCATCAATTTCAGTAGATCAAGCTTGGTATTGGATCAATTTGAAGATTGTTCTTGGTAATTCATCTTCTCCCATGGATCTACCTTCATCATCAACATTCAAGATGTAGATCTTTGGTTACTTTGGTTGTTGATCCTTTGGATCTTTAATTATTGTTTGATTGCATGGATTTCACTGGTTTTTCACTTAAAAATTCGTGCCAATTCAATTCATGATCATATGTTTTTTGGAAGTGTTTTTTGAAAGAGGATCATGCTGAATTTTGGCTATTTTTCTGCTACTGGTTCAATGTTAACCTGTTAACCATTTTCAGTACAAAATGGTTAATCGGTTAACCAGTGTTAATTTTGCGCCAAAATTTAAATTTTTTCCGTGTTAACCGATTAACCAATGGGTTAACCGATTAACACTGCTCCAGAAGTTGTTTTTGGCTTGTTTTTGACTTGATCTTGGTTCCTCTTGCTACTTCTCCTTCCTCCTTCTTATTTTTACCTTGGGAGATATTTTGGGACTGATTTCTTTTTAAATTCAATGGACTTTGAGTGTAGATTAGAGTGGTTAATATTCATTAGTCCAAATCTACCTCTAAGTGAATTATTTAATTCACTTTAGGTACTTTGCATTAGTGAGATATTTTCATACTTGAATCCTCCAATATGAGTGATTGAACTTAAAGATGAAAGAAAACTATAAGTGTAACTCAATTCGGTATTCATCTTTAGTTTCATGTGGCATTGCATTCGGATGGCGATTTATGTATCGTCTATCTCGCGTGCATTAGCACAAATACCGTTTACCTTAATTGGTGTTGGCCGACCTAATTTGGGATTGCTTAACATAGATCTAAATATGTCGAATTTGGAATAAAAAACCAATTAGATACTTGCCCTTTCATGGAGCGGACCTCGTGTTGGTTGCATAATCCCAAAGTGATTGATTATTTTGCATTAAGATCCAAGACTTGTGAAGTTTGATGTGTAGTTGCTTTGGGTCTCCCAATCTTATTTCAAAATTCATTTAATTTAGTTCTAATCTCCTTGATTAATCACTATAGTGTAAGATACTAAGCGGAATCGGCTGCCTTTCGGTTTTTGGTACTAAGTACCTTGGTTGCTCTTTTAGTTGTGGATGATTAAGTTCACCATACCACTATTATGTATATTATTATTATTACTATACTAACATTTTAATTTCCTCGCACTTTTATCTCCTTTATTTTTATTATGCTTTATATTGCTTTATCATCCATTATCATGTTTATATTCTTGCTATTATATTGTTGTGTTGATTTTTCTTTTGTCCATTTGGAGACAAAAATATTAATAAATGATTAAACCTCTAAAAAACTTTTAATCTTGATCTTGGACTATTGGTTACTATCCTTTGCATTGGAAATGGAGTTTTGGACTTAGATTCTAGGACACCTTCCATTTGCTTTAATCTTCAAGGAGTTGGTATATTTGCCTTTATTTGGCCATTTCCTAGCTTATAAGGATGGAACTTTTGTGCTCATAATGGAAAGCATCATCAAGTTTGGTTAGATCTTTCCTCCTTTATCCCTTTTGTTTTCTTTTTTAGGATAGCCTCTTCATCTCTTCCCCATTTTTCAATTTTCAAAGTCCCTTTCTTTTTCAAAGGATTCTTGTTTTAATAAAACCTTCACCTCTTTAATGAATAAAACCTTGATTTTATCAAGAGGATTTTAATTATTTATTTTCTAAAAAAATCAATGAATTTAATCATCTTGAATTTAATTCCAAAATAAAAAGAACCAAACTCACTCAAGTTGTTTTGTGCCTTTGTGCACCCTTTTTTTACAAATGTAGATTATGAGTCATTATTCTTTAGTCGGGTGTAAGTCTTTTAATCTCCATGGTTGTAGTTTGATGTAATTGAGTCTCTTATCATTCGTGGGGGTTTAGTGGCATACTCGTCGATTTTATCTGAGTTGGCGCCCTCCCCATAATGATTTATGAGTTCATGCCCTCATTCTCATGGAAGATTTGTTAGGTTATCCACTTGAAAATGACGAATTCTCTTCATTTAATAAAAATCAATCATAACCAACCCTTTTCACTATTTGTACCATGAACTACAGGGTTTTGATCTTGCATTGCACATTATGGGTACGTAGGCATGAGGTGCTCTCCAAACACAAAAACATTGAAAATTGATTCTATTCTCATCCCTCCACTCTCTTTTATAAACATTTTCAAACCAAAAGCAATAAATTTTTCAAAGGGCTCCCGTGGAGTACCACTAATATTTTGGGAGCGTAAAACCTTCCCAATTTGTAACCTATCCCCTTACCCGGTTCTCTGCTCATTTCTTTTAGCTTTTAGATTTATTAGGACTTATTCGCTCTTTTTCCTTTTCCACTTGGAATAAAATAAAATCGCGGTGGTGACTCTATTTCCTTTGAGTTAAGGTAACCAATAACTTACACTCATGATTTTACCACTACAGTATGCACAAAAATGAAGGTTTTTATTACAGTGTTGGTAGAACACATTAGGAGGGATGACAACTTATCTGTGCATTGGGTGGCTAGGGTTTCTGTTAGTAGATATAAGAAGTTATATTGTAACATGAACAATGGTAAAACAACAACCTAGGTGACAGGGTCGGTTGGGTTTGCCTTGTTTGGTTTGGGCTTTTGGCCCTTCTTGAATATTAAAAAAAAAAGAACAAATCCTAATGTTGTTTATACAAAAATATTTTTAGGATCATATTTAGGTTAAAAAGCATTGATTGGGACCACAATTTGAATAAATAACAACAAGTTGGGACCACATGTTTCAGAAACGAAAACATATTGGGAAAAGCATAAACCCTACAAACTGAAAAGCAATTAAACTAACCTTATAGTGTACTTCACTTTTCCTTTGATTTAACCCTTGAATGCTCTTCATTCTCCATTGCCAATATGCTTTTTTCCCTATGTGATTCGTACTCGTATGGAAATCCAATGAAAATGAAGATTGGAAAATCTAATTTTATTAAGAATTTTCTATTTTTAATTCCAATTGTAAAAAATATATTAATAAAAATGACATGGAATTTAATTAGATGACATGGAAATTAAGACCCACTACCATCTCAGCATTAATAGCGCTAGATAATCAAATTAGGTGGGGAACTATCAAAAAAAAATTACAACTAAAGGGACCAAAAAGCTGAAAAAATTAAAATGGGGACTAAAACTTTATAATTTTGTAAATAGGGGGACTAAAAGTGCAATTAAGCCTAAATTTTTTAGAGACCTTGGCAAATTTTTCAAAAGCTGAAAAAATGTCACTTTTACTAGATAAGAAAACAATCCAACAAAATCTAGAATAGTCGTCTACAATAACAAACTCATAGTAATTTTCACCTACGCTTTTGATTCTAGATGGTCCTAAAAGTTCCATATGGAGAAGTTCAAGGGGTCTCGAAGTTGAAACAACATTTTTAGATTTAAACAAGATCCTTGTTTGCTTCCCAATTTGGCATGCATCACATATGTGATCTTTTTTAAATTTAATCTTGGGTAGTCCGACAACTTGATCTTTTGAAACTACTTTATTTAGCAAGTCAAAGTTAACATGCGCTAAACGCCTATGCCACAACCATGATTCTTCACTCATAGAGACAAGACATTTAATTTTATTCAAATATACTTCATTCAAGTCAAGCATATAGACATTGTTTACCCTCAAGCCTTTAAACACATCATCTTTGTTAACATTGTGTTCAATCATGCAATAATCTTTTGAAAAGTAATTTTGTATCCTTTGTCGCATAGTTGACTTATGCTAATAAGATTTTGTTTAAGACCTTTAACTAAAAGGACATATGAGATAGTATTAGAAGAGGGATTACCTACATTATCTTTTCTGAGTATTACTCCCTTGTTATTATCACTATAGTTTACAAATCCTTTCTTCTTTGCCACAAAGTCAATGAATAGGAAATGTCACTAGTCATATGCCTTGAGCATCCACTATTAAGAAACCATATTCTCTTTGTGGATTCAAGATATTCCACCTACAAAATTTAAGTAAGAGAGATAGGTACCCAAGTCTCATTAGGTCCTTGTGGGTGAGTGAAACTTTGGTTGCATTTGGGCAACCATTGGAAAATACCTATAGGAACCAAAAATCTCCTAAATCAGCATTTTTCAATGATATGTCCCCTATTGAAACAATAAAGACAAGTAAGGTTTGAATTGGTGTTACTTTTGCTACATTGATCTTTTACCACGTATGTATATTTTTTATAAGGGTTATTCACACTACTTCTAAAATTTTGATCGATCAATAGTTGATGTAACTATAGGTTTTAAAGCCTTGTCTAATTTAGCTTTAAGAGTTCTAACTTTTTTTTTCAAATCCAAGAACTTTTACAACCATGCCATTTAAACCAATATCCCTTGTCTTCCTCAACTTTTGCTTTTGTAGACTTCACTGTGGATAGGTTAAGAGCTTCTAATTCCTTTTCGGAATTGTAAACTTTTTGCTCTAAATGTGAAGAAAAAAATCTTATTTGAATCTAAGCGTATAAAATCTTCTTTAGCCTCATAGTGAAGAATTTTAAAATTATTTAGCAAATCGGAATAATACATTTTATCAACATGTTCAGATTTAGAATGCCTTACTTGCTTTTTCTTATTTTGATGAGCCATGAGACAAAGATTGATCGTTTCTTCTTCATCACTTGAGCCATCTTTGCTTGAGGGCTCACTATCACTCTCCAAAGTTATGTATGCTCTTCTAGGCTTGCTATACTTTTTTTTTTTTTTACTTTGGACTTTTCCTTTGTCGTTCTTTATTAAAGGACAATTCGGCTTGTAGTGACTGACTTTTCCAAAATTATAACATGAGCTATTTGTCTTTGTATTCTTATTTTCTTCTTGCTTTGAGTTTAAGGACTTTGATTGTTTTCGAAAGTGGATGAGATTTTTGTCCAAATGTTGAATTCCATTTATCCTAATGTATCTATTGTACCTTCTTACAAACATCCTCATTTCATCATTCGACTCTCCTTTATTTTCACTTGAATCACTCTCACTAACTTCTTTGGTGGATGACTTTGAGGTAGAAGCCTTTAGAGCAATATGCTTCTTCTCTGTGTCTTTTGATTTCTCTTTATTTTATTTCATTTCATGTTGCTCAAGATTTATGAGGTCTTGCCCATGATCTTCAAGCTTACCAAACAATGTTATGGTGTCTAATGTTGTGAGATCATGGGCTTCCTTGATAGTTGTGACCTTATGTTGACATTCCCTATTAAGCAATTGATTAGATGAGAGAATCTCTTTGACATTTCTGCAATATTTTCACCTTGTTTCATGTGAAAGAGATCAAACTCTTGAGTTAAAGTATTAATTCTAGCTAGTTTGACATCATTTGTTCCCTCATGGGAAACTTGCAATGCGTCCCACATAGCTTTCGTGGTGGCACAATAAGAAAATCTATATTATTCATCAACTCCCAAAGAGGAGATGCGAATATTTCTAGCTTTTCAATCGTAATTATACTTTTTCTCATCTTCGTTATCCCATTGGTCTCCTGGTTTAGGTAATATTAAGTTATCATCATTGGTCATAGTAATTTCTATAGGACCATTTAGAATAACTTTCCATACCTTTTTATCAATAGAATTGATATGCAGTCGCATACAATCTTTCCAATAACTATAGTTCTCACCACTAAAAATCGGAGCTCTATTATACGCCCCTTTTGGTTCGGCGACCATTTTCTAATAAGTTATATGTGAAGCGCTAGATGAACAGGTACTTGTGATACCGCTTGTTAGACGATGGCACTTGATCTAGAAGGGGGTTGAATAGATCACGTAATTTTCAATAATTAGTGTTGTAAAATTTTCTTAAAAATATTTAAGGAAAAAAACCTAGGACCAAAATTGTCTAGCTGGACCGTTAGAAGAAATATCAGATATGTTAAACCAACAGAAATAGTAAATGAAATAAATTAATCAATATTACTTTCTAATCAATTGTATGAACAATAACCACTTATAATAAACCATTTTCCAATGACTTGTAGGAAACAAAATTGGTATTGACAATACAACGAAAAGTTTGTGTGCGATCAAATTATCGAACACGTAGTGTGCAAAACATACCAAGTTTATATTACCTTTGATATAGTAATGCAGAATTTTCTATGCAATCAAGGTGATTTCCAAGTTGTTTAATAATTATTTAATGCACTACTAATCAGATGAATTATTAATCAACGATCGATATCCCAAAAAATATTTCAATGAAATATAAAAAGATAGGGAAAAAGAGAGACGTCTAATTTGTTTAGGCAGTTTCCCTATCATCCTCGCTAATGGTACGTCTGCCTTTAATTATAAAACTATAATTGAGATATGTATAAATTATGTGCAAAATTCAAGACAAGAGAAGTCCTAGCTAACCAACAATCTAACCCAATTGTTGAAGATGAATCTTGCCACTTCTCTCCCTTTGATTCAAGATGAATCAAGTGCATCAACCAATCACGAACAAACCTCTGGTTACCGCTACTCACTTGACTGAATCTTCCCTTCTTCAAGTCTTTCACTCGGATGATTTCAATCGTAACAAGTTAACCCCAAATCTTCCAATACAATCCTCCGGTTACCGCTACTCCCTTAACCGAACCCACTGTTCTTTAAGGCATTCACTCGGCTGAATGTATAATGCAAAGACTTGTGTAAAAAAAAACCAAATCTTTCAAGATCTTAGGGGGAAAAATCCAAGGTTTTTATCGAAGAAAATCCCAATGTAACTCTACCCAAACTTGATTACAACAAATTCTACGTTTGGATGTTATCACTCTTAAACAAGCAAAAGAATAAAAAAATGATTATGTGTGATTTTTTATAAATGCAAAAGAGAGTGAAGATGAAGAGAAAACAATGAATATTTTCAATTTTCTTCTCTATATATGAATTAATGATGTAAAATGATTATTTATATGTGTATGAAATGAATATAACATAACCAGAGTTGAGAGACACATAAATGCATAAAAATAGAGTTGAAGTGGCGAGAGGTCGACCTCCACCTTTTTGTGAGTCGACCACTGATGAACAAAAGCAAAAGAAAAAGAGCAGAAAGGGCAACAGGTCGACTTGTGCAGCCTGAGGGGTCGACCTCAGCTGGAAAGAAATGCCAAAAATGATTTTTCTTAGCATTGCTTCAGTACAGGTCGACCTGTGCAGCCTGGGGGTTGACCTGTGGCATGCAGAGACCAATAAAAACTTGTTTTTGATGTTGTGAGAGGTGCTAGATATCCTCCATATGCATAGAGACACCAATTCAACTTAGAGAGATATGAATGCATGACTTTGACAAGGTGATACCGTCCAAAATACATACAAACTAAATCTCCTAGTTTTGACATCATTAAAACATTGAAAATAAGAACCTTGACCTCACATATATGGCTTCAAGAATTTCCTGCGACCCACTTCCTGCACCATTGTTGAATCTATTCTTGTGTTTGTTATCCTGCAGACATTTTTCACATACTTCATTTGGAATGTCAATTCTAGTAATCCTGAAACCATATTTCTTCTCTTTAGATCTCTGGTGTCTTTGAAATTGAGATGGCCAAGTTTGAAGTGCCATATCCATTCATCTCTGTTGGCTGTAGTTGCAAGGCACTTATGCTCAATCACATTAAGTTCAATCTTGAAGGTTCTATTCTGAGACATTGGTGTCTTCAAGATTAGCCTTCCATTTGAGTCGAGAACTCTTATCATCTTGTCTTCAATCGATACCTTATAGTTCTTTTTGACCAACTGCTTTATGTTGAGCAAATTACTCTTCATGCCTGATATGTATAACTCGTTGGAAATTATTGACCTTTTTCCATTTTTCCTCATAATTAAAACATGATCAATACCTCCAGCTTCTAGAATATTGTCATTTTCAAATTTCAACATGTTCTTCTTTGAGGGTTTTATGTTGACAAACCGATCTTTCCTACCAGTCATGTGTGATGAGCATCATGAGTCTAAGTACCATTGGTCCTGGAATCTTTCTTCATCTCTTGTAGTGACCATCAACAACATCTATTTTTCTTCCTTTTTCGTTAGCTTTGCATCAGTTTTTTTTATTCTTCTACTTTTCAGGCCAATCACTAGAATAGTGACCATACTTCTGACAATTGTAACACTGAGTATGACTTTTGTCAGGTTTTTTACCACCGCCTATTCCTCTACCTATTGCACTACCTCTTAGGTTACTTTGGTAAGAGGTCTTTCTCTGATTCGACCAACCTCCTTCTTGTTAATTTTGACCAGTCGAATTGTTGTAGTCTCTTCTGCCTTTGTTGTCATTCCAACTTCCTTTGCCTTTCTTTTGTTAATTGAATCTGTAAAGCCATATCACTCTTCGACTTTCCTACAACTCTTTCTGCCATTCTTTGTTCATAAGATTCAAGCGTCCCTTGAATCTCTTCATTTGTCAATGTTGACACGTCTTTCGACTCTTCTATGGCTACTACAACGTGGTCGAACTTTGGATCCAATGACCTCAAGATCTTTGCAACAACTGATCTCGATGTCAACATTTCTCCACATACCTTGATTTGATTCACTAGTTTTGTAACCTTAGTGAAGAAATCTGTTATGCTTTCAATGTCTTCCATCTGAAGCAATTCATGGGTTCTTTTGTGAGTTTGTAACCTCACCTATTTCACCTTTTCCGCGCCTCCAAACGATTTCTCCTAAATTTCTCATGCTTCTTTCGTTGATTCTACATCACTAACATTTTCAAAATCATCTAGATCAACGCATTGATGAATTATAAAGAGAGTTTTATAATCTTTCTTCTTCAATTCTTTTTATGCAGCTTTTTCTTGGTTTGTCGCATTTTCTGCAAGCGGTGTTACTCATTCCTTCATAAGATCCCAAAGATCTTAGTAACAGAGCACAACATTCATCTACTTGCACAAATTCTCATAATTATTGTTCTTGAGAATCGGAAGACTCGTCGAAAAATACTCATTTGGATTATTCATTGTCATCGTGATTTTCTTCCCACAATTCGCTCAGTCAATGCTCTAGATACCAGATGTTGGAAATCCACAACAATCCATGGAGAATTTCTATCAATCTTGATGAACAAGATTATTATCGATACACAATAACAATGAAAAGAAAGAAAATTTGTAGAAGAAGTAAAATTAGAGTTTAATAAATATAGAAGAAAATTGTAATTTCTACAGAGTAACTCTCTGCACATAAACTGTGGAGATCTTATTCACTTTTCAACTGCAAAATTATGTGAATACAAGTTGTTACTCCCTCTATTTATAGTTTTAGGTTAGTTTACTCCCTAAACCAAAGTCCAAAACACAAAAGTTCAAAATATCTAATTTAGCTAACAGTATTAGGATAGGCCTAAGTCGAAATCTTCTCGAACAATCTGCTTCGACATTTTAACATAAACACTAAGCTAATTTTGACACATCCTTGTTTTTGTTAAGCTACACCTGTTTCGACATAAGGAATTAAATTCTAACAATATCTAGAATATTATTCTCTAATTTCTTTCTTTATAATATTAATAAAAAAAATATAATTTAAAGTTTACATATCTAAAAATCGATAAAACAAAACCAATAAATCACACTAAAATTAAACTCAATGAAGTTTGATAGTTTTTTTTAATAAGTAATTTATATCTACCACGATTCTAATACGAGACTTTGAGAGAACAACTAATATGTGACATATTAGATATTAGTTTAAATAAATGGAATTACAGTACAGATTTAATTTTAAAAAACTTGCATAATTTTAATTGAATAAATATTTGAACCAAAATCAATGTAAAAACAAATTTCAGTAGCTTTTTGTTTTGATTAGGTATCAGTATCCTTAATGTTAATTAATTTTAATTTATTTATTAAAAATAAATTAATATTGAAAAATAATGAGGCATTGAACATTTAATTGGATAAAGATACCGATAAGAAAATGCACTCAAAACATGCATATTTTGCTAGATTCATCAAAAGTGTGTGCACTAATGATTCACTCGCTAAATAAAGAAGCCACCTGATCAATACAGCAACACATTTTCTTGCAGTTTATTCATATACAACTCACGAACATGCAAAGGCTTCCTCGTCCCCACCTTGGACTTTATTGCTGCAACCACATGTTTCATTTCTAGGTATAAATCAGCAACACCAATAATACTGTTTTCTATTTTTCTTGTTTTTCTCCCTTTCAATCGTGTTATTTTTTTAACCAGTTGTGTTACAACAAATAGTCAGGCAGTGCTAATAATCCCTTAACTGATTTCATATTATAAAAATGGAATCAAGCTCAGGCAGCAGTAATAGACAAGCCCAACCCCACATTCTATCAACATCCCAAGATTCTAATTAATACTATCACATAGTGAAATTCATAAGTTTTGTACCTCACTCTTGAGTGTTTTAACCCTAGTTCATACTACTCTTTTGTTTTTCTATTCTCCTATAACATATCCAAAAACAAAAATGAATATTAAGACATGGTAACGGCGTTGTTACTACTGCGTACATCCACTTCACTATCCTCCAATAGTACAATCTCTTTGATTTCCTGTAACATCTTCAACACCTGCCACATTGTGGGTCTCTGCTCAGGAGAGATCAAGCTACAAGTTGTAGCCACCTGAAGAAGCATATCCATTCTGTTGTCTTCGCTTCCATTGTCGTCCCTGATTGATCTCACCCATTTTGACATATCACCAGGAACCATGAATGGAAGCTCGGAGGCATACTTCCCAGTCAGAAGCTCTAGTAACAAAATACCATAAGCGTAAACGTCGGATTTGGGAGTCGGCTGGTGATTTGGATTGCGAGTCTCTGGAGCTCTATAGGGTGTAGAATCACCAACCTCGTCAAAAGTAGATGGATTAGTCAACATAGACAGGCAGTAGTCTGTGACGCAAGCCTCGAAATCGGGTCCTAGAAGAACATTGGTGGATTTGAGATTGCCATGGACCAGTCTCCATGCCTGGTGGATGTATGAAAGCCCTTGTGCTACATCCTCGGCTATCTTTAAGCATGATGTCCAGTGCAATGGCCTTGCCCTGCTTGATCTAGAGCCTGCATCAAAATAACAATTAACAACATATCAACTTATAGCTCTCTCGAATAATCTCAGAAGTGATCATTAAATAAATAAGCTAAAAATAGTCCATTCAAACAGACCTAATATAAGTTAGTTCCATTACATATATATTGAGTTTGAAATAAGGTACTGGGAAATAAAAACCAAACTTGCCCATGGCAAATAGGAAAGTAAGAAATAAAGTAATGCTGTTTGATTCATGGTAGTTGATAAATGCAGTTAGGCATGCATCAAGAAGTCCATGACCTAACTCTCGTTTAACAACTTGAACACACTCATAATTTTCACATGACAACAACAATTATAGTAGAGCATATGACTGGGACCCAAAGGACAAAGGATAAGGTTTAAGCCAACAGCAAATTATAGATATAATCAACCAAGCACAATGGGTTCCACCTCGTGTGTCCCTACCCCACAACAATACAAAGAAATTAAATATCATTCAGAACAAAAATCAGGATCTTTGTCCAGATATTTTTATAGCTATTCAATACTAGTCCTTTTTTTTATAAAACAACTCATTCAGGAATCATAATTAATATTCAGATTCTTTTTATAGTTCATCAATACTCGTCCTTCATCACCTCCACATAGTAATGACCAAGTTTGCCTTTCATTGTAATCTAACCTAAAACCCAAATTCAACATTGCCTCTCAATATAATTAACTAACAACTCTTTCAAACCCTCAAATAGAAATGTTCAAAAACTTTACTAATTAGTATTCTAGTAGTCCAGTACTAATTAATACTATATTACTTCTTACTAATTCTTGTTTTGCAGAAACATCAGATACTATATTACTTAAAATAAATCAAATCATCAATGAACATAATCAAGAGAAAAATGAAAAGGAATTGTAATGTACCATGTATGAGGGAGAATAAACTGCCATTGGGTTGATAATCATAGATAATGAGTCTCTCATTATTTGCTTGAAAATAAGCCCTTAGAGGAACCAAATTTGGATGGCGAAGACCACCAACAGATTCCATGTGACGCTCGAACACTTCTTTGCTTACGTGTCCACCCATTTTCCCACAATCAAAACGCTTCACCGTTACAATCAAACGGTTATCCAACACTGCTTTGTAAGTTGTACCCAAACACCCTCTACCTAAAAGCTCTGCAGAGCCTTTCATCAACTGGTCCAGCGTATACACCTGCGACTCACCCGCACAGAATATTAAACTCCCACTCTTAGCAACTTGAGCTCTTTTCACCTTTTCCTCTAACTCCCTCTCTTGCTCCATTTGCATCACAACCGCAGCTTCCGCCGTTGCCGCAGCATCCGAAGCCATCACGCTCGAACCGGAGGAGCCTTTACCTTTCTTCCTTCTCTGTTTCTTAACCACCACTGCGAAACATGTAATGGAAAGTATTAGAAACACTATCCCGGTGGAGAATCCGATTATCGCCGCTTTCCGATTGTGTTTCTTTTCGTACGGCTGCCGGATTAAACCGTGAACATTCGCGCTCTGACCAATTCCAACTGTCGGAGACGAGGTAGGAGCAAAGAACGGCGTTGTTGGGCGACATTCTCTCCGAATGATTTCTCCACATAGATTAGGGTTTAAAGCAAAAGAAGAAGGCTGAAAACGAGATAAAGTGGTGGTTAACGGAACTGCGCCGGAGAGATTGTTACCGGAGACATCAAAAGTTCGAAGAGAAGACTGATTAAAAGGAGGAATAGCTCCATTGAAAGCATTAAAGCTTAGACGAAGATAGTAAAGACGGTCGAGGTTTATAAAATCCATAGGTATATCTCCAGAGAGATTGTTGTGAGAGAAATCTATGGTTTTGAGTCTGTGAAGACTGAAAAGAGAAAGTGGAACTGAACCGGTGAAGTGGTTGTTGTCAAGGAAGAGCGTTTTGAGATTGAAGAGACCGGAGAGGTCAGGTATGGCTCCGGTGAGTGAGTTGTTCTGTAAACTGAGAACACGGAGCTGGTCAAGAAAGGATAATGTGTGAGAAGCGAAAACGCCGCCGAGATCTAAGCTTCGGAGGACGAGACGGACTACTTTGGGTCCGTTGCATTCTACTCCTTGCCAGTTGCAGAAAGGGGTTTTGGTGGTGAAGTTGAGGTGGTTGTTTATATCAGCTTTTGATTTGAATGCTAAGAGGGAAGTAGGATCTGAGAGAGGTGAGGGTGTTGTTTTGAGTTTGGTGGAGCTGGAGAGTGTAATTGTGAGTAGTAACAGTGAGAGGATTAACCATTTGGTTGAGTGGTTTTTCTTTGACGCCATTGTTTAAGAGATGAATGATGAAAAAGTTTGTTTACTGGCTTGATGCGTTGGGAGAGGAAGTGTGTGATTTTTCCATTTCATGTGGTTGCTAAATTGGTTATGGAGAATAGTTTTTTAGATTTGAAAAGTGTACTATACTAGGAGAGAGTAGAGAGACAGAGTGAGAGAGAAGCGAGCGGTACGTGACAAAAGGAGATGGGAGCAGCTGGGTCAGGGATCACGTGATAGTCAGGAGGTACACAAAGAGAAAGAGGGAGGGGGAGTCAAAGAGAGAACTTCCTCGCCTTTGGGCTTCCAACCCAAATCCAACTCTTCTTCACACTTTTACCTCTCAAGCATGATGAAAGGTTTTTTCAAGAAAAGAAAAATGTTTTTTTTTTTTAATCTCTATAGTATAATCAAAAGTTAAATATATTGATTTATTAAAAAAGTGGAGTACTAGTATAATTTTAACTCTTATTTGTCATTTTTCATTATTTTTTATTTACACAATGTTTGACAGTGAAAAATATTGACAGATAAAAATTATGAAGAATTTTATAGATGAAAAGCGATATAGATGAATGATAAGAATGTCTTTGTTAGGGATTTAGATCATATGCTGCTATATCTCTACAATCTTCTTTTTGTTCATATTTCTCTCATTGTTTTATTCTCTCTCACCTTCACCATTTCATTTTTTATTTTCAATTTCCCTTTCTTTATTCTCACAAAAATAGAATTGCATTGATGCCCAATAAGAGAGGAACCATTTACATTTATTAGACATTGATGAGAAAGATTCTTTGTATGTGTTGGGTGTAGTAGAGGTTATCCTGCATCAATAATTATTGAGTTGAGTGTTTATAATTCAGGATAACCCACCTTAAGATTTACTCAGACTTCCCATGTAACCCTGTGTAGTACTCACCTCAAGTCTTTACGGACATTTTCTGTGGGACTAAGAACAACCCACCTCAAGACTTACTCAGACTTTCCGGAGGGATCTAGTACATACACGCCTCAAAGTCTTTACGGACGCTTCTTGTGGGACTCAAAACAACCCACCTCAAGACTTACTCAGACTTTACAGAGACACCTCGTGAAATACACACTTCTAGCCTTTACGGATGTAATGCCTCGATTCGATTATTCCCCATTTTTGTTGAGTCTTTTATTTAAATTGAGTGATAATTGTTTTAATTATGAAATTGGTGTGTTTATGTGATATGTTGATGTGTTATATTATTTTACCGTTTAGAGAATTTTCGGGAAAAATTAGATTATAGGGTATTTTAGACATTTGCTAATTAATGTCAAGTTAGAAATTATGTAGAATTATATTTTGTGAGAAAAAGGATATTTGGTAGAAAAATATAAATAGAAATAGATAGAAAGATATAAGAGTAGAAAGAGAAGAAAAAGAGAGATAGAAAGAAATAGAAAGAAAAGAAAAGGAGAAGAAGAGAAAAGAGAAGGAAAGAGGGAAAGCTTGGAAATTCTTTAAGATAGCTCCTAGGAATCGAAACAATCGGGTAAGGGTGTGAAATATTGTTATCTTACCATTGTGTATGATTATGTATGTGTTAGATTGATTGGTTTTTTTTTTGGAGAAGTTTAGAGAATATGAGGTTTTAGGGTTTTTGATGAAAATCTAAGAAATTGGTAGATTAATCGGTTGAAACTTGATATAATCGAAATATGATAGTTAATACATGTTAATGATCATGTTTGTTGAGGTTTGGTGGAGTTTTGGAACCCTTTGGTATGACTGTTGCGCGACTGAGCTGCTGCTGAAATCGCAGTGTTCACTCAACGAGCGATTCCTCGCTCAGCGAGCGATTCCTCGCTCAGCGAGCTATCTGTCGCTCCCACCAAATGACACCCAAAGGTCAAATGGAGTACAGACGCGAACGGTCGGTGAAAGAGGGATGAGAACACACAGGAGTGAACTCAAGAGAAGAAAAAGAGTCGCCAGCTAGGCATTTTTATCCCGAAGGAAAGGTAATGCTGCATAAACCTAAGAAAGATACGGATAAGACGGTTGCGAACCAGAGAGACTGAGAAAGGGGGTTGGTTACAACCTGGGAAGGTATTAGCACCCAGATTGTCCGCCGTACTCGACGGGATCCACGCTTAAAAGATTTCTGTTTTAAAGGGGTAATGTCAGTGCAGTTTGTGTGTAAAAGAGCTGGAAAAGGATGTACAGGTGTCAGTGCAAAAGAAGTGAAATGTGTAAATGTACAGTGTCAGTGTAAGAACAAAGGTGAAATGCTCATGATAATGAGGCTAAGAAGATAATGCTGGAAAGAGGGGGAATATACAGAGACTTTTGTTCGATAACTGTTAAGTTATGCCTACGTATCCTCTCATGCAATGAGGAAGTCAGAACACCGTAGTTCGACCCAAAGAGACTGAAAGATGAATTGACTTGTGAACTGCTTATTTGTCTATGCTCAAGTGTATGACCCGTCTGGCTCAGGTGCAAACTGTCTTGCATTAGACGGAAGAAGCAAGTTCTCGTTTGTGAGTGAATGAGGTGAGAAAAGAATCCCGGAGGAGACGATTATTATTTGCTTTGTATTTTCAGTCTTTTATTGCTTTTTGAAGTTTGTCATAAGTTAATGAGCTTAAGCCTAAACCAATGGATTAGTAAACTCATCACATCCTCCCTCTGATTAGGGGTAATGAGAATACCTTAAATGTGAAGTCAACTTCTCACACTTAATCACCCTGATGTAGGATTAAGATCATTAACCTACTTGTGATTATTTAAATGTTTTTGGTGTTTTTGTTTAGTGTTAAGTAATGAGATTAAGCCATAATCAAGGATTAAACAGACTCATTACACCATCCTAATAGAAGGATAATAGATGAGAATGTTTAAGCTGAGGAAAGCTCCTCAACTTAATCCATGATTAGGGATTAAACTCATGGCAAAACAAAGCCTTTATTAAGTGGATTTTAGTTAATGATTAGATGAAGAAGTGATTTTTATGATTTATAATACAACTTGAGGGGGACTTGTCCATTAACACTAGGGTTAGTCCTTCTTAACCAATTAAGGAAGAATTAGAACCCTAATGCAAGGCCCAAGTTACAAGCTTGATGTCTTAGTGATTATTAGATGGATTGATTAAAGGATTTTAAACACATTAAGGGTTTAACACTTAGGATTAAAGTTATACACTCCATCCTAATAGAAGGATGCAGGCATAAGCTTAATCACAAAGCCTTAAAGCCTTTAGGGTTTAGTCCCTGATTATGAGATGAGAAGAGAAGACTCAATGAGACACAAAGGTAAAATCTAAATGGGGACTAATCAAAACCCTAATTGTTTTCATGCTTGGTTGTTCCTAAGGTTTGTGAGGTTTACAAGAAAGATCTTCAGAGAAACCACCAGGAAGCAGATGAAAGGAGCAAAGAGAAGCAAAGTAACTTGCTTCATTTAAGAAGACAAGTCACTTGAAGAAAGAAAGTAAGATGAAGAAGAATGAGCAAGCTCAATCTCAAGCACAAGACAAAATGCAGCAATTATGCATAAGATAGATGAAAGGAGATTGTGAGAAGTGAAGGCAAATTCACTTCTCAAAATAACTTACCACCTGAAAAGTTAGTGAAAGGAAGGAAATGCAATGCAAATGAGATGAAATGGCATGATGCAATCCAAAACCAGAAGCATGAGTATGATGTTAATGATGCTAAGAGATGATGCAAACATGAGGCAGGGCATTATAATGATCATACAAACACATGGATGCAAGAGAAGCATGCTTTGAACCATGGACATACATGAAAAGTTATGAAATGCAAATGGCATACAACATGGCAAATGAAAGATGAAATGATCAAACATGATTCTAACATGTCCTAAGATGTGTTATGAATCAAATGGATGCACAAAATGTCATGGCAAGTCATGGTATGCAAGCAAATGGAAGATGGATGCAAATGAAAGCCCAAATTAGGGTTTATGATCAATGCACAAAACAAAAATCAAAACCAGAAGCAAACATCATGATAAAAAATTGAAAATGCATTCAAAGGAACCCTAAACCTATACAAACTCACTGCCCAAAGGAGGGGTTCTAACTCTTAACCTAATGAGGGTTATGAATTTCTTAAGATTGCTAGGGTTTTAAGGTACCTTGTCAAGAAAAATGCCAAACAAATAGGAAATGCAAGATCAATTCATGCCAATTTAATCCTATAAACTACATGCTATACAAGATGCAATGCAAAAAGAATCAAGGTCCAACTCTTAAAGGCTAGGCAGAAATGGATTTTTGAAGATTGGATCAAAATAATGCTTTGAAATGAAATTAATTCCATGGAAAATTGTCAAAAGACATCAAGATCAAAAAAGAAATTTGGTTTGAGAGTTGGACAATGTTTCTAAATGATTTTAAATGATTCATGAATTTTTTTGTGATTTTTAAATACCTAAAAGTATTTTTAATTAATTAATTCTCATTAATTAATTAAAAATAAACTTTTAAATGATTTAAAAATAATTTTTAATGCAAAAAATAAAAATAAAAATGTTTTTGGTTTCTGAAAATTAATAAAAGGTTTAATAAAAATTTTCAGAATTTTTCAATGATTTTTACTATTTTTAATAAAATGTAGAAAACAAATGAAATAAAATGAATTTAATGAGAAGTATGCTGAATCAAGGGCTGAGGTGTGAACGGATTGCGCGCGCATTGACTGGCGCCAGATCCAAAGGTTGTAATTCAAACTAACCTAATTAACATAATCTGAATTAATTAATTTAATTAAATATGATTAGGGTTTTAATGAGAGATCATGTCCACTCAAATGCGCGCGGGTCAGCCCTAGTCAACTCATCCTACGCTCCAGATTCAAACTCACATTAATGAATCTGATTAGCCCTAATTAAATTCAGGTGGCCGGGAAAGACTTTCGGTCGTCTTCTCCGGCCACACCTCCCTGAGTAAAACCAAAACCTCATCTCTAGGTTATTTCTGGAGCTCTAAAGCTCCAGATCAACTCTCTTCACCTCCCTGAACCTGAATCTAGCCTCATAACTCATTTCTTCTTACTCAAAACCATGATTCGAAACAAAAATGCAAAAAAGGCAAAAATTTCAGAGATGCAATACACACTCAATACTCCATCATTTTCAAAAATAAAAGGTTCAGTGAACTCAGGGAAGCATATAGATCATTTTAGAAACAAGAAATGAGAGTTCTGGATAAATGAATTTCCATGGCTACCTGAATCGAAGCTTTCAAATCAGGGACTTTCTGGCCAGTTTCTTGCTTCCAATCAACTCCAATGGACCTCCTGAGAAGCTTTCAATGCTTGTTTGAAGTTTATAATGGTTGGTTTGAAAGATAGCTGAAGTTCTGCTCAAAGAGGGGCAGAAATCGTATTTTGGTTTCAGTGGGTTTCAGGCTATGGTGATGGGTGGTTTGTGATCAGTGAAGCATGTTGAGATTGTTTGTGAAGTTTGTTTGTGTGTTTGAGGCCTGTGGAGAGTGTTTCGAATGAAAATGCAAGTTGGAGAGATTTTGATAACTATGGCTTGGAGTCTGTTTCAGCTTGAAGTGTGTGGTGTGTTATGCTGGCTTTGGTCCATGTATCAAAAGGTGATAGGTCAGAAAGTTGTTGGTGGCCTATGGTGATTGGTATGGGTCTTTGGCCAAAATGTCAAACTTTGTGTAAGAGAGGTATGGGCTCATATCTAGCCAAGGACAAATGGGGTGTCCTGCGCAGCAAGATGTGTGGAGAGCCCTAGGATCATTTGTGAAGTCAGCAAGCAAGTGGATTCATCTTTGAGTGAGGTTTTGCAACTTGCTTCATTCTTGGCCCTTTTGAAATTTCTTGTTCCACAAGTCACAAAAATGAGCAAACTCTTGGTGAATTCTGATCTTTAGGCATTGGCTCATGTTTGTATGAAGATTAGAAGTCCATTTGATAGCACAATTTGCCTTGGCAAGTGATTTTGCAACTTTGCCTCTTTGGTAGAAAACTTCAAATTTTGTGATTTTAGCCAACTTTGACAAGCCATAACTTCTGATCCAAAATGAATTAGGTCATGTTCTTGTAATTTTTGAAAAGGGAATGATCCATTCTACAACTTTCATGACCAAAGTTTTTCCATTTGAAGCATTTTTGAATCAAAAAGCAAGGGTTGAAAAAGTTTCCCAAAATGGCAATTTTCATTATAAGTCAACTTTCCCAAAGAGTCAACTTTGCAAATGACTTGAGATTCTTCAATCTTGTGAACTTCTAACATCTTCTATGATTAAATAAAGATCATACACAATCAAAATGATGAAGAACACCCTTTGGTTGGGTCATTGGGGGCCTCAGATGCCCTGATTTTACACTGACTTGCTCAAGAAGTCAACTCTTGATCAGATGACTTCCCCATGGAATTTCTTCATGAAAATTGATATACATGATCCCTATACCATATAGAGACCAATAGAAACAAGAATGACCAAAAAATTTGGAGTTATGGCCTTTGAAACCAAAACCCTAATTCTAGGTCATCTGTGCAGTCAAACCTGGCTCTGCTTCCATGCCATTCTCAGTTCTTGTGATTCTTTGACATTCTTGACTTTGAGGGGATATATTGTGATGCTTGAACATACATGGACCCCTTTGAAGTGATTGATGACCTTTGGAGTGGCTCAAGAAGCTCTTGGGTTGCTCAGATCACAAACCCTAGATGCAGATGACTTTGAATCAATGCAGTGAATCAAAAATGTGGTATGAGATGCTATGATTGAATTTATGCAAATGAAAAGATCACAAGCCATGGTGTGAATGAGTGAGGGAAAATTTGGGGTGTTTACAGCTTCCCCTATTCAAGCGTGAGTTAGCTGTGCAGGATGTAAGCAACGGCTTAACAGTCAAACAAGATAACTTGTGGTTGAATACCAAAGACAGTCCAAAATTTGCACTCACTGAATGAAGAAGAAAAGGGATATATATTTGTAAAGGAAAATAAAGTATGTTTATAAAGTTCGGGCGACGGAGGACGACCGCCGAGCAGAGGACGACTGCTGGGGATGAAGCGATGACGGGGGCGGCCGACATGCTGGGGGAAAATGCGGGAAATAAAGCAATGACGGGGACGACCGACAAGCTGGGGATATAAGAGATTATGATGGGGACGGCCATCAAGTAAAGCTGTAAGATTCTCTGGGGAATATGTAAAGAGTAAATGATGAGGTACGGTCATCAGGTTCATAAAGTAATGCAAACAACGATGGGGACGACCATCGGGCTAAACTGATGAAGGACGATCATCAGGAAAAGGAAAAGGGACCACGACGGGGACGGCCATCGGGTTAAAGAATAAATGAAATAATGATGAGGGACGGTCATCAAAGGTGAAGGACGATCACCTAGCAGGGGACGGCTGCTTTGAGGGGGATAAGATGAGGGACGGTCATCTAAGGTGAAAGACGATCACCTGGCAGGGTACGGCTGCCGGAAGTATCGCGACATAGGACAAATGCCGGATAAAAGGTCAACGATGGGGACGGCCATCAGACGAGCATGATGAAGGACGATTGTTGCGGTGAGAATCGGATACCAAGCTATTAAGTGAGCTTGAATCACAAAACTTTTATGTTCACCACCGACTTTAATTTAATCCAAAGGGAAAAGGGAAAATGATCGTAAAAACCCTAAATGAGGAGAAACTAGGTTCGGGGGTTGATTATACCTAGGGAAGGTGTTAGCATCCTAAGCATCCGCAGTATCCTACGGGAACCTCTTGTTAATATTTGTGTTATTGTTATTTATTGCTTGCTAAAATTAAGGGAACCTAAGGCTTTATTTCTAATGGTGCTCGCACAACATCGCATCGATGCCTACGTATCGGGTATAGAATCAGAGCACTCGTAGTTCTCCTAAGGATTAACGAACACTTGGTTACGCTCAAGGTTCGCGGGGGAAGGTAAGTGTTATGGCAAACACTCACGTGACTTAACAAAGTCACAAAAAATTGTAAAATAAAAAGTCCTAATGGCTAAGGTCAAAAAGGTAACTAGGGATGGCTAAACTTCCTATGACATTGAGTCAACTGCAGGAGTTCTTTCCCTTTTGGATTGAAATGCAAAAAGAATAAAGTAAATAAATGAGGGTGCAAGCTCCTAAGTCTAAGGCATAGGTTGCTACTTGCAAAAATAAATTGGATAAAGTAAATAGAAAATGCAAAGTAAAAGGCTTAGTAACCGGGTTATGGCTCAATATATGGATCGAGAATGCTGAGGTGGAAAACAAACGCGGTGCGTCAATTTGCTTAAGTTAGAAAGCTGTAAGGTGTAAGGATTGTGCAGACGGCGATCGTAAAACGACTGACTTACGTGTGTGAGTGAAGTGTATGTGAACTCAACTTGGCGTTGGACCAAGGATTTATTATCTTGAAAATTAAAGTTAATATGGTGTAAAAGTGCGAGAAATAAATAAAAAAACAAATAAAGTGAAATAAATTGTGAAAAAATAAATTAAATAGAATGAAAATAAATAAATGGCCTCATATTGGTCACGATTAATCGGAAACGATTTATCGTGACTTTTTGTCATATCATCGGCCCAAAGGAAATACATTATATATAAAAAATTTAAGACATTTTCTAAATAATAAAATGGCAAGGAAAAAATAAAAAAAAAGTAAAACTTTCAAAAAATAAAAATAAAAGGATTGAAAGGAGATGGAAGGGTGGTTCTGGATCAGGTAGTGTGCAAAGAGAAATCAGATGTAGTTTATGGGCTAGGCCCAATCAACACAAATAATTAAATAAAATAAAAAATGTGGAAAAGGGGGTGAACCGGATTTGGGTGTGTATCAGTAAAACGTATTGGCTAAGCCTGCTCAAACAACTATTCAATTTTTTTAAAAAAAAAGGACAAGAGTTTTAAAAGATATTATGGGGGATATCTAAACAACAAAACGCAGAAAATGAAATTCTCTGTTTCCTCAAGGCAAGCGGTTACCTCTCAAAAACAACAAAATCGACGACAAATCACTCTCCCACTCGATCTCGCCGTTGATTTAACTTAAACGAAATTTTGGCTCCCAGATCTCTCGATCTCGCACCTTTCTCTCGAATCAACACCCTCTCCGCGATTCTCTCTCTCAAATGATTCAACGTTTTTATGGTGGTTCCGTGCGGTGAGGTGGCGTCGCGGGTTCGGTTTGTCCAAATCTCTCTTCTCGTTGCTTTTCACGGCGGATATCCTCACTGTTTCTATTCTCACTCGCGGGTTTGGTTCAACAATGGAAGATTCCGCGGTGGTCCTGTGAGTGTCTGAGTTTTGCTTTTCGCTTTTCCGGTTTCGTATTTTTTTTGGTGAAAGTTTGAAGTGGTTTTTGCGGTTTCTCACAGGTTTTCGGTAATGGATTCGATTCAGTGTTCGGTGGTGGTGAGAGGGTTTCGGTCGTTTCTGTGATGGCCTGAAGGGTGAGTTTTGAAAGAATGGAGTGAATTTTTTTCAGGTTATCTGTTCTGTGTTTGGAAGGTTGTTTGTTTAGAAGTTTTGTTGACTGATTTTTGCAGGTGAGTGCTGAGGATTCAGTGTCGTTTCCGACGATGGAAGAAGGGTGATTTGTTTCGATTGGGAATGAAGTGAGGATGATGAAGAAGAGGTCTGTGTTGGCTCGGATTTACAGTGGTTGTGTGTTTGGGTTGAGTGAGAGTGAGGGCTTTGCTGTGTTGAAGGTGATGCGGAAAGGGAATTTTCAGGTCTGGTCTTTTGTTGTTGTTGCTGGAAGAAACAGGGGTCTGTGGGTTTGGTGATTTGCAGGGTTAGTGGTGTCGTTTGGTTCGTTATCTTTGATCTCGTTTCCTCTCCGACTGTGATTTTCTTTTCAGGTTTGTTCTCAATCTGAAACTTTACTCAAACTCTCCTTCTATTCCTTCTCAGCTTTTGGATCTGGTTTGTGATTGTTGTTTTCTGTTTGTGTGCAGGGGTGTGTTTTGTCTGTTGGTTTTAAGTCTGGGGGCTGCTTGGGTTTTGTTTTAAGATCATAAGGTGCTATTGATGGATCTGCATCAAGAGGATCTACTACAGTATGTGTGTATGAAACTGGAGGAGTGGCGGCCGGTGGGCTAAGCTTAAAAGTAGGATCAAGGTTTACGAAATCAGGCTCTCTGGAAACATTTTCAAATGAGGTTTCAATGTGAATCTCACCTTGTGGAATCAAAGGTTCTATGGAAACAGACAAATTCTCACTACTCCTATCATCAGACCCAAAACTTGGGAAAGGGTTTTCATTTCCATAAATGGAAGCAAAACAAGAACAAAGTTCTTCTCACATATGAACAAGGCCAAAAAAACACAAAGATAACAGGACAACAAAGAAGAAGAAAAGAAAACTCACAAAAGCGGAACTAGTCTGATCGATCTTTCTAGCGGCAATGCACAGGTGATTCTCCTTTCCTTATGCTTTGAACTTTTAAATTCCTCTCCTTCTCTTCTGATGTTCTTCTGATGTTTTTGGCTGCTGGTTTTTTTTGTTATTTGATGTAGTGGCTAGGGTTATTTTTTATGAATGAAGTTTTTGTGGCTGCTGGTTGTGAGAATGTGGAGCTGGTTTTACAGTGGCTGTTTTTCTGAAAAAATGCAGGGGTTACAAATGGCTGTTGGTTTGAAGTAGTGGTTGTTCTGGTTTTTTTTTGTTCTAATGTAACAGTGCCTATTATATAGGACTTGGTTCATGGTTTTTGATTTGAAATTATGTACTGTGATAACTTGTAGGTGAAGGGTTGGAGGATTATGGGACAAGGTCTGGATGCCCCAGCAATAGTGGGGAGGTGGAGCAGAGTTTTGTGTGCTGTGCAGACCTGCTGTAGGTGGAGCAGGGGCTGAACCTGTCTTGTGGGTGGCTGTGTGGAGCAGGCTGAATTTGTGCCTTGTGTGCTGCTGTATGGAGCAGGCTGGAATTGGGCTTTGGTTGTAACATAAACATTTATTTGGAATGAAATTGGATATTTGAAATGTGATTATAATTAGGATTGAAATTGAAACTTAATATTGAAATGGGAACTTTGAATTAGAGATTAAATATGAACTTGAATAGGAAGTGAATTAAAAATTAGGAATTAAACTTAAAATTGAAAATAGCTTAGAAACTAAAAATTAAACTTGGAATTAAAATTGACTTAGAACTTAAGAAATAAATTTAGAGTTTAGAAAATAAATACATGAATATGAATTGAAATGGAAAATTGGGATAAAAATTAGAAGGGAGTTGGGAAATAAATTGAATTGGAAATTTGGATCTAGAACTTGCAATTGAATTTGAAAATAAAATTTGAAATAAGAATGGAAATATAATTGGAAATGGAACTTGGGTTGAAAATTTGGAATTAACACTTGAGCTTTTGAAAATGACTTATAAACTTGAATTTTAGAAAAGAACTTTGAAACTATGAATGATTGAGATTGAAAATGAAATTTGAAATAGGACTTGGAATAAAAATAGAAACTTGAACATGAATTGAAAATTACGAATAGAAATTGACATTAAATTTAGAAATAAAAACTTGAAAATGAAATAAAATTAAAAATTGAAAAATAGAAAATAAATTCAAAAATAAAAACTTGAAAATGAAATAAAAAATTAATTTAGAAATGAGAACTTGAAAATGAATAGAAATAACAAATAAGTTTAGAAAAAATTTGAAAATGAACTAAAAATTAGAAGTAGAAATTGAAATAAAATTTTAAAATAGGAACTTGAAAATAGAAGGAAAAAAAAAATAGAAACAAAAATAGAAATTAAAATTAAAAAACACAAAAATGAATTAAAAAGTTATAAATGAGAAATAGAAATTAAATTAAAAATGGAAGCTTATAAGTGAAAAGAAATTAAAGATTAAAAATTATAAATAACTTGAAAATGAGTTGAAAGCAACAGAAAAATAAATCTCGTAATTTCCCTTCTAAATGCAATGAATGTATGATGCGAGCAGTTAGGGGTAAAATTTGGGGTGTGACAGTTGCCCCTATTTAAATAACTTTACCAGATGGTGTGAGTGATGGTAATCCTCATGGAATCAGTGTGAAAGGTATTTAAATATAGAAATAACCGGAAATTTTGCCCCTAAATGCAATGTTATGCTGGACTACAAACTATCTAACTTGTAACTCTCATGCAATGAATGATGATTATGGTATGAATGATTAGAATGAGATATATCGACGACCACAAGCCAATACTCACTGGGGATGACATACACTGGGGATAAAGAAGCGAAAACGGAAAGTATTCAAAGTGATAAATCAACAGGTTCAAGTGTAACTGTTGACACTAAGAATAACAAAAGAGGGGAACAAAAGGAAATCCAAAGCGTTGGATCAACGAACACAGACAAAACAAAATAAAATTCACAGTGACTGCACAGTGGCTCGATGCGACCAACTGACACCAAGAATACAAATAAGACAAGGAAATAAATCGAAGTGGTTGACCAATGGCTCTATGCGACCAATTGACTTTGAGAAAAAAAAAAGCAACAATATATTCAAAGTGAATGCGCAGCGGCTCGATGCGACCAACTGACACCAAAAATACAACAAAATAAACATTCAAAGTGAATGTGCAGCGGCTCTATGCGACCAACTGACACTGAAAAACAGGAACGACACAAAATTCAAAATGAATGCGCAGCGGCTCGATGCGACCAACTGACACTAAGAATAGAAATGACACAAAATTCAAAGTGAATGCGCAGCGGCTCGATGCGACCAACTGACACCAAGAATTCAACAAAATAAACATTCAAAGGGAATGTGCAGCGGCTCTATGCGACCAACTGTCATTGGAAATGATAAACATAATATTCAAAGTGAATGCGCAGCGGCTCGATGCGACCAACTGACACTAAGAATAGAAATGACACAATATTCAAAGTGAATGCGCAGCGGCTCTACGCGACCAACTGACACTAAGAATGGAAAAATATAATATTCAAAGTGAATGCGCAGCGGCTCGATGCGACCAACTGACACTAAGAATAGAAATGACACAATATTCAAAGTGAATGCGCAGCGGCTCTACGCGACCAACTGACACTAAGAATGGAAAAATATAATATTCAAAGTGAAAGCGCAGCGGCTCTATGCGACCAACTGACACTAAGAATACAACAAAATAAACATTCAAAGTGAATGTGCAGCGGCTCGATGCGACCAACTGTCACTGAAAATGATAATCATAATATTCAAAGTGAATGCGCAGCGGCTCGATGCGACCAACTGACACTAAGAATAAAACAAAATAAACATTCAAAGTGAATGTGCAGCGGCTTTATGCGACCAACTGTCACTCAGAATGACAACAACAAACTTATTCAAAGTGAAAGCGCAGCGGCTCGATGCAACCAACTGACACCATGAATAACAACAAAAATATTCGAAGTGGAAGCGCAATAGGTTCGAGACCTATTGACACTAAGAATAGAAGCCAAGATACACTCAAAGTGAATGCGCAACAGGTTAGAAAAATCGGTTGACACTAAGAATGATAAAGACCAAGTAGTCAAAGTATTCAAAAATGGTAAATTAGCAGGTTCAAATGTAACTGCCAACACCGAGGATAAGGAAGGAAATCACATTGATTTAGTAGTGGCTCTATGCGACCAACTAACATTGGGGGTAGAATGCAAATCATCCAAAGATAGATCAACGGCTCTAAGCGACCGGCTAACGCAAAGAAGTAACAACAAAATATGTTGGAGTTTCCAAATAAGAGAAAATATCCAACCTCTGGAAATTCCATCAGGAACCTTCAGGAGAAAGGTACAAGTATGTGCCAAAATCAAATGGACTTGGGTTCAAGCAACCTGTTTCACGACCTGCTTAACAGATTTTTGCCAATGACAATTGGACTTCAAGGAGACATTGGTGGTCATAAAGACAAATACCAATCACAATTAGAATTCCACGGGGGACACCAGCGATTACTGGGGACAAAAAACATTGGTAAACCAAACTTCGGGTACCAACAACAATGAATTTCAAATTGAACACTAATGATATCTGGACTTGGAGTTAGATAGACGACAACTGGGGAAAGACAAATGATAATGTCAAATGCGCATGATTGAGCATGATGCGAATGATCATGATATGCAAATGTTGACTCTAAAGAGACAAAGAGTTTTGACAAGACTCAAATAGGGAGTAGGCTCTCAACACCAATACTTAGATGAGCGATATGAAAAACACTAGGGAGATGTCTTCGAATTTTGGAAATCATGCTTGGTCCAAGGATCCATCCAAGAGTGTTATCAGTTTTGAACTTCTATGGGGATTTCTGTAATAGTAGTATAAAAGTGTTGTTGCGAACCAGGACTTCTTGGGGAAACAAAAGGTTTTTCCAATTTTCCCAAAGTCAAAGAAACTTGAAAGTTTTTCAGTATGTTTTCAAAAAACATTTCCTTAAAAAGAAACTTGTCATTTTCAGAGTTAAATTGTAATCAAGTGATGGCATTTTGCATAACAAAAGAAAATAAGAAACTGAAAAACAAAATTCATAGGCAAAGTTTGTATTTTATTCAAGAATGGTAGCTTGCCAATGGCAAAAACTCCATGGGAAATTACAATTTGAAAATGGCAATGGGGAAAGGTCTACATTGAATCCAACGACCACTACAATCCCTAATAACTAAGACTGCCCGACACCTTGCTTCTGACAAGAGCAAATGGATTGATCTTCCATTATGATTCTTCAGTAATGGTAAACACCATCTGATACAGTCAAATGCCTTTATCCCTAACTTTTGCCTGGACCGCCCTTTCGGGTTTTCAATCCACCGGGACGCTCTTTTTTGCCTAAGCCGCCCTTTCGGGTTTTCAACTTAGCGAGCTCTTATTTTTTTCATTTTTATCCCTAACTTTTGCCTGGATCTCCTTCATAGGTTTTGATCCACCGGGATACCCATTTTTGCCTAGGCCGCCATTTTTGGTTTTCGACCTATCGGGTTTTATTTAGGCATAATATTTTTTGACTGCATCAGAATTCACCGGGTGTTTCAGCTGTTCACCATCCATAGTTGTAAGGATTAAGGAACCTCCGGAGAATGCCACCTTCACAACATATGGGCCTTCATAGTTGGGACTCCTTCTTTGATTTTCTTGAGTACAAGATCTCCTTCTTTGAATTCTCGGAGACGGACTTTCTTGTCAAATGCTCTCTTGATGCGCTTTTGGTACAACTGGCCATGGCACATGGCGGTCATTCTCTTCTCGTCAATAAGATTCAGTTGGTCAAACCTGTTCTGGACCCATTCAGCTTCCTCCAGTTTGGTTTCCATTAAGATTCTCAAAGATGGTATCTCTACTTCAATAGGGAGAACTGCATCCATCCCATACACCAGAGAGAAAGGGGTTGCCCCTGTTGAAGTGCGAACTGATGTTCTGTATCCGTGTAAAGCATATGGTAACATCTCGTGCCAATCTTTGTAAGTTTTTACCATCTTCTGCAGAATCTTTTTGATGTTCTTGTTTGCAGCTTCAACAGCTCCATTCATCTTCGGACGATACGGAGAAGAGTTATGATGTTCAATCATGAATGTCTCACACAGCTCTTTCATTGTTTTGTTGTTCAAATTGGTCCCATTATCTGTGATGATTCGGCTTGGGATTCCATAGCGGCAGATAATTTGGTTCTTGATGAAACGGGCAACCACTTGCTTTGTCACATTGGCGTAGGAAGCTGCTTCTACCCATTTGGTGAAATAATTAATTGCGACCAAGATAAACCGATGACCATTGGAAGCTTTAGGCTCAATTGCCCCTATCATGTCAATGCCCCACATTGAGAAGGGCCAAGGTGATGACAGCACATTCAAAAGTGTTGGAGGTACGTGCACCTTGTCGGCATAAATATGGCATTTATGACACTTCCTGGCATACTTGAAACAATTTGATTCCATGGTCAACCAGAAGTATCCAGCTCTCAAAATCTTCCGGGACATGGCATGTCCATTGGCATGTGTTCCAAATGATCCTTCATGGATTTCCCTGATCAATAAGTCTGCTTCGCGTTTGTCCACACATCTGAGCAGAACCATATCATGATTTCTCTTGTAAAGCACATTGTTGCTGAGGAAAAACTTGGACGCCAATCTTCTTAAAGTCTTCTAGTCTAGATTTGTTGCGTCAGCTGGGTATTCCTGATTTTGCAAGTAGTTCTTGATGTCGTAGAACCATGGCTTCTCATCAGCTTCTTCTTCGACCAATAGACAGTAGGCGGGTGCAGTTCTTCGCTCGATTGTAATGAGTGGAGCTTCATTAAGAAATCTGACTTGAAACATAGAGGCCAACATAGCCAAGGCGTCTGCTATTTGATTCTCTGCCCTTGGAACATGATGGAAAGTGACTTCATCAAAGTATTTGATCAATTCCACAATGTGGGCACGGTATGGGATCAACTTCTCATCACGGGTCTCCCATTCACCTTTGACTTGGTATATTACCAAAGCTGAGTCTCCATATACATCAAGAATCTTGATTCTGGTATCAATTGCAGCTTCGATACCCAAAACACAGGCTTCATACTCTGCGATGTTGTTTGTACATTCGAAACATAATCTGGATGTGAAAGGAGTATAACCACCATCAGGATTCATCAAAACAACTCCTACACCATGCCCCATGTAGTTAGAGGAACCATCAAACATCATCTTCCAACGAGAACCTGGCTCGGGACCTTCATCTGGACCTGGAACTTCACAATCCTTTATCAACATAATGTCCTCGTCCGGGAAATCGAATTTCAAAGGTTCATAATCTTCGACAGGATGATCAGCAAGGTATTCAGATAAAACACTGCCTTTAATATACTTCTGGGTTACATATTGGATGTCGTATTCGGATAACAACATGTGCCAACGGGCGAGTCTTCCTGTCAAGGCGGGCTTCTCAAAAATGTACTTTATTGGATACATTTTCGAGATCAACAAAGTAGTGTGACAAATCATGTACTGCCTGAGGCGTCTGGCCGCCCATGCCAAAGAACAACAAGTCTTCTCTAAGAGTGAATATCTGCTTTCGCAATCTGTGAACTTCTTGCTTAAGTAATAAATGGCATGCTCCTTACGACCAGTTTCGTCCTGTTGGCCTAATACGCAACCTATAGATCTCTCGAGTACAGTCAGGTACATAAAAAGAGGCTTCCCTGGGGTAGGTGGGATCAAGATAGGGGGTTCCTGTAGATAAACCTTAATCTTCTCAAAAGCCAGTTGACAATCAGGACTTCCACTCAATTGCTTGATTCTTCCGGAGTAACTTGAATAAAGGCTCACAAGTAGCAGTCATGTTGGAGATAAATCTGGAAATGTAGTTCAATCTTCCAAGGAAGCCTCTGACTTGCTTTTCTGTTTTGGGGGCCGGCATCTCTTGAATTGCTCTGACCTTGTCCGGATCTACTTCAATACCTTGCTGACTAACAATAAAACCAAGTAACTTTCCTGATCGGACACCAAAGGTACACTTAGCTGGATTCAAACGCAGTCGGAACTTTCTGAGGCGCTCAAATAACTTCAGGAGATGATTCAAATGATCCTCCTCACTCTGTGATTTGGCAATCATATCATCCACATAGACTTCTATCTCTTTATGCATCATATCATGGAACAGGGTGACCATTGCCCTCTGATAAGTGGCTCCTGCATTTCTGAGACCAAATGGCATAACCTTGTAACAATAAGTGCCCCATGGTGTGATGAATGTAGTCTTTTCCATATCGTCAGGATCCATCTTGATCTGGTTGTATCCTGAAACCCCTTCCATGAAGGAGAAAACAGCAAATTTAGCAGTGTTGTCAACCAAGGTATCAATATGCGGAAGAGGGAAATCGTCCTTCGGACTGGCTTTGTTCAAATCCCTATAGTCCACACACATCCTGACTTTGCCATCCTTTTTAGGGACTGGCACAATATTAGCTACCCACTCAGGGTACTTTGCAACTGCGAGGAATCCCGCATCAAACTGCCTTTTGACCTCTTCTCGAATCTTCAGAGCCATGTCCGGTCTTGTTCTTCGAAGCTTTTGCTTTACAGGAGGACAATCTGGTCGAAGAGGTAACTTGTGGACCACTATGTCTGTGTCTAAACCGGGCATATCTTGATACGACCATGCAAACACATCTACATACTCTCTGAGAAGCTTGACCAATCTTTCTCTGATGTCTGCCCCAAGTGTTGTACCAATCTTGACTTCTTTCTTATCTTCATCAGTGCCAAGATTGATGGTCTCTACCTGCTCCTTATGTGGCTGGAGCTCTGTGTGCTCATACTCAACTAATCTTGCCAGTTCTTCGGGAATATCACAATCTTCCTCACTTTCATCTTCCGCTTGGTAGATGGGCGAATCAAAGTTAGGAGAGAATGTAGAGTCATTGGATTCAACAGGGTTTTCACTTATTCTGCATATGAGAATGATTTGCTTTTATTAAAAGTGGAAAATAGAGGAATGCAAGAGAAAAAGCTTTTTATTGGTTTTGAAAGATTGCCATTTTCTTTTTAAAAGTGAAAAGAGAGAAAAACAGTAAATGATCAAAATAAGAGTTTAACAAAATGCCTTCATTGATAATAACTTTAAAAATGAGAAGGGGCCCTACAAAATACTCCCCATAGCCTTGGGCAGAGCTAGGGAACTTTGAAAACATTTAAAAAAACAATAAATTACTTTGACAATGGAAAAAACTCTGGGATCTCAACTGCCTCCCAATTGCCCAAGGCTTCTTCACACTGATACACCAAATGATTCACATCTTCATCTTCATTATCCCCACTAATTGCATTGACCTGATAACCAGCACTGGAAAACACCTCTTGAATGGTCTTTGGACGTCCTTTAACGGAGGTTGACGCTCCTTCCTTCACATGAGTTGGTTTGTAACCCAACCCGCAACGATCTAGCTTCTGTTTGACTTCAATGACATCACCCCAACCTTCATAGCTTCTTTCTTCAATAGTGGAAATGATACTCTTCAGCGATGCAAAAGACGGGATACCCTTCCCTTTAATGGGTTCAATCATTGCCACTTCATTCTTCTTCACACGACTGCTTACTTATAAAACACCCAGATTAATCAAATCTTGAACATCTTTTAAGACCAATTTACATCCCTTTGGGTTATTCGCACAAGCTTCACAATTCTTATGACAGTTCTTCAACATACCCACTTCTACTAACTTCGCATGGAAGTCTCTAAGCGGGGTCTTGATCTCTGTGGCGTTGAAAATCAAACCTTCGTCAGACTCGTCAGCAATGGCATTTATGGACCCATGCTTGGGTAAAGGATTATCTTTGACATTCAGACCAGTATTCCCAAATGACAGAATGTTTTTCTCCATCAAATCTTTCACGATGTACTTCAAAGCATAACAACCCTCCAAATCGTGCCCTGGGGCACCTTCATGGAATAAACAGTGGGCATTTGAGTTGTAATTTGGCGGGAGCGGATTTGGTGGAGGACCCAAAGGCCTTGGAGTAACCAAACCTTTCTTCAGCAGTGAAGGATATAATTCAGTATAAGTTATAGGGATTCGAGGATTAGGAGGCCTTCCTCCTGGTCTTCTATTCTGAAAGTTGGGATTCGGATGAGGAGCTGGAGTCCTCTGCTGGTAGGCTGAAGCATTGGGAGCTTGTTGATAGCCTGGATTGTTGAGCATTGGTTGATAAGGTGGAATCACTGGAGCCGCTTGCTGATACATCGGTACTGCTTGAGTTGGCCGATACATCGGGACTTGTGGATTAAATGACGGTTGAACCGCCGCTACATAAGGATGTTGGGCATACTATGGTGGATGAGCATACTGCTGTTGAGCCATAGGTGGAGGTCTCTGCCAAAGCGGATTTCTTCTTTGACTTGTCATTATGGCGTTTGTCTCACCCTCTTTCTTCTTGTGGAAATTACTGGTAAATTTCTTGCCAATATTTCCACTGCTAGTGCTGGAACTGCCAGATGCACCACTCATCTTTCCACTTTTCAAACCAAGTTCTACCTTGATTCCCACAGCTACAAGGTCAGAGAAGCTATCAGTTATGCTCCCCACCATTCTCTCATAGAATTCTGGTCGCACAGTGTCAACAAACCAGTCAGCTAATTCTCTTTCAGTCAACGGAGGCTCTACTTGAGAAGCGGTCCCTCTCCACCTCTGAGCATATTCTTTAAATGATTCAGAATCTTTTTGTGACATACTCAACAGTTGCCTCCTATCGGGAGCAAGGTCCATATTGTATTTGTATTGCTGGATGAAAGCATCTGCCAAGTCTTGGAAACTGCGAATCTTCGACTGGTCTAGCGTTAGATACCACTTGGAGGAGATTCCCTTCAGACTGTCCTGGAAGCAGTGTATCATTAATTTATCATTGTCCACCTGCGTAGCCATTCTTCGATAGTACATCAAGAGATGGTTCTTAGGACAAGTTGCGCCCTCATACATATCAAAAGTGGGTATCTTGAACTTTGGAGGTATTACCAATCCAGACACCAGACACATCTCTCTAGCAGCAGCCCCAAAGATCTGGTCACCTTCAATCGCTCTTAAACTTTTTTCAAGGGTATCAAAATTCTCTTGCATCTTCACATGTTTCTCGTCTCCGTTTTCAGACATAGCGGGCGCGTCATACGCCTGATGGTCATTAAAGTATGGTTGGGCACGGGTGTGCACAATGTCTTGTGTAAAATTAGCAACTGCATGGTTCTCTTCATTAGTCACAGGAATAGTCTGTTGAGCAGCAAATCCTTGAGGAGGAGGCACAAAACCTTGGGAAGGAAATGCAATACCCTGAGAAAAAGGTGCGAAACTTTGAGAAGCTAAACCTTGGGAAAGAGGGAAGAAACCCTGAGTAGCAAGTCCTTGGGAAGAAGGGATAAAACTTTGGGAAGCAAAGCCTTGAGAAGGAGGGAAAAAACCCTGAGCAGCAAGTCCTTGGGAAGAAGGAATAACACTTTGAGAAGCAAAACCTTGAGAAGGAGGGAAGAAACCCTGAGTAGCAAGTCCTTGGGAAGAAGGAATAAAACTTTGAGAAGCAAAACCTTGATGAGGAGGGACGAATCCATGAGGAAGTCCAAAAGGAGGCCAGGTCACAGGGGTAGTGACTGATGACGTAGGCTCAGTTGTTGCAGTGACAATTTCTGACACCACAGTCTGTTGGGTATCCATCTTCGCTCGAATGACCTGCAACATTTCCATCATCTGACCCATATTTCCACGAATATCAGTAAGCTCCTCGTTAACTCTGTCCATCTCTAGGTCTCTTTCAGCCATCCTCTTTCTGGCTTGAGCTCGAGTGTTATTTGCGTGAGAGCCTCAGTGTGAAAGCTGGAGAGCAGATGACGGGAATGAGTTTTATATGAAAAAATGCAAATGAAATGCCAAATGTATGAGTGCAATGCGAAAATAAAATTTATTCAAGGAACTTAAGAAACAATTTGCAAATACCAAGGAACACATAATAATTAAAAGGATATGATTTCATTAAATTCAAAAAGTGATACAAAGTCTTGAGTACATCTTCAAAAATCCCAAACATAGCTTAATAAAAACAAAGACTAGGTCTTCGAGTTTGGGAGTTTTGAATGTGTACTTGACAGTTTTTCTTCTTCCAAAGTCCATGATGATACCCGTGATATTTGCAAAGATAGAGTTTCTGAGTTCCTTGAATAAAATGGTAAAAATGATGCTTCATGATGCGTGAATGCAATGAATACACAAACACAAACAAGGCTTAGGTTCAAAGCTTGCATGAGGTCAAAGGTTCAACCCTCCCAAAAAGGTATGTACTATGAGTTTATTTGTACCTGTACAACGGGTTCTAAAAGTTCCCAGAATCATTGTCCCATCTTTCGGATATTACCGACTTCCCAACTCAACTTGGTAATCAATAATATTCTCAAGAGAGTCTCATCCGAGTGTAGTATCGCGTATCAACTATTTCGGATTTGCACCCTCATAGTCATCGCACTACATCCCTAAAAGGCCAAGTGGGGGTAAATGTTCTATGGTCCTCAACATTAATGGCTCTCAGGTCGAATATAGTAATGCTTTCACGACTGAACTCGATCAACAAAACTACATCCGAGGAGGCCTCCGCTGAGTGGTGGTGTCTCAAGTCAACTTGATCGGGACTCAACTCCCTACAAGCCTTCTTGAATATATCACCGTCCTATCTTACTTGCACTCAAGTCCGGGTTAGGACTTATCTCACCACACATGGAACACCCAACAAGAATCCCAAATAATAACAAGCAATACAACAACAAATATACAAATATACAAGGTGGGCTTAACCTTAAAAAATAGGCTCCCCAGCAGAGTCGCCATTTCTGTTGCGGTGAGAATCAGATACCAAGCTATTAAGTGAGCTTGAATCACAAAACTTTTATGTTCACCACCGACTTTAATTTAATCCAAAGGGAAAAGGGAAAAAGATCGTAAAAACCCTAAATGAGGAGAAACTAGGTTCGGGGGTTGATTATACCTAGGGAAGGTGTTAGCATCCTAAGCATCCGCAGTATCCTACGGGAACCTCTTGTTAATATTTGTGTTATTGTTATTTATTGCTTGCTAAAATTAAGGGAACCTAAGGCTTTATTTCTAATGGTGCTCGCACAACATCGCATCGATGCCTACGTATCGGGTATAGAATCAGAGCACTCGTAGTTCTCCTAAGGATTAACGAACACTTGGTTACGCTCAAGGTTCGCGGGGGAAGGTAAGTGTTATGGCAAACACTCACGTGACTTAACAAAGTCACAAAAAATTGTAAAATAAAAAGTCCTAATGGCTAAGGTCAAAAAGGTAACTAGGGATGGCTAAACTTCCTATGACATTGAGTCAACTGCAGGAGTTCTTTCCCTTTTGGATTGAAATGCAAAAAGAATAAAGTAAATAAATGAGGGTGCAAGCTCCTAAGTCTAAGGCATAGGTTGCTACTTGCAAAAATAAATTGGATAAAGTAAATAGAAAATGCAAAGTAAAAGGCTTAGTAACCGGGTTATGGCTTGATATATGGATCGAGAATGCTGAGGTGGAAAACAAACGCGGTGCGTCAATTTGCTTAAGTTAGAAAGCTGTAAGGTGTAAGGATTGTGCAGACGGCGATCGTAAAACGACCGACTTACGTGTGTGAGTGAAGTGTATGTGAACTCAACTTGGCGTTGGACCAAGGATTTATTATCTTGAAAATTAAAGTTAATATGGTGTAAAAGTGCGAGAAATAAATAAAAAAACAAATAAAGTGAAATAAATTGTGAAAAAATAAATTAAATAGAATGAAAATAAATAAATGGCCTCATATTGGTCACGATTAATCGGAAACGATTTATCGTGACTTTTTGTCATATCATCGGCCCAAAGGAAATACAATATATATAAAAAATTTAAGACATTTTCTAAATAATAAAATGGCAAGGAAAAAATAACAAAAAAGTAAAACTTTCAAAAAATAAAAATAAAAGGATTGAAAGGAGATGGAAGGGTGGTTCTGGATCAGGTAGTGTGCAAAGAGAAATCAGATGTAGTTTATGGGCTAGGCCCAATCAACACAAATAATTAAATAAAATAAAAAATGTGGAAAAGGGGGTGAACCGGATTTGGGTGTGTATCAGTAAAACGTATTGGCTAAGCCTGCTCAAACAACTATTCAATTTTTTTTTTAAAAAGGACAAGAGTTTTAAAAGATATTATGGGGGATATCTAAACAACAAAACGCAGAAAATGAAATTCTCTGTTTCCTCAAGGCAAGCGGTTACCTCTCAAAAACAACAAAATCGACGACAAATCACTCTCCCACTCGATCTCGCCGTTGATTTAACTTAAACGAAATTTTGGCTCCCAGATCTCTCGATCTCGCACCTTTCTCTCGAATCAACACCCTCTCCGCGATTCTCTCTCTCAAATGATTCAACGTTTTTATGGTGGTTCCGTGCGGTGAGGTGGCGTCGCGGGTTCGGTTTGTCCAAATCTCTCTTCTCGTTGCTTTTCACGGCGGATATCCTCACTATTTCTATTCTCACTCGCGGGTTTGGTTCAACAATGGAAGATTCCGCGGTGGTCCTGTGAGTGTCTGAGTTTTGCTTTTCGCTTTTCCGGTTTCGTATTTTTTTTGGTGAAAGTTTGAAGTGGTTTTTGCGGTTTCTCACAGGTTTTCGGTAATGGATTCGATTCAGTGTTCGGTGGTGGTGAGAGGGTTTCGGTCGTTTCTGTGATGGCCTAAAGGTTTGCGTTTCGGATGGATTGAGGTTTTCAGTTCTGTTTCGAGGTTCTGAAGGTGGTTAGGATGGTGGTTGGGTTATTTGTTGGTTCTGATTTTCGGATTATGAAAGGAGAAGGCAGATTGAAGGGTGAATGAGGTTTTCGGTTTACGGCGTCTGCCTTGGCTTGGTTGTGGCGAGGTGATGTGTTCTGAGTCCCGACCTTCTCGCGGTTTCTCTCAAGTTTGGTGGTTGTAGCCGTGGATTGGTGAGGTTGATGGCAGCTTCAGTTTTCGGTAAGTTTTTCGGTGGCGTCAGTGATACGGAAAGGGGTTCTGGCTGGGCTTGTGTTATTTTGATCTGGTTTTTTATGCAGTTCATGAATATTTTAGAGTAGAGGTTTGCGACGGTCTAAGGGCGGTGTTTATGGTGAGCTTCGGCTGTGTTTTGTGGTGGTGTTTTGGAAATGCTGCTTCAATGTTTTGAAATTGTTAAAGAACGAAAGAGAGATCCTGGGAGTGACGGATTAGCGGCTGAGTTTGGTGTGTTTGCGAAAGCTTTATTGCGTTTTGGATCGGATTGGTTTTTGTGTTTTGGATGGCTTGAAGGGTTTTGGCTGAGGGTTGTTTTGGAGGGTGAAGAGTGAGCTGCGGATTTGGTATTTGGTTTCTGTATTTGGTGTTGTGTTTTCGGCTTTGAATCACAGCTAAGGCCTTGTTTCTGTTTGCAGTTTATGGCATTGAAAGGTTGTTAAAACATTGATGAAGTTTGTTGGTTTGAAGCAGGTGAAGGGTTTCTACGGTGAGCTGGCCGGCTGGTTGCGTTTAAACAGGTGGGTATTTCGTGCTGCAGAGTTTGAAGGTCTGTTGATGGTTAAGGTTGTTGAAGCTATTCAATGGTAATTTTACGAATGAAGGGTGAGTTTTGAAAGAATGGAGTGAATTTTTTTCAGGTTATCTGTTCTGTGTTTGGAAGGTTGTTTGTTTAGAAGTTTTGTTGACTGATTTTTGCAGGTGAGTGCTGAGGATTCAGTGTCGTTTCCGACGATGGAAGAAGGGTGATTTGTTTCGATTGGGAATGAAGTGAGGATGATGAAGAAGAGGTCTGTGTTGGCTCGGATTTACAGTGGTTGTGTGTTTGGGTTGAGTGAGAGTGAGGGCTTTGCTGTGTTGAAGGTGATGCGGAAAGGGAATTTTCAGGTCTGGTCTTTTGTTGTTGTTGCTGGAAGAAACAGGGGTCTGTGGGTTTGGTGATTTGCAGGGTTAGTGGTGTCGTTTGGTTCGTTATCTTTGATCTCGGTTCCTCTCCGACTGTGATTTTCTTTTCAGGTTTGTTCTCAATCCGAAACTTTACTCAAACTCTCCTTCTATTCCTTCTCAGCTTTTGGATCTGGTTTGTGATTGTTGTTTTCTGTTTGTGTGCAGGGGTGTGTTTTGTCTGTTGGTTTTAAGTCTGGGGGCTGCTTGGGTTTTGTTTTAAGATCATAAGGTCCTATTGATGGATCTGCATCAAGAGGATCTACTACAGTATGTGTGTATGAAACCGGAGGAGTGGCGGCCGGTGGGCTAAGCTTAAAAGTAGGATCAAGGTTTACGAAATCAGGCTCTCTGGAAACATTTTCAAATGAGGTTTCAATGTGAATCTCACCCTGTGGAATCAAAGGTTCTATGGAAACAGACAAATTCTCACTACTCCTATCATCAGACTCAAAACTTGGGAAAGGGTTTTCATTTCCATAAATGGAAGCAAAACAAGAACAAAGTTCTTCTCACATATGAACAAGGCCAAAAAACACAAAGATAACAGGACAACAAATAAGAAGAAAAGAAAACTCACAAAAGCGGAACTAGTCCGATCGATCTTTCTAGCGGCAATGCACAGGTGATTCTCCTTTCCTTATGCTTTGAACTTTTAAATTCCTCTCCTTCTCTTCTGATGTTCTTCTGAAGTTTTTGGCTGCTGGTGTTTTTTGTTATTTGATGTAGTGGCTAGGGTTATTTTTTATGAATGAAGTTTTTGTGGCTGCTGGTTGTGAGAATGTGGAGCTGGTTTTACAGTGGCTGTTTTTCTGAAAAAATGCAGGGGTTACAAATGGCTGTTGGTTTGAAGTAGTGGCTGTTCTGGTTTTTTTTTGTTCTAATGTAACAGTGCCTATTATATAGGACTTGGTTCATGGTTTTTGATTTGAAATTATGTACTGTGATAACTTGTAGGTGAAGGGTTGGAGGATTATGGGACAAGGTCTGGATGCCCCAGCAATAGTGGGGAGGTGGAGCAGAGTTTTGTGTGCTGTGCAGACCTGCTGTAGGTGGAGCAGGGGCTGAACCTGTCTTGTGGGTGGCTGTGTGGAGCAGGCTGAATTTGTGCCTTGTGTGCTGCTGTATGGAGCAGGCTGGAATTGGGCTTTGGTTGTAACATAAACATTTATTTGGAATGAAATTAGATATTTGAAATGTGATTATAATTAGGATTGAAATTGAAACTTAATATTGAAATGGGAACTTTGAATTAGAGATTAAATATGAACTTGAATAGGAAGTGAATTAAAAATTAGGAATTAAACTTAAAATTGAAAATAGCTTAGAAACTAAAAATTAAACTTGGAATTAAAATTGACTTAGAACTTAAGAAATAAATTTAGAGTTTAGAAAATAAATACATGAATATGAATTGAAATGGAAAATTGGGATAAAAATTAGAAGGGAGTTGGGAAATAAATTGAATTGGAAATTTGGATCTAGAACTTGCAATTGAATTTGAAAATAAAATTTGAAATAAGAATGGAAATATAATTGGAAATGGAACTTGGGTTGAAAATTTGGAATTAACACTTGAGCTTTTGAAAATGACTTATAAACTTGAATTTTAGAAAAGAACTTTGAAACTATGAATGATTGAGATTGAAAATGAAATTTGAAATAGGACTTGGAATAAAAATAGAAACTTGAACATGAATTGAAAATTACGAATAGAAATTGACATTAAATTTAGAAATAAAAACTTGAAAATGAAATAAAATTAAAAATTGAAAAATAGAAAATAAATTCAAAAATAAAAACTTGAAAATGAAATAAAAAATTAATTTAGAAATGAGAACTTGAAAATGAATAGAAATAACAAATAAGTTTAGAAAAAATTTGAAAATGAACTAAAAATTAGAAGTAGAAATTGAAATAAAATTTTAAAATAGGAACTTGAAAATAGAAGGGAAAAAAAATAGAAACAAAAATAGAAATTAAAATTAAAAAACACAAAAATGAATTAAAAAGTTATAAATGAGAAATAGAAATTAAATTAAAAATGGAAGCTTATAAGTGAAAAGAAATTAAAGATTAAAAATTATAAATAACTTGAAAATGAGTTGAAAGCAACAGAAAAATAAATCTCGTAATTTCCCTTCTAAATGCAATGAATGTATGATGCGAGCAGTTAGGGGTAAAATTTGGGGTGTGACAACGATCATCAAGAGGTGAAGGACGATCACCTAGCAGGGTACAGCTGCTCTCAGTGTTTATCATGACATAGGACGAATGTCAGATAAGAAGATCAACGATGGGGACGGCCATCGGATAAAAATGATAAAGGACGATCACCAAGAGGTGAAGGACGATCACCTAGCAGGGGACGGCTGCTAAATATCACGACATAGGACGAATGTCAGATAGAAAAGGTCGACGATGGGGACGGCCATCGGATGAGCATGATGAAGGACGATCATCAAGAGGTGAAGGACGATCACCTAGCAGGGTACGGCTGCTCTCAGGGTTTATCATGACATAGGACGAATGTCAGATAGAAAAGAAATTTTACTTTGCCGGCGACCTACTGGGGAATAGTAAACACGGACGAGTGTTTATATCCAAGAAATAAAAGGTATAAGTGTTTTGACGTTGTGTATAGATTAAAGATGCGGACGAGCATCCTTAAGACTACGATACGGACGAGTATCGGGTAGAAACAAATACTGACACGTGTTCAGAGATGTTGATACGGACGAGTATCAACTGGTTAACAAGGAACACGGACGAGTGTTGATTCTGAGGGGACTCTTCTGGGGAAAAGTAGGCACAGACGAGTGTCTAAATCAAGAAGACATAGGTGTTTGACACAGTGTATGGATTAAAGACGCGGACGAGCATCCCTAAGACTACGATACGGACGAGTATCAGGTAGAAACAAACGCTTGACGCATATTCTGAGATGATGATACGGACGAGTACCAACTGGTTAACAAAGAACACAGACGAGTGTCGAATCTGAGAGGATATAAGTGGTGTATACAAGATACGGACGAGTATCTGTATAAGTGTAATAAGTATGAGTGGTGTAAGGACAAGTGTTTAACTTACTGGAGAGAGTGACACGGGCGAGTGTCAAGAGGTATATTATAAACAAGTATATGCTTTACAAAGTGTTTAGGTAATTATGCTGGGGAAAGTGACACAGACGGATGTCAAGAAAATTATATATATGTATCTGTGAGTGCAAAGGGGTTGCTTTGGCTTTCTACTGGGGATATGACACGGACGGGTGCCACAAGGAGTATGTACTGGTGTTTTGTGAGTGTAAGGCAACTGCTTTAGCTTTAACTGGGGACATGACACGGACGGGTGTCAGGAGGTATTTGTTTTGTGAGAGAAATGTTTGGGCTCCCTGCCGGGGAATCTGGTGAGCATTCTGTATATGGTTGATGGATAGTCATTGTTCACAAGTGTTTGATTCAGAACATGGCTTATGACTATGCAATATGTTTGATTTTTGCCGTAATGCTCCGTATTATACGGAATGCTACGCTCTGTGGGGGAATATGATGCGAATGCTATGATTATGCAAAGAGTAACGATCCGGGATTCGGGTCTCGTTGCTGCAAAGATCCCTGGTTGATCTGCTTGAAGTGAGTATCCCAGCTGGGGATAAGATCATTAGTAGATCTGATGAGATGTATTTGCTTGGGGGAACAGGTCACTGATAGACCCACCCTTGATAATGAGGGACCCAGCTGGGGTTTGTAGAAGCCTTCGTCACTCTGTTGTGGTTCCTTCACGTGTTGTTCTTCCGGGTAGAGATTGACACTCTGTGGGGAGATGGTTCCCTGGCTTTTGTACTTGGCTGAGGAGGAAGAATGAATGGCAACTCGGCTGGGGAGAAATAACAAGTGGCAACTCAGCTGGGGAGAAAACACTTCGGGTGCTAAGACTGAGTGAGTACTGATTTGCCAGCTTGCTGGGATGAAGTTTACATGCCCCATGTTGCGTTTTGAATACCTGCAATCCTGCAAAGACAGAGAAACGCACAAGTAATCCCGAGGTATCCCTTACCAGATTCCGTTGTAAGAGTCCAGACACTCTCGGGAGTAAATATATTTCCTGCAAGCACGTATTCTTTAGGAGAGAAACATCTGTATTTATGCAATCAGTAACTTATAGACATCGGACATTTTGCAAATGAAAATAAAATATACGAGACGAGACATGACTGAAGATCTGATTTTATTAATTCATATGCCCTGAATTGGCAAGATACAGTCAAAGAAACATATCCCCTAAAATGAGGAGATTGTTACAAATTGAGAAACAAAGTGTTGGCAATGTTGACGGCGCTTCAAGGATCTTCCCTTTTGCTATGACTCGTATGACATTTGACACTCTTCTCGTCTTGCTTTCTGAAGAAGGCTGATTCTGAAAGAGGCTTGATCCTTTCGAAGCTTACCAAGTTGTAAGTGATACAAACGAATTCAGAATGCAGTTGTTCGCTTATTCCCTTATTTTGCATGGATCGCCCTTTCGGGTTTTCAATCCATCGAGATACCCATTTTTGTCTGAGTTGTCCAATGCGGCTTTTCAACTCAGCGGGTGTACATCTTTTTGTTTATTTTCCCTTATTTTTGCCCGAGTCTTTTATTCTGTTTTTGACTCGCCGGGATGCCCTATTTTTTCCTGGACTTACATTCTGTTTTTATGTCCAGCAGGTCATTTTTTATGCGAAGTATTTTTTAACTGCATCTGAATTCACAGGGGACGGGAAGTCTTCACCATCCATGGTGCTGAGCATCAGTGCTCCACCAGAGAAAACTCTCTTTACTACAAATGGTCCTTCATAGTTCGGAGTCCACTTGCCCCTGTGGTCTGTATGAGGAGGGAGGAGTCTTTTCAGCACAAGATCTCCTACTTGGTACTCTCGGAGCCTGACTTTCTGATCGAAGGCTTTCTTCATTCTTTTCTGATACAACTGCCCATGACAGATTGCAGCCAATCTTTTCTCTTCAATCAGACTCAGTTATTCGTATCGAGATCGGACCCACTCAGCTTCGTTCAGCTTAACATCCATCAGTACCCGTAGGGAGGGTAGTTCAACTTCAACTGGTAGGACCGCTTCCATACCATACACAAGCTGATACGGTGTTGCCCCAGTAGATGTTCTGATTGACGTACGGTACCCATGCAAGGCAAACGGTAGCATCTCATGCCAGTCTTTGTAGGTGACTACCATCTTCTGCACAATCTTCTTGATATTCTTGTTAGCCGCCTCAACAACGCCATTCATCTTTGGCCTGTAAGGAGAAGAATTGTGGTGTTGGATCTTGAAGTCCCGGCATAGCTCTGCCATCATTTTGTTGTTTAAATTGGAGCCATTATCAGTAATGATTCGCTCGGGAACTCCGTATCGATAGATGATATCTCTCTTCAGAAATCTGGCTACCACTTGCCTTGTAACATTTGCGTAGGAAGCTGCTTCAACCCACTTGGTGAAATAGTCAATAGCAACCAGGATGAATCTGTGGCCGTTTAAAGCAGTCGGTTCAATCTTGCCGATCATATCAATGCCCCACATGGCAAAGGGCCAGGGTGAAGACATCACATTCAAAGGATTGGGAGGCACATGCACCTTATCCGCATAAATCTGGCATTTATGGCATTTCCTGGCATAGGCACAACAGTCAGCATCCATTGTGATCCAGTAATATCCTGATCTCAGTAGCTTCTTGGTCATGGCATGCCCTCCTGCATGGGTACCAAAGGATCCTTCGTGCACTTCATGCATCAACAGGTCTGCTTATGTTCTGTCAACGCATCTGAGGAGTACCATATCAAAGTTTCTCTTGTACAGGGAACCATCAGTGTTCAGAAAGAAACTACCAGCAAGCCTTCTCAAAGTCTTCTTATCATTGGAAGATGCCCCAGATGGGTATGTTTGATCCTCCAAGAAGCACTTAATGTCATGGAACCAAGGCTTATCATCTTTGACAACGTCTGCTGCAAATACATATGCTGGTCTGTCAAGTCTGGACACTGAAATCCGAGGCACAAAGCTGGCAGCTTGAACTTTGATCATGGATGAAATGGTAGCCAGAGCATCTGCAAACTGATTCTCGTCCCGGGGAATATACTCAAGCTTGACCGTTGTAAAGAAAGTCAATAACCTCCTTGTATAATCCCTATAAGGTATCAAATGATCCTGGTGGGTGTACCATTTGCCGTTGGTTTGATTAACTACCAGAGCTGAATCTCCGAATACAATCAATGTCTTGATCCTGAGGTCAATGGCTTCCTCAAGACCCATAATGCAAGCTTCGTATTCAGCTTCGTTGTTAGTGCAGTTAAAGGTGAGTTTTGCCGAGAAAGGCATGTGAACTCCCTTAGGTGTAATGAGTACTGCACCAACACCACGACCATTCATATTAACAGCCCCATCAAACATCATAGTCCATTCTTCTTCCAGGTCGGGCCCTTCAGTGTGAATAGGCTCTTCGTGATCTTTTGCTTTTATGAACATGATGTCTTCGTCAGGGAAGTCAAATCTCATAGGCTGGTAGTCATCAATGGGTTGCTCAGCAAGATAATCAGACAATACACTGCCCTTGATGGCTTTCTGAGATGTGTACTGGATGTCATATTCTGTGAGGATCATTTGCCATCTTGCAACCCGTCCGGTAAGTGCTGGCTTCTCAAAAATGTACTTAACTGGGTCCATCTTGGAGATCAATAAAGTAGTGTGGGTCAACATATACTGTCTCAGTCGGCGAGCAGCCCACGCTAAAGCACAACAAGTTTTCTCGAGCAGTGAATAACGTTGTTCACAGTCGGTAAACTTTTTGCTTAGGTAGTAAATTGCATACTCTTTTCGACCAGACTCGTCATGCTGGCCCAACACACACCCCATTGACTCTTCTAATACTGTCAAGTACATTATCAGAGGTCTTCCTTCCACTGGAGGCATAAGGATCGGAGGCTCTTGTAAGTATTCCTTGATTTTGTCAAAAGCCCTTTGGCAGTCTTCATTCCACCTGACCGTTTGTTCTTTTCTTAACAGCTTGAACAAAGGCTCACAGGTTGCTGTAAGGTGAGATATGAACCTTGAAATGTAGTTCAATCTACCTAGAAACCCTCGAACTTCTTTTTCTGTCTTTGGTGCAGGCATTTCTTGAATGGCTTTGACTTTATCAGGGTCAACTTCAATCCCTTTCTCGCTTACAATAAAGCCCAGAAGCTTACCAGATCGCACCCCGAATGTGCATTTGTTGGGGTTCAACTTCAGTTGGTACTTCCTCAGACGCTTGAATAGTTTCAATAGATTTACCAGGTGGTCTTCTTCTGTGAGGGACTTGGCAATCATGTCATCCACATAACACTCGATTTCTTTATGGATCATATCGTGGAATAATGTTACCATAGCCCGTTGATATGTTGCACCAGCGTTCTTCAGTCCGAATGGCATCACCTTATAACAGAACGTGCCCCAGGGTGTGATGAAAGTTGTCTTCTCCATGTCTTCAGGTGACATTTTGATTTGATTGTATCCTGAAAATCCGTCCATGAAGGAGAACACCGAAAACTGAGTCGTATTATCCACCAATACATCAATGTGAGGTAATGGGAAGTCATCTTTCGGGCTGGCTCTGTTCAGGTCCCGGTAGTCAACACACATTCTCACTTTGCCGTCTTTCTTAGGCACAGGTACAATATTAGCAACCTACGGCGGATAGCTAGTTACAGCAAGGAACCCGGCGTCCCACTGTTTTTGCACCTCTTCCTTTATCTTCATTGCCATATCTGGGCGAGTACGGCGCAACTTCTGTTTTACTGGCGGGCAGTCTTCTTTTAAAGGCAGCTTGTGCATGACAATATCGGTGTCCAACCCTGGCATATCCTGGTAAGACCAAGCAAACACATCCACATACTCTCGAAGCATATCAATCAATTGTTCTTTCACTGAGTCTTGTAGGCAGGCCCCGATTTTAACTTCTTTCACATCTTCTTCCGTACCAAGATTAACCGTTTCAATCTCCTCCTGATGAGGAGTGATAACCTTCTCCTCTTGCCTTAACAACCTGGCTAGCTCTTCAGGAAGCTCATAATCTTCTTCAACCCCTTCATCAGCTTGATTGATTGGATTGTCAAAGTCATACGAAGTCATAGCAGTGCTGTTGTCGGTGCAGTCTGGAAGGCACTCTCTGCAAGGGTTTAGATTGTTCATTTTAGTGATTGATTTTAATCTTGTTTTAGAAAAAAGTGAAATGAAATTCATCATTTTGGAAAACATTGCCATTTTATTTTTGTAGAAAAAGAAGAAATGAAAAACAGTGAGCAGAAAAGAAAAAGACTCATTTGCAAAAGATGTCCGATATTCATTGATTGATCTATTTGCACAAAATTACAAGATGACCCGATTACAAAATGAGTCTTGTCATCTTGGGCAAGATGCAAGACTTGATGCATGCTTAAAATACAGGAAATAATAATTACTCTGCAGGAGTAACCCTTATAATTTCCTGGGAAGACCAGTTTGAGATACGGCTCCCCGGGATCCTTGGACGTATCCAGCTCTCCAGGTTGCGCTCATCTTCCGACTCGTCTTCCAAATTGTTTACTGCATCAGGGGTGAGCATCCCCTCACTAACAAAACTGGGCTTCTTAGCAGCCTCTGATTGATCTTGTTGAGTTGGTTTGTAACCCAACCCAAATCTGTCCTCTTTCTTCTCTACAGGCAACAGCTTGCCCCAGCCTTGGGCAGTCCCCTCTTCTACAACCTTCCTGGCTTGCTGATAAGATGTCATGGAAGTTCCAAGTATAGCAGATGCTTCATTAATGTTCAGGGCTTCAAATCCCTGGCTCATGGTTTCATGGATCTCTCCATCCATCTCAATATATTTGTATGTAGCCAGGTAGCTAACAAAAATATCTTCTTCACCACAAATGGTGATGATCTGGCCCTCCCACTCGAATTTCAGCTTCTGGTGAAGGGTAGACGTAATTGCGCCAGCGGCATGGATCCAAGGTCTACCCAACAAACAGCTGTAGGCCGGCTGAATGTCCATCACGTAGAAGGTAATTTTAAAAGTCTGCGGGCCAATCATCACAGGCAGATCAATCTCACCTAGCACTGATCTCTTAGAGCCATCAAACGCTCTCACCACCAAATTACTTGGACGCAATGCCAAGCCATCATACTCCAGCTTCACCAAGGCTTTCTTTGGTAAAACATTGAGTGAAGACCCAGTGTCCACCAGTACATGTGATAGAACAGCACCCTTGCATTCCAGGGTGATGTGTAAAGCCTTGTTGTGGTTGCATCCCTCAGTTGTTAGATCAGCATTAGTAAAACCCAATCCGTGGCTAGTATTGACATTTGCTACCACAGTCTCCAGCTGATTAACGGTGATCTCCTCTGGCACATATGCTGCGTGCAAGACTTTTAGTAATGCATTCCGGTGAGCTTCGGAACACATCAGCAGGGATAGAATGGAGATTTTTGAGGGAGTTTGGTGAAGCTGATCCACCACCTTGTAATCACTCCTCTTTATGATTCTCATAAACTCGTCTACATCTTGTTCAAAAGATGTCTTCTGAGTTTCCTTGGGAATGGGTTCTTCAGATATTACACTCTTTCCCTTTGCTTTGGCAGCAGCTTCTGCTTCGGCATTAGGTCTTTGTGATTGCGAGGCAAAAAGGTGTCCGCTTCTGGTGAAGCCTCCGCCTCCCCCGACATTATCAATCTGTGGAGAAGAGGTTGAAGAGTCAAGAGTGATTTTCTCCCCATTGCAGTAAAGGTCAGAGCCATAATGCCAAGGGATGACATTACTGCTTTCATATGGAACTGGTCCAGGTACCGTGATGGTAATCGGGCTGACTGCAGCAGAGGAGGGTGTTGAGATAGTGTGTGGATCGTAGTAGATGGTAACTGGTGTCCTGGCAGGAGATGCCACTGTTTGTTGTTGAAAATTGTTATTCGGAGGAATACTTGACGAATCATAATAAATAGTGACTGCTGAAATATCTGCTGGTGTTGTAGAAGATCTTGCTGGATAAATGGCTGTTGATTTTGTAGAAGATTCTGAATAAAGGGGTGCTGATGTTGTAGAAGAGATGGTGGTTGATATCTGATTTGTTGAAGTGATATTTGAAGCATTTGTTGATGAAACTGAAGAATTGTTTGGAATAATTGTTGTTGCAGTTGTAGGAGACCCAGGAACTGTTGTCAGAGAGATTGCTGGATTTGAAGGTGTTGATGTTGTGATTTGAAGTAGACCACTCTGGATAAGACCATCTATACCGCTTCTCAAGTTATCACACCCATTTACCGAAATGTTGCAATAACCGCACCCGAGCTCACACCCGGGGAATATCTGGCATTCTAGGAGTTGAGCTTTAATCTCTACCAGGGGTGTCCGAATCTGCCCAACACTGGTTATTAAGAAAGACGGTTTATCTTCCTCAATAGCATTGATTCTTGGTCCTCTGTGGTTGGGCATGGGATTCTTGTTAACATTTGGCGGGGGTGCAAAGTTTAGCGCTTTAGAATCTACCAAGTCTTGTACCTTCATTTGTAGAGCCCTACATTTCTCTGTACTGTGGCCAGGTGCATTGGAGTGAAAAGCACATCTGGCATTGGCGTCATAATTTCTTGGCAGACTGGAAGGATCTGGTGGTGCCAACGTCCTTAACTCAACCAAGTTGAGCTTCAGGAGCTGTGGCAATAAAGCGGCATAAGGCATAGGGATTGGATCAATCACCCTATTGGCCTGAGATGGTCTCTGTTGAAATGGTCTTTGTTGATTGTTGCTGGCGTTGTTGTAGTTTCTCTGAGACGGATACTGAGTTTGTTGCTGATAATGGGGTTGTTGCTGTGGTTGATAGGCTGGTTGCTGAGGAATTGGAGCGGGAATAGTGACAGCTGCCACTGACCTATGAACATATTGTGGTCTGCCCCTGTTGGCCTGAATAGCATTAGTCTCTCCGGTTCTTCTTGGCCCCACAAAAGGCTTTCTGGGGTTGCTGGACGAGCTCGCACCGTTATCAGAGATTTTGCCCATCTTTAGTAGGCTCTCAATTCTTTCTCCGGCTATGACTACGTCAGCGAAGCTAGTAGAAGAAAAGGCAGCTAGCCTGTCAATTTATGTCCCTTGGAGGGTGTTCATAAACATGTCGGCCATTTCCCTTTCCGACATGGGTGGCTGGACAGCAGCAGCAAGCTGTCTCCACCTCTGGGCGTATTCCCGGAAGCTTTCCCTGGATGATTGAGACATTCCCATCAGGAGGGTCCTGTTAGGAGCCATATCCAAGTTGTACTGGTACTGTCTGATGAAGGCCTCAGCTAGGTCCTTCCAGCATCTGATGGTTGCTCTGGTCAAATGAGAGTACCATTCCCGTGAAGCCCCAGTTAAACTATCTTCGAAATAAAACATCCACAGTTTTTCATCCATAGTGTATGCCTTCAGCCTCCCCAGAAAGGATTGTAAGTGGGTTCGTGGACAGGAAGTTCCGTTGTACTTCTCGAAGCACGGAGGTTTAAACTTGTGGGGAATCCTTACCCCGTCCACTAGACCCATGTCCATAACATCAAAACCCAGGGAATTCTGAGACTCCAAGGATCTCAATTTCTCACCAATTTCATCTAGCCTTCTGTCATAGGCTTCATCCCCAGCTCCCATCACAGTGAATTGATCCTCTTGGGGGTCTTCTTGTAATACTCTTCCGGCAGTAGCATTCCCTTGCACATTAGCAGGGATGTTGATCTCTGGATGAAGGTGGGGCCCATACACAGGTGGATTAACATGAGGCTGAACCCTCTCATTGTTGCTTGTTCCTCCAGTCCCTAAATGGGGTTCCTCTTGGGTCTGCCTTTCTACCAATGCCCTTAATCTTTCTTGGCTTTGAGCCAAGCCATTCATCACCTCCATGAACTGGGTCATCTGGTTTCTCATTTCTAGCCTCTCATTGGCCATTTGAGTCCTGACCTCTGTAAGGTCCTGCTGTACTTGGTCCATTTGTATACCCGGAAGGTTGCTGCGAGTGGGATATCTGTGCGGACGGTTGAGAGGGAACACCCGTCGTCGAGCAATAGTTCCTGAATCACAACAGAGTTAGTAACAAACAAAACAAAAAACCTACAAAACAAAACAAAAGTTAGTATGCAATGCAGTATGCTTATTTGTTTCCAAGGTATCCGGCTTGGCATTTGGTTTTGACCTTTCCAGACCCCTGAGGAAGATGCTTTTGATGTTGCTTGGGAGAAAGAGATTCAAATGAAACAAACTAATGAATATATTATAAAAGGTGAATCATACATAGTTTGTTTTTTACAATACATGCCCCTGAGGGGTCAAAATTCAACATAAAAGAAAATTACATGAAATGAAAGCAACAACAAGCAAAAGGTCAGACACCAAGACCAAACTCATCCTCCTTAACTTCCTTCAGAAGTGCTTCAGTTACCGGATCAGCTGGATGCTCTGTGAGGTTCCTGATAAGAAGATTCCTGGTGGCAATAACAGTGGTCAACCTCTTGTGCCTGTTTTGGTCCTTTGACCTCTTCACACCAGCCCTAAGCTTCAATTCTGAGATCTCCTTCTGGGCTGCTAGCAGGGCTTCCTGTTGCTCCTTTGCATTAGCCTCCAACTGCTCAATCTTGTCCTGGGTTCTCTTATCTTCCTGAGTGCGAGCTTCAGTGATCCTGACCCACCTAGCTTGACTTTCTTTCAGATAGAGATCAGTCCTAGCCTTCTGAAACTGGGCCTCTTTACAGGCATTCTTCAAGATTTGCTCTCCTGCCCTTGACTTCTTGATGTAGTCCTCTGACTTCTCAATCCTGGCTAGATGCTCCACCTTAAGCTTTTCTAACCTTTCAATGTCCAGACGATCATCACTCCTCTCCCAGAGGGTTATCTTCAGGGCTTGAGACAGATTCTCATTCTTCTCTTTTAGTTTCTCAAACTCTTCCAGGCTGACAGTGGCTGGAGGAGGTGCTGTGGATGGTCCAGGTGCATCCTCAATGGTGAAGGGCATCCCAGAAATTTGGGCCCTAGTATGAGACCACTCATAATACTGAGCTGAGGCCACATTGTTGCATCTCCCAAGAATGGCCATCCCTTTTGTTGCACCCCAAAATTTGCCCTCACAATACAAGAATTTGTGTGCTAAGAAGGTTCACAAGGTTCACAAGATTCACAATGCTTTCAAGACCTTCCATGAGGCTCATGAAGTCTACAAGTCACTTCATGAAGGTTCACAAGGTTCACAAGATTCACAATGCTTTAAAGACCTTCCATGAGGCTCATGAAGTCTACAAGTCACTTCATGAAGGTTCACAAGGTTCAAAAGATTCACAATGCTTTCAAGACCCTCCATGAGGCTCATGAAGTCTACAAGTCACTTCATGAAGGTTCACAAGGTTCACAAGATTCACAATGCTTACAAGACCTTTTATGAGGTTCATGAAGTCTACAAGTCACTTTATGAGGTTCACAAGGTTCACAAGGTTCACAATACCTCCCATGAGTATCACAAGACATTTTATGATGGTTCACAAGGTTCACAAAGTTCACAATTGGTCAGAAGAGTTGACAATTCCCTCAGACAATGCACCTCCTAAGCAGTGCATCCAAAACTAGGGTTTTGACTTTAATCAGGCTAAATGGACTTCCAAGACTTCAAGTGAGCTTAATAACATCTTATATGTGTGTAAGAACCCCCATGACAAGTTTCAAGACTTTTCTCAAAAGTTTGCTCAGTCAGATGATCAGATAAGTCAAAATCAGTCAATGCAGTTAAAAAGTCAAACTGAGGTCAACTGTGGTCAAACCAAAGTCTAACTTCATGATTTTTTGCCAACATCAAGTATATGAAGTAAAATTCATCATTTGACCAAGGGTTGATCATGAATCATCAAGGAGATTCCAGATCATCAAGAATCAGGAGTTTCTAAATTAGGGTTTCCTCAGTAAAAGTCAACTGAACTTTGACCAGCCATAACTTTCACATACTTCATCACCAAGTCTCCATCCAAAGCTCATTTTTAAGGAAATTGAATTCTCTACAACTTTGTGTCTCACAAGCCAAGCCCAAAAATGCTTCATTTGGAAGGTATGAGCTAAGACATTATAGGTCCTTTTCAAAAGTCGGTGTCGGTGACTTTCAAAAGGACCTATAATGTCTTAGCTCATACCTTCCAAATGAAGCATTTTTGGGCTTGGCTTGTGAGACACAAAGTTGTAGATAATTCAATTTCCTTCAAAATGAGCTTTGGATGGAGACTTGGTGATGAAGTATGTGAAAGTTATGGCTGGTCAAAGTTCAGTTGACTTTTACTGAGGAAACCCTAATTTAGAAACTCCTGATTCTTGATGATCTGGAATCTCCTTGATGATTCATGATCAACCCTTGGTCAAATGATGAATTTTACTTCATATACTTGATGTTGGCAAAAAATCATGAAGTTAGACTTTGGTTTGACCACAGTTGACCTCAGTTTGACTTTTTAACTGCATTGACTGATTTTGACTTATCTGATCATCTGACTGAGCAAACTTTTGAGAAAAGTATTGAAACTTGTCATGGGGGTTCTTACACACATATAAGATGTTATGAAGCTCACTTTAAGTCTTGGAAGTCCATTTAGCCTGATTAAAGTCAAAACCCTAGTTTTGGATGCACTGCTTAGGAGGTGCATTGTCTGAGGGAATTGTCAACTCTTCTGACCAATTGTGAACTTTGTGAACCTTGTGAACCATCATAAAATGTCTTGTGATACTCATGGGAGGTATTGTGAACCTTGTGAACCTTGTGAACCTCATAAAGTGACTTGTAGACTTCATGAACCTCATAAAAGGTCTTGTAAGCATTGTGAATCTTGTGAACCTTGTGAACCTTCATGAAGTGACTTGTAGACTTCATGAGCCTCATGGAGGGTCTTGAAAGCATTGTGAATCTTGTGAACCTTGTGAACCTTCATGAAGTGACTTGTAGACTTCATGAGCCTCATGGAAGGTCTTGAAAGCATTGTGAATCTTGTGAACCTTGTGAACCTTCATGAAGTGACTTGTAGACTTCATGAGCCTCATGGAAGGTCTTGAAAGCATTGTGAATCTTGTGAACCTTGTGAACCTTCTTAGCACACAAAGTCTTGTATTGTGAGGGCAAATTTTGGGGTGCAACAGCTGCCCCTGTTCAATTTTCTGAAACCTGAGGGGTTAGATTGGTATATTTGCCAGTCGTGACCTGGAAGGTTGAAGGGGATTGAACACAAAAGCCAGAAAATTTGCACTCACCAGTGCATAGAGTGATATGGATGGCTAGTTGAATATGATTGAGTGGGCTTAAAGATGCCACTTGGAGGAAAATTCTTCAGATACATGTCTTGGAGGATGAAGCAGTCCAAAATATGGAGGTATAATGATAGCTGTCAGGAGGATGGAGTAGTCCTGAGATATTGACAACATGCTTTCAGGAGGATGAAGCAGTCCTGATGTAGTGATATGTTTTCAAGAGGATGAAGCAGTCTTGAGGGGTTGATAATATGCTTTCAGGAGGATGAAGCAGTCCTGATGTAGTGATAATAGCTGTCAGGAGGATAAAGCAGCCCTGAGGTATAAGAAGCTGTCAGGAGTATAAAGCAATCCTGAGGTAATAAGTTTTCAGGAGGATAAAGCAATCCTAAAGCAATCCTGAGGTACAAGAAGTTGTCAGGAGGATAAAGCAATCCTGAGGTAATAAAAAGCTGTCAGGAGGATGAAGCAATCCTGAGGTAGTAATAAGCTGTCAGGAGGATAAAGCAATCCTGAGGTAGCAATGTGATTTCAAGAGGATAAAGCAATCCTGATGTAATAGGAATTTTCAGGAGGATAGAGCAATCCTGAAGTAATGATGATAGCTGTCAGGAGGATGAAGCAGTCCTGGTGTAGTAATATGTTCCCAAGAGGATGAAGCAGTCTTGAGAGATGATAAGTCTTCAGGAGTATAAAGCAGTCCTGATGGATGATATGCTTTCAGGAGGATAAAGCAATCCTGATAATCATAAGTTTGTTTGCTGGATAATTAACCTGAAAACAAGGTAGCATTCTGTATAATAATATTAGTTTATGCATTATGTATGCATGTATGATATGGTGCACTGTACTATGTATATATGGATATGTATGTTATGGTATGATGTAAATGATGTATGTATGATATGACACTGCCAGAAGCGTCTGGATGTCTTTGTATAACAACTGCTGGCCAGGGAAAATAAATCCCGATTCGTTGCTGAAGAATATGAGGAAATCGTTCTCGTCTTGTTTGATGATGAGGTATACATAACCTTCCGTATGCTGGGGATAGTAAGGTATATATAACCTCTCGTCTTCTGGTAATAATAAGGTATATATAACCTCCCGTTTGCTGGGGATAGCAAGGTATATATAACCTTCGTCTTCGTTTGATAGTAGAGTAAATATAACACCCGTCTTCGTTCGTCGTACCCTTATTGGAAAGTAATTTCCCGTATATCCGTATGAGGATAAAAGAGATGGATATAAATTCCAGGGGAGATGAGACTTTATGAAGCTAGATTCGTCCTACTGAGGGTTTTGTGACTGTCTTGTAAAGATGAACCGGCGAAGCTTCGTTGAAATCCTTATCTCGTTCGTCCTTAGTAAATACTATTACTGCATTTTCATGCATTTCTGGTAAACATCAATCATATTAAGAGCATACATGCATTTTTGGTAAACATCAATCATATTCAAAAGCATACATACATTCAAACACAACCAATGGACGTTTCGCTTATGTAAATAGGGTAAAAGTAAATCTGGATTCAAAAGATGGAATTTATTTATATTAAAAAGTGACCCATACACGGGCAAGTTTGTACAAGGAGACATAAACCCTAGTAAGAGGATTTTGCCATAAAGTTAAAACAAAGAAAATCAGCTATGTGGGAAACAATCCTATTGAGTTTCAATTCTACTATTGCCATTATCTTCAAGTTTCTCATCTTCTACTGTTGAGACGGAAATGATTGGATTGAGTTTTATCTGTTCGAGCTTGAGTAAGTAGTACAACTGGTTGCAGTTTCATGGGTGATCCAAACGAGACATAGTCATACGCTTTAATCCCTAACTTTTGCCTGGATTGCCCTTTCAGGTTTTCAATCCACCGGGATACCCTTTTTTGCCCAAGCCGCCTTTTTCAGGTTTTCGACTTGCCGGGTGTACATCTTTTTATATATATCCCTAATTTTTGCCCAAACCCTTTTGGTTTGCCGGGATGCCCTTATTTTTGCCTAGGCCTGTCAACCTAGCGGGTCTCTTTTTATGCGTAGTATTTTTTAACTATGTCTGCGTTTACAGGCTGTGGGAAGTCTTCACCATCCATTGTAGTAAGTATCATGGCACCTCCTGAGAACACTGTCTTGACTACAAATGGTCCTTCATATGTTGGAGTCCACTTTCCCCTAGAATCACCCTATGGTAATATAATACGCTTGATTACCAAGTCACCAGCCTGATATACCTTTGGCTTAACCTTCTTGTTAAAAGCTTTGATCATTCGCTTCTGGTACATCTGGCCATGACAAACTGCTGCTAACCTCTTCTCATCAACCAAATTTATCTGGTCCAGTCGAGTCTGAATCCACTCATCTTCATCCAAGCCTGCATCCTTCATAATTCTTAAGGAGGGAATCTGGACTTCAATGGGCAGAACTGCTTCCATACCATAGACTAAGGAGAATGGGGTTGCCCCTGTTGAAGTACGTATTGTAGTACGATAACCATGAAGAGCAAATGGTAACATCTCATGCCAATCCTTATAAGTAACAATCATCTTCTGTACAATCTTCTTGATGTTCTTATTAGCAGCTTCGACTGCCCCATTCATCTTTGGACGATACGGAGAAGAGTTGTGATGCTTAATCTTGAACTGCATGCAGAGATCAGTAATCATAGTGTTGTTCAGATTAGAGCCATTGTCAGTGATAATCCTTTCAGGGATGCCATACCTACATATGAGATTATTCTTAATGAACCGAGCCACAACATTCTTGGTAACAGATGCAAATGAAGCTGCCTCCACCCACTTCGTGAAGTAATCAATAGCAACCAGGATGAAACGATGCCCATTAGAAGCAGTAGGCTTGATCTCACCAATCATATCAATGTCCCACATGGGAAATGGCCAAGGAGCAGTCAACACATTCAATGGTGATGGAGGTATATGTACTTTATCAGCATAAATTTGACACTTGTGGCATGTTCTGGAGTGTTGATAGCAATCAGCTTCCATAGTAGACCAATAGTAACCCGCTCTCAATATCTTCTTTGCCATAGTATGTCCACTAGAATGAGTGCCAAAGATTCCATCATGCATATCTTCCATAATCTCAGTTGCTTCCTTCTTATCCACACAACGGAGCATAGTTGAATCATGATTGCGCTTGTACAGAATCCCATTACTCAAAAAGAACTTAGCAGAAAACCTTCTCAGAAACTTCCTATCTTTGACAGATGCCCCTTCAGGGAACTCCTGAACTTCAAGATATCTTTTCACTTCGTAGAACCAAGGTTTCTCCTCTGCTTCTTCAGTGCCAATCTCATTGCAGTATGCAGGCTTCTCAAATCTATCAATAGTAATCTTGGGAGCTTCATCATCCCAGCTGATCTCAAACATAGATGCCATGGTAGCTAAAGCATCTGCCAACTGATTCTCTCTTCGTGGAATATGTCCAAAGGTAATCTCTTTGAACTGTGGGATCAAAGACAACACATGCTCTCTGTAAGGAATGAGATTATCATGCTTGGTATCCCAATCTCCTTTGATCTGACTAACTACCAGGGCTGAATCTCCATACACATCAAGGAACTGAATCTTCATATCAATAGCAGCTTTAATACCCAGGATACATGCCTCATACTCAGCCATGTTATTGGTACAATAGACACAAAGTCTGGCAGTAATCAGGGTATGACAACCTTCAGGGGAACTAATCACAACACCAACACCATTACCAAGTGCATTAGAGGCACCATCAAAAACCATAGCCCATCGGGATCCTTGTTCAGGTCCGTCATATTGTCCAGGTTCTTTGGTAATAATCATAATGTCTTCATCAGGGAACTCAAAACTCATTGACTGATAATCATCCACTGCTTGATGAGCCAAATGATCAGCAACAACACTTCCTTTAATGGCCTTCTGAGTAGTATATTGTATGTCATATTCTGTCAAGATCATTTGCCATCTTGCAATTCTTCCGGAGAGAGCAGGTTTCTCAAATAGGTACTTGATTGGATCCATCTTTGAAATCAACAAGGTAGTATGGGTCAACATATACTGTCTTAGTCGGCAAGCAGCCCATGCCAAAGCGCAGCAAGTTTTCTCGAGCAGTGAGTATCTTGTTTCACAGTCGGTAAACTTTTTGCTAAGGTAGTATATTGCCTGCTCTTTTCGACCAGACTCGTCATGTTGCCCCAACACACACCCCATTGAGTTGTCTAATACAGTTAAGTACATAATCAAGGGTCTTCCATCAACTGGTGGCATCAAAATTGGAGGTTCTAGCAGATATCTCTTGATTTCATCAAAGGCAGTCTGGCACTCATCATTCCATTCCATCACCTGATCTTTCTTCAACAACTTGAAGATTGGCTCACAGATGGCAGTTAATTGGGAAATAAATCTTGCAATGTAATTCAATCGTCCCAAGAAACCTCTAACCTCCTTCTCAGTACGGGGAGCTGGCATCTCTCGTATAGCTTTCACTTTTGCAGGATCCATTTCAATACCTTTTCCACTGACAATAAAACCCAGGAGCTTTCCAGATCTAACTCCAAAAGTACACTTGTTTGGATTCAATCTCAACTTGTATTTCTTCAACCTCTCAAACAATTTATGCAAATGATCAAGATGTTGCTCTTCATTCTGGGATCTGGCTATCATATCATCCACATATACCTCTATCTCATGATGAATCATATCATGAAACAAAGCCACCATAGCACGCTGATATGTTGCCCCTGCATTCTTCAAACCAAATGGCATCACCTTATAGCAAAAAGTGCCCCACTGTGTCACAAATGTTGTCTTCTCCATGTCTTCAGGAGCCATCTTGATTTGATTGTAACCAGAGAAACCATCCATAAAAGAGAATACCTTATGCTGAGCAGTGTTGTCTACCAGAACATCAACATGAGGGAGTGGAAAGTCATCTTTGGGGCTAGCCTTGTTCAAATCTCTGTAGTCCACACACATACGTACCTTACCATCTTTCTTGGGAACTGGTACCACATTTGCAACCCACTGAGGATAAGAAGTCACTGCTAAGAACCCTGTATTGAACTGTTTCATTACCTCTGCCTTGATCTTTTCTGACATTTCAGGACGCATACGACGAACCTTCTGCTTCTTTGGACGACAATCTTCTTTCACTGGTAAACGGTGAACCACAATGTCTGTATCCAACCCTGGCATATCTTCATAAGACCAAGCAAAGATCTCCACATAATCACGTAACATCTGAACCAGTCTGCTCTTGACACTATCCTCTAAATCAGCCCCTATCTTGACCTCTTTCCTGTTTTCTTCAGTTCCCAGATTCACAACTTCGACTGGCTCTTCATGTGGCTGTATGGCTTTCTCTTCTTGTTGTAACAACCTAGCAAGCTCTACAGGTACTTCACAATCGTCCTCATTTCCGTCTTCAGCTTGATAGATCGGATTCTCGAAATTATAATTGGCAATAGTAGAACTGTTATCAACAGGATCCAGAGTGGATGAGGATCTGCATTTTAGTGATGTGGGTGTGTGTAAGAACACATAGCTGATAAAGCAAAAATAAAAGAAAAGAAAGACAAGGAACACAATATTTACTAAAACGAAACGTCCACTGATTTTTATTGAATGAAGTATGCAAATGAAATGACAGCCCGTAACAAGCACACCATTATGCCCCGGGTAAGGCACAAGGCTTGAAAGTTTTATTGTTCAAGAAATTACAAATTTAAAATATAATAACACAGTAATAGTATTTACTCCTGACTAAAGGAGATAGGGATAACATCTTCAGCTTTCCAATTATTAAGTCCAGCACCCACAGTAGGAAAAATCCAAGCATCCAAGTTGTAGTCTTCATCATAGTCTCCCACAGCATTGATCTGATCTTTCATAACCCCTTGATTGGTGATACGAACAGCGCGAGCACGACGAACAGCCTTCTGGGACTCTGCAGTGAAACCCAAACCAAACTTGTCAGACTTGTATGGAATATCAGGAAGCTGACCCCAAATAGTACAACCACCTTCATCCACCACAGCTCTAGCATCATTGAGGGAGGCCATTGCCATTGTTGGAGGTTTTCTGGTGATCACAGGAACTTTCTTCGCAACAGGAGGAGCTACATAATCATTAACAACCCAGGGAACCACTTCAAATGTCTGACACGGAGTTTCAATGTATTCACCTTCCATTTCCAGATACTTGAAAGTGTTTACATGGCTGACAAAGTATTCTTCTTCTCCATAGATAGTAACAACCTTTCCATCCACCGGATATCTCAACTTTTGGTGTAATGTAGAGGTTACAGCACCTGCCCCATGGATCCAGGGACGACCAAGCAGACAAGAGTACGAAGGACGAATATCCATCACAAAGAATGTAGCAGTAAAAACCTGAGACCCAACTTTGATTGGGAGATCAATTTCCCCATGCACTACTCTTCTAGAACCATCAAAAGCCTTCACCACAATACTACTGGGCTTCAGCACAGCATCTTCAGGGCTCAACTTATTCAGGACTTCCTTGGGCAACACATTCAGAGAGGAACCATTGTCTATCAATACATGTGACAGGGTAGTGCCCCTGCATTCAATTGAGATATGCAAGGCCCTGTTATGATCCCTCTTGGCAGGGGTCAAATCAGCATCAGAAAATCCTAACCCATTGTCATAGGTCAGGTGGGCAACACTATACTCAAACTGGTCAACAGAAATAGCATTGGGTACATGAGCAGTCTTCAGAAACTTGATCAAGGACTTGGCATGAGCCTCAGAACACAACAACAAGGACAACATAGAAATCTTTGAGGGAGTATGCCCCAATTGATCAACAATGTCATAATCACTCTTACGAATGATTTTCAATACTTCTTCCATCTGCTTAGAGAGATCATCAGCAGCTGGCACATCAGTAGATACGGGCTCAATAACGGGACCTTTGCCCCGAGCATCAGTGGTGGAAGTAGCAGCAGGAGTAGCTGTATTCTTAGAAGCAACTGGAGGAGAGAAGACTCTTCCACTACGAGTGATCTTACTAGATCCAGCAATATTATCAATATCAACAGGCATATCAGCTAAGGGTTCCTGCTTAACACCATGGATGTAAACATCAGATCCATAGTGCCAAGGCACAGCTTTATCAGATGTATATGGAATAGGACCCGGAGTAGTAATGACCATGGGAGCAACTCTGGCTTCAGCAACAACTTTCACAGGACCTTCAGCAGTAATCTTGATTGGACCCTGATGAGTGATTTTAATAGGTCCCTTTGAAGTGATTCTCACCGGCACTTTGTCAACCATATCAACCTCCTCAATCTTCTTACCTCTAGTAATATGCTCCACCATACTCTCTACAGAAGATGGTCTTCTTTCAAACACTATAGTATACTTATCCATGAGACGTTGAATTCCATCTCTCAATCTGAAGCAACTATCTGGCTTATAGGTACAGTACAAACAATCTTCACGACAACCTGGAAAGAACCCAGCTTGTACTAACTTCTTTTTGATAACAGACAATGGTGTAGTCAACTCCGCAACTGAATAGATATGAAGATCTTCATCAATGGCATTGACAGTCTTCTCGTGATTTGGCATTGGAGCAGTAATCACGTTTGGAGTACCTGGAGGATCAAACTCAATTTCTCCAGCATCAATCATATCTTGAATTTTGTTCTTCAAGATACAACAGTTATTAGTATCATGTCCTTGACAGTTTGAATGATATGCACATCGTGCATTGGGATTGTACCTGGGAGAGGTAACATTAGGATTCTGAGGAGCCTCTTTCAGAGTAATAAGTTCAGCCTTCAACAGGTGTTGCAATGCCTGAGCCATTGACATGTTGATCTTCGTGAAACGCCTTCTAGCCCTCTGTTGGTTGCCCTGTGGCTGCTCTGTTGTTGCAGGAGTTGGATTTGAAATATGAACTGCACTAACAGACTGATGCCTTATGTTACGATCAGGCTGACCATAAACAGCATTGGATTCTTTCTTCCCAGTGGGAGGCTTCTTGGCAGCACCTGATGAGGAAGTACCCACTTGGATCTTACCATTATTTATACCATTCTCTACTCGCTCTCCTGTCATGATCAGCTCAGTGAAGCCAGATGATGAGCTTCCAATGAGATGACTGTAAAACGGACCATTCAGCGTACACATGAACATATCAACCAATTCCCTGTCAGTCAAAGGGGGTTGAACTCTTCCAGCTAGATCTCTCCACTTCTGAGTATACTCTTTAAAACTTTCTTTGGCACCCATAGACATGCTCTAAAGCTGCATGCGAGTGGGGGCTAAGTCAGCATTGTATTGATACTGCTTATAGAAAGCCTCGGCAAGATCATTCCAATCCCTGATGTTGACACTTTCCAACTGATAATACCACTCCAGCTGAGCTCCAGATAAGCTCTCTTGAAAAAAATGGATCCACAATTTCTTATCAGCAGTGTGGGGTTGAATTCTTCTGACATAAGACCTCAGATGCAGCTTGGGACAAGAGACCCCATCATAAACAACAAAGGTGGGAACCTTGAAACCAATGGGTATGACTACCCCAGATATCAGACTCAAATCCTCAAAATCCAGCCCAGATGATTTCTGCAACTCCATAGCATCCATCCTATCCACCAGCATCTTGAATTTGTCTTCATTAGGCTCATGGTAGTAATTAGCCTCAGAATCAGAGTCCCCCATAGTGTTGTGGAGACTGCCTCCCTCTTTTTCAGACTCTTCAGATTCATAGTCTTCAGCTGGTTCTTTGGTCTTGGCAAGACCTTTGAACCTTCTTCCCATGTTGATCAAACCAGCTGACCTTCTAGTCTTCTTGGTCTTCTTGGCCAGCAGTGCCTTCAATTCATCCTGCCCCTTGGACAGGTTCAAGATCAGCTCTTGGAACTGTGCATTTTGTGCCTGGAGATCCTTAACTGATTGTTCAAGAGCCATTGCTGAAATAAACAGCGAGAAGATGAGAAACCTGTGCACAATTGTAAACCTGTGATGCAATGAAATGATATGTGAATGCATATGCAATGTTTTCAAGGACCGCAGGATTTAAATTTGCTTAAGCAAACAAGAAGGTAAACTTTTATTAGTAATAAATTTTGTTTTTCCTCTTGGGCTTACAAAAATGAAATGAAATAAGTACAAAAGATGGGGTTTTAAGTCTCCCATGGACGTTTCCTCTTTGTGTTGAGGTATGAGTTGAGGTTCCGTTCCTCATGAAGTTGCTTTGTTAGTTCCAGGATTCTTTCTTGGCTTGCTTTGTAATGAGCCTCGAAAGTATCCCTTTGCTCCTTCAGTTGGATCCATGATCTCTGCAAGTCTTCCATATCAGTAGGCATGTCTGGGTGAAGGATGGTATAAGCAGTGTCTCCTTCAGCAACAGGTTCCATGGTAACTGGCAGGATAGCAGGATATGGCATCATGAGAGTCTGAGCACGAGATCGCACCCATCTGAGATAAGCTTCCATAGGAATAGTGTACTTAGGCTCCAGTGTCTTGCTGTCAACCCTGTTTACTTTTCCCCAGGCTCGTATGAATCTCTGACGGTAACCTTGAAGATCGTTGTCGTAATCAAACACAATGCCCTGAATCAACATGTCATGAGGACCATCGCTCCGAGCGTAACCAAACTGTCGTAAAGCTAAAGAGGGATTGTAGGTGATGCCTCCTCTTATGCCTAGAAGTGGCACATTAGGAAACTCCCCACAACGGTCAATGATGGTGACATTCTCCATAGATCTGGAGCACCAATGGATATCTGAGTGAGAGAGTGACATAATTCTCTTGGACCATCTGAACCCTTGCTCATTCTTCATTACTGAGCGAGGAAGGTGAGAAATAAACCACCTAGAAAGCAAAGGTGCAGCACATCAAAGTTCCTCTTGCCCTTGTAGTACGGGTGTGAAGAGAATGTAGAATGTCTCCAAGTAAAGTAGGCACTGGATTGTGACTCAGGAATATATTGATGGCATGAACGTCTATGAACTGATCAGGATTGGGGAACAACACTAAGCCATAAATCAGCAAGGCTAAGATCTCCTCAAAAGCATCATAGCTCATAGCCTTTAGGAACACTTGAGCCTTCTCTATCAACACCTTAGCAAGAATACCTTTGACTCCGCTTCTCGTTTCTAGAATAATGTCAGACTTCTTCAGATGTAGAGCTGCAGCAATAACCTCAGGTTTAAGCTCTTTTTCCAAGCCTGTGAATGGTTTCTGATCAAGAACGGGTATGCCCAGAAGTTTAGAGAACTCTTCCATGGTTGGAACAAGCTGGTAGTCGGGGAATGTGAAGCAATGGTGCTTAGGATCAAAGAACTGAAACAGAACACTCATCATGTCTTCATTGAACCATGAAGTGACTAGATCCAATAGGTGACCATGTCTCTTGATGAACTGGGAATGATCAGACACTTGAGAAACCAACACTTTAAGCTTGGGAGGTATCCCTACAAAGTTGATCCTGATGGTGTTTCTACGAGCAGAAGCCATGACCTGCAACAAAGAACAAAGATAAATCCTTTGGTCCTTGAAATGGTTAGTGAAAATGCTATGCTTATGATGCATGATGATGTCATGATGTTATGCTCAATCACAAACATGTGGCACACACAAACAAGTCACACCATAGCCCTAAGTTTAAAGGCTTGCATGAGGTTCAAAGGTAAGTACCCTCCCCTGAAGTTAGATGGTTCATCCTGTCCTACAAAAGTAATCAGGTTCTAAGGGATCTCAATATCATTGATCCTTCACAAGGGTGGTTGTTCGGTAGGCAACTTACTTGCCAACCAAAACCCTCCAAGTTTAAGATCTCAATGAGCGTAGTATCGAGTGTCAACCAACTTCAGTCTGCACCAAAGCCGGTTACCTCACTACCTTCTAAAGGCCAAGATGGGATAACTAGGGTTCTAAAAGTTAGTTAGTGCATTGACAACATATGGCAGCCTCATATTATCCTCAACTTGACTTAAGGAACATAAGCACCAACCAAGAAGTCGCACTAACTATGGCCACCAGATCAACCGTATCGATATACGTTGTACAGTTTCCTTGGTCTATTGCCATTTACCTAAGGTACACTAGATCCGGGTTAGGACCTTTCACACATAAGAGCACCCCAACAAGATAATATAAAGCAAACAAGGCAAACAATTTAAAGTGATCTAATTCCTAAGGGTACCCCTCTTAAATTTAAGTCCCCAGCAGAGTCGCCAGTTCTCCCACCGTGTTACACCTTTGGTCTGGACATTGTCCCAAGCCCAGGATGCTTGCCTGACAACAGCTAGATTAGGCCTAATCTCACAATAAAGGGTTTCATCCAAGTCTTGTACCCTAGGAGGGTGGACCAATGCATATCCCAATTGTCTTTTGAATAGCAGAGGGTTGTAGTTGATGCAACCCTTCACTCCTATCAGAGGTACATTGGGGAACTGCCCACAACTAGTAATGATGTCCCTGCCCTTGGTGCTCTGGGTGCACCACCTGATGTCATCTGAGGTCAAAGCAATAAGTCTCCTAGCCCAATTCTTCTGTTGGTGAGGATTCAAGAATGCATCAGTCTTGGGCAAGTGCTTGAGCAGCCAGGTATGGAACAGGGGAGCACAGCATCTCACCAACCTTCCTCTTTGCTTTTCATTCCTTTGGTGAACAGAGTAGTAGAAATCTCCCAGTAAGGTGGGCACTGGGTTACTCAGAATGAAAAGGTGAATGGCATTCTTGCTGATAAACTTGGGCTCATCTGCAAAAAGTATAACCCCATATATGCTGAGGGCTAACAATGTACAGACTGCCTTTCATTCTCCCAAGGAGGCTTTCAGGATAGCCTGAGAAGTCAAGAAATCCAAGTGTAGACCAGAGATTCCAGCCTTGGTTGTCATGTTCTGCTCAATCAATATAGGTTCCAGATACAAGGCTCTTGCCACTTCTTCATTACTGGGAAAAGCCATCTCAGGGTTGAAGGGGACACCACCCCTGACAGGTACACCAATCAGTGATGAATACTCTTCCAACAAAGGTCCCAACTGAAAATTCTGGAAGGTGAAGCATCTCAAAGGAGGATCATAGAACTGTAAGCAAGTGTGAATCAAGCTCCTCTGAGAAGGGTCCAAATCCATAACCACATCAAGGATGCCTCCATAACGTTCTCTGAATAGTGGTATATGGTCTGGAGTAATAAGGGCCTGGACCTTCCTAATGCCAGTCAGCTCAGGCTCAAAGAAATGATAGGAGATGTTGCTCTTCTTGGGTGCCATGTTTGCTGATGAAGAGCTGAAACAAATACTGATAATGGAGACTAACACTGGAGATGAACCACTGATAGGCTGATACTGGTGATGCAGGTGACTGAAGCAGGTAGCTGATGAATATGGCTGAAGCAGATAGCTGGTGAACAAGGGCCTATGCAGATGAAGGGGTCAAAACCAAGCCAGATGTAATATGGATACCCTGAAAAACAAATAAGCAAATGTTAAATGATGTAATGATGATGTATGAAAATGATATGCAAGGGTTGTGATCAAGTTGGATCTGACTACTGCCTTGATATAAGTCCATGTATGTCTAAGAAGTCCAGATGGAGGTTCATAAGTCAGTAACCAAGGTGGGGGACTCAAATAAAGAGACACATATCCAGGGTTAAATCACAAGAACTGTCCAAAGTGGAGTACTCTCAAACACAATAAGTATCAGGGTATGATGTGGCCAATGGTTCCTGCAAACCTGTAAACAGCCCAACCCCCCTCACATGTGGTGTTCTAAAACAAGGATCCTCAGACTTGGATCAGTTATGAGAAGTGTAAACACTTCTAACTCGGAGGTACAGTGTTTACAATAACCATAAAAAATCCTCCTCTAATTCACCTCAGTTTCTGAAGGTCATAGTAAAGGTCATCCAGACTTAGCAGGCTTCCCAGATAGCCCTAGCACTACATGAGATCTGTAGCACAGAGCTCTCAAGAAGAAACCCATATCTGAACCGTGTTTCATATTCCCGCACCAGACCAAAATGGAATGGGAAAGAATATGAACCACTCTAGCCTAGGTGTCACTCAGGTCCCAGGTATAGGGCCTTAACTCTCAGTAGAACCCCACCCACCAAAGCAACAAAACCAGATCCAGCCAACACAGTATGACAGTATGATGTATATAAAGCTGTAAATGAAAGCAATAAATAATTGTACATAAAGCAAATATACAAACACAAATAACACATAACACCCCAGTAAACACAAATCAAACAAGCGCTAGGAGGAACCCACAAAAAGAACCAGAAGCCCTGGTTACAGTATAAGATTCCCCAGCAGAGTCGCCAAGCTGTCGCTCCCACCAAATGACACCCAAAGGTCAAATGGAGTACAGACGCGAACGGTCGGCGAAAGAGGGATGAGAACACACAGGAGTGAACTCAAGAGAAGAAAAAGAGTCGCCAGCTAGGCATTTTTATCCCGAAGGAAAGGTAATGCTGCATAAACCTAAGAAAGATACGGATAAGACGGTTGCGAACCAGAGAGACTGAGAAAGGGGGTTGGTTACAACCTGGGAAGGTATTAGCACCCAGATTGTCCGCCGTACTCAACGGGATCCACGCTTAAAAGATTTCTGTTTTAAAGGGGTAGTGTCAGTGCAGTTTGTGTGTAAAAGAGCTGGAAAAGGATGTACAGGTGTCAGTGCAAAAGAAGTGAAATGTGTAAATGTACAGTGTCAGTGTAAGAACAAAGGTGAAATGCTCATGATAATGAGGCTAAGAAGATAATGCTGGAAAGAGGGGGAATATACAGAGACTTTTGTTCGATAACTGTTAAGTTATGCCTACGTATCCTCTCATGCAATGAGGAAGTCAGAACACCGTAGTTCGACCCATAGAGACTGAAAGATGAATTGACTTGTGAACTGCTTATTTGTCTATGCTCAAGTGTATGACCCGTCTGGCTCAGGTGCAAACTGTCTTGCATTAGACGGAAGAAGCAAGTTCTCGTTTGTGAGTGAATGAGGTGAGAAAAGAATCCCGGAGGAGACGATTATTATTTGCTTTGTATTTTCAGTCTTTTATTGCTTTTTGAAGTTTGTCATAAGTTAATGAGCTTAAGCCTAAACCAATGGATTAGTAAACTCATCACATCCTCCCTCTGATTAGGGGTAATGAGAATACCTTAAATGTGAAGTCAACTTCTCACACTTAATCACCCTGATGTAGGATTAAGATCATTAACCTACTTGTGATTATTTAAATGTTTTTGGTGTTTTTGTTTAGTGTTAAGTAATGAGATTAAGCCATAATCAAGGATTAAACAGACTCATTACACCATCCTAATAGAAGGATAATAGATGAGAATGTTTAAGCTGAGGAAAGCTCCTCAACTTAATCCATGATTAGGGATTAAACTCATGACAAAACAAAGCCTTTATTAAGTGGATTTTAGTTAATGATTAGATGAAGAAGTGATTTTTATGATTTATAAGACAACTTGAGGGGGACTTGTCCATTAACACTAGGGTTAGTCCTTCTTAACCAATTAAGGAAGAATTAGAACCCTAATGCAAGGCCCAAGTTACAAGCTTGATGTCTTAGTGATTATTAGATGGATTGATTAAAGGATTTTAAACACATTAAGGGTTTAACACTTAGGATTAAAGTTATACACTCCATCCTAATAGAAGGATGCAGGCATAAGCTTAATCACAAAGCCTTAAAGCCTTTAGGGTTTAGTCCCTGATTATGAGATGAGAAGAGAAGACTCAATGAGACACAAAGGTAAAATCTAAATGGGGACTAATCAAAACCCTAATTGTTTTCATGCTTGGTTGTTCCTAAGGTTTGTGAGGTTTACAAGAAAGATCTTCAGAGAAACCACCAGGAAGCAGATGAAAGGAGCAAAGAGAAGCAAAGTAACTTGCTTCATTTAAGAAGACAAGTCACTTGAAGAAAGAAAGTAAGATGAAGAAGAATGAGCAAGCTCAATCTCAAGCACAAGACAAAATTCAGCAATTATGCATAAGATAGATGAAAGGAGATTGTGAGAAGTGAAGGCAAATTCACTTCTCAAAATAACTTACCACCTGAAAAGTTAGTGAAAGGAAGGAAATGCAATGCAAATGAGATGAAATGGCATGATGCAATCCAAAAACAGAAGCATGAGTATGATGTTAATGATGCTAAGAGATGATGCAAACATGAGGCAAGGCATTAGAATGATCATACAAACACATGGATGCAAGAGAAGCATGCTTTGAACCATGGACATACATGAAAAGTTATGAAATGCAAATGGCATACAACATGGAAAATGAAAGATGAAATGATCAAACATGATTCTAACATGTCCTAAGATGTGTTATGAATCAAATGGATGCACAAAATGTCATGGCAAGTCATGGTATGCAAGCAAATGGAAGATGGATGCAAATGAAAGCCCAAATTAGGGTTTATGATCAATGCACAAAACAAAAATCAAAACCAGAAGCAAACATCATGATAAAAAATTGAAAAGGCATTCAAAGGAACCCTAAACCTATACAAACTCACTGCCCAAAGGAGGGGTTCTAACTCTTAACCTAATGAGGGTTATGAATTTCTTAAGATTGCTAGGGTTTTAAGGTACCTTGTCAAGAAAAATGCCAAACAAATAGGAAATGCAAGATCAATTCATGCCAATTTAATCCTATAAACTACATGCTATACAAGATGCAATGCAAAAAGAATCAAGGTCCAACTCTTAAAGGCTAGGCAGAAATGGATTTTTGAAGATTGGATCAAAATAATGCTTTGAAATGAAATTAATTCCATGGAAAATTGTCAAAAGACATCAAGATCAAAAAAGAAATTTGGTTTGAGAGTTGGACAATGTTTCTAAATGATTTTAAATGATTCATGAATTTTTTTGTGATTTTTAAATACCCAAAAGTATTTTTAATTAATTAATTCTCATTAATTAATTAAAAATAAACTTTTAAATGATTTAAAAATAATTTTTAATGCAAAAAATAAAAATAAAAATGTTTTTGGTTTCTGAAAATTAATAAAAGGTTTAATAAAAATTTTCAGAATTTTTCAATGATTTTTACTATTTTTAATAAAATGTAGAAAACAAATGAAATAAAAAAGAAAATAAAATGAATTTAATGAGAAGTATGCTGAATCAAGGGCTGAGGTTTGAATGGATTGCGCGCGCATTGACTGGCGCCAGATCCAAAGGCTGTAATTCAAACTAACCTAATTAACATAATCTGAATTAATTAATTTAATTAAATATGATTAGGGTTTTAATGAGAGATCCTGTCCACTCAAATGCGCGCGGGTCAGCCCTAGTCAACTCATCCTACGCTCCAGATTCAAAATCACATTAATGACTCTGATTAGCCCTAATTAAATTTAGGTGGCCGGGAAAGACTTCCGGTCGTCTTCTCCGGCCACACCTCCCCTGAGTAAAACCAAAACCTCGTCTCTAGGTTATTTCTGGAGCTCTAAAGCTCCAGATCAACTCTCTTCACCTCCCTGAACCTGAATCTAGCCTCATAACTCATTTCTTCTTACTCAAAACCATGATTCGAAACAAAAATGCAAAAAAGGCAAAACTTTCAGAGATGCAATACACACTCAATACTCCATCATTTTCAAAAATAAAAGGTTCAGTGAACTCAGGGAAGCATATAGATCATTTTAGAAACAAGAAATGAGAGTTCTGGAAAAATGAATTTCCATGGCTACCTGAATCGAAGCTTTCAAATCAGGGACTTTCTGGCCAGTTTCTTGCTTCCAATCAACTCCAATGGACCTCCTAAGAAGCTTTCAATGCTTGTTTGAAGTTTATAATGGTTGGTTTGAAAGATAGCTGAAGTTCTGCTCAAAGAGGGGCAGAAATCGTATTTTGGTTTCAGTGGGTTTCAGGCTATGGTGATGGGTGGTTTGTGATCAGTGAAGCATGTTGAGATTGTTTGTGAAGTTTGTTTGTGTGTTTGAGGCCTGTGGAGAGTGTTTCGAATGAAAATGCAAGTTGGAGAGATTTTGATAACTATGGCTTGGAGTCTGTTTCAGCTTGAAGTGTGTGGTGTGTTATGCTGGCTTTGGTCCATGTATCAAAAGGTGATAGGTCAGAAAGTTGTTGGTGGCCTATGGTGATTGGTATGGGTCTTTGGCCAAAATGTCAAACTTTGTGTAAGAGAGGTATGGGCTCATAGCTAGCCAAGGACAAATGGGGTGTCCTGCGCAGCAAGATGTGTGGAGAGCCCTAGGATCATTTGTGAAGTCAGCAAGCAAGTGGATTCATCTTTGAGTGAGGTTTTGCAACTTGCTTCATTCTTGGCCCTTTTGAAATTTCTTGTTCCACAAGTCACAAAAATGAGCAAACTCTTGGTGAATTCTGATCTTTAGGCATTGGCTCATGTTTGTATGAAGATTAGAAGTCCATTTGATAGCACAATTTTCCTTGGCAAGTGATTTTGCAACTTTGCCTCTTTGGTAGAAAACTTCAAATTTTGTGATTTTAGCCAACTTTGACAAGCCATAACTTCTGATCCAAAATGAATTAGGTCATGTTCTTGTACTTTTTGAAAAGGGAATGATCCATTCTACAACTTTCATGACCAAAGTTTTTCCATTTGAAGCATTTTTGAATCAAAAAGCAAGGGTTGAAAAAGTTTCCCAAAATGGCAATTTTCATTATAAGTCAACTTTCCCAAAGAGTCAACTTTGCAAATGACTTGAGATTCTTCAATCTTGTGAACTTCTAACATCTTCTATGATTAAATAAAGATCATACACAATCAAAATGATGAAGAACACCCTTTGGTTGGGTCATTGGGGGCCTCAGATGCCCTGATTTTACACTGACTTGCTCAAGAAGTCAACTCTTGATCAGATGACTTCCCCATGGAATTTCTTCATGAAAATTGATATGCATGATCCCTATACCATATAGAGACCAATAGAAACAAGAATGACCAAAAAATTTGGAGTTATGGCCTTTGAAACCAAAACCCTAATTCTAGGTCATCTGTGCAGTCAAACCTGGCTCTGCTTCCATGCCATTCTCAGTTCTTGTGATTCTTTGACATTCTTGACTTTGAGGGGATATATTGTGATGCTTGAACATACATGGACCCCTTTTAAGTGATTGATGACCTTTGGAGTGGCTCAAGAAGCTCTTGGGTTGCTCAGATCACAAACCCTAGATGCAGATGACTTTGAATCAATGCAGTGAATCAAAAATGTGGTATGAGATGCTATGATTGAATTTATGCAAATTAAAAGATCACAAGCCATGGTGTGAATGAGTGAGGGCAAATTTGGGGTGTTTACACTATCCAGAAACATTTTCGCTCAGCGAGACCTGGAAGTTGGAATTTTGTGTTTTAATCCATAACTTTTGATCCGAGTATCTATTTTAAACGTTCTACATATCGATTCGAAGCTAAAAACATGTAGAAACTAATGATGCTAAAAGATGTAATTTTTAGCTGACTTTTACCCGACTTTTCCGATAAAATGTAATTATTTTAGTTAAGGAATTGTGGAATTGATTGTGGTATAGTGGCCGTTTGGCAAATAAATGCATTTCGTGAAGTGAATATGAATGCATGTTGATGGTGAAAGAGTTCGTTGGCGTTTAACGTAATTGATGCAAATGTGTATAGTTTGTTTGTGATTGTATGAGATGAATGGATAATTATATTGTGAATATGTATGCATTTTCAAGAATGTTGTGGGTCATTTTGTATGTGAAGCATAATGTATGCATTCTTGTATTGTGGAATTCTATGTGAATCCGTTGTAACATTGTGTGCCCATGTGGGGTGTGGGCGATGATTACAACATGATTGTGTGCCCGTGTGGGTGTGAGCAATCAGATTGTGTGCCCGTGTGGGGTGTGAGCAATCCATAAATATTGTGTGCCCATGTGGGGTGTGAGCAATGGGTGATTTAATCACGAATGATTGTGTGCTCGTGTGGGGTGTGAGCAATCAGATTGTGTGCCCGTGTGGGGTGTGAGCAATCCATAAACATTGTGTGCCCATGTGAGGTGTGAGCAATGGGTGAACATTGTATGCCCGACGGGAAGTTACCTTAGGTAACGAGCGATGGTTCCAATAAGTTCTTGAGTGAACTTGAGATGATTGAGTCGGTACCGCATTGCATTTGCATAGAGTCGTGAGTCGGTCTCTAGATTTCCATTTATCATCTATAATTGAAAATTGGTGAATAAATATGAATAATGTATGTTTATGCGGAGTGATAGAAATTGGTGAATAAACATGAATGTATATGTTTATGTAGAATGATGTGAAATGGTGAAATTATGCATGATGAATATGCTTGGTTTGTATATATACATTGTGATGTATATGTGTGATGAGTGATGAATTGTGGTGAGAATATGTATATGTGTATTTTTATGTTAAGATATATAATTATATGCATTGTTATTATGATAATATTTCTCACCCTTTTGTTGTTTTATGATGCTCTATGAGGCATTGTAGAGTAGGTTTGTTGGAGGTCTTTTTGTGAAGCGTGTCTTCATTCTTTTGGTCGATCGACTCTGATATGTAGTATCGGGTAGTTAGGGTTGGCTTGATGCCTTTTGTGATGCATTTGTATATGTATCTTGGTGATGAATGTTTATGTAAACATTAATTATGTGGTGGATCAAACTTGATGATATATATATATATATATATATATATATATATATATATATATATATATATATATATAAGTATATATGTTTAATGTTGATTAATGTTTAGTTTCCGCTGTTATTTTAATTTTGAGGTATGGGTGTAAGGATTAAATTCCTTTGTCGCAAGTTACCACATTGTTGCATATCGTTAAATGAGCAGGTGTTGGATGTTTTAATTTCATGTATAATGTGACATGCCTCTTTTATACTATGTTTTAATTATACTCTGATGGAATTTTTAATTTGTGCCGAAATGATTAATTCATTGTTTGGGGGTATAGAAAGGGGGTGTTACATTAAGTGGTATCAAAGTCAGTGTCGAGTCAGTTGTGTCTGTCTTGTTGTTGTGATGGTTGGATTGTTGTTTACCATTGTTATTGTTTTTGGGAATAATCAGAATATGGCTGGTAGAAATGATAATGTGATGGTTGTTGCTTTGGAAGCAATGGCTAGGGAGGTGCAGGGTGCTCCGAATGTGAATGCTAATGATGAGTTTAGGAAGAATCAACCATCGGTCTTCAAAGGAAGATTTGATTCCGATAGTGCTCAAGTTTGGTTGAAAGAGATTGAAAGGATCTTCAGAGTCATGGACTGTGCTGAAGAGAGTAAGGTGGGGCTTGGATCTCATATGCTGAAGGAAGAAGCCGACAATTGGTGGGTCGGTAGATGTCAAGCTCTTGAGGAAGAAGATGAAGAGATAACTTGGGATGTTTTTCGTACTGAGTTCTTGAGGAAGTATTACCCTGAAAGTGTGAAAGGGGAGAAGGAGATGGAGTTCCTTGAACTGAAACAAGGTAGTATGTCAGTAGTGGACTATACTGCTAAGTGTGTGGAGTTGGTTCAATTTCATCCTCACTATGTTGTTACTACTGTTGAGTTCTCGAAATGTATTAAGTATGAGAATGGATTGCGTCCTGAGATTAAGAAAGTTATGGGATATCAAATAATAAGAAGGTTTTCGGATTTGACGGAATGTTGTAGAATTTTCGAGGAGGATAGCCAGGCTCGTTCTACACATTACAAGAGTTTGAATGAGAGGAAAGGAAAGCAACAAGCTAGAAGTGGGCCTTATGTGACACCGGTTGATAAGGGCAAGCATAAGGGAAACTTTGATAAGAGATCTGGTGGAGGGATTTCTGGTCCAGTTAAGTGTTACAAGTGTGGTGATTTGGGTCATAAGTCCTTTGAGTGTGGGAAGAACATAGTGAAATGTTCTAACTGTGGAGGCCTTGGACATGCTACTACCGAGTGTAGAAGGAATGTTGTGAAGTGTTTCAATTGTGGAGAAGTGGGTCACATTATTACTAAGTGTACTAAGCCGAAGCAAGCTCAAGCGGGCGGAAAGGTGTTTGCATTAGTAGGGAAGGACACTACTAGTGCAGACCGTTTGATTAAAGGTATATGTTTTATTAATAGTACAACTTTAGTTACTATTATTGATACGAGAGCGACTCATTTGTTCATTTCTCTTGAGTGCGCTAAGCGTTTGAATTTGTTTATGTCCTCTTGGGGTGGTGAGATGGTTATTAAGACTCCTGCTTCAGGGTCGGTAACTACGTCCTTGGTGTGTTTAAGTTGTTCTTTGACCATGTATGGTAATGATTTTGTTATGGATTTAGTTTGTTTGCCGTTGGAGGGTTTAGATGTAATCTTGGGTATGAATTGGTTGCAATTTAATCGAGTTCATATAGATTGCTACCATAAGTTAGTGAGGTTTCCTTCTTTGGTTGATGTTGAAGATGAGAGTTTCCTATCCACTAAAGAGTTGAAGAAACTTTTAGCGGACGAAGCTCAATTGTTCGGTTTGTTTGCATCATTGCCGGTGTAGAATGAATTTGAATTCAATGGGTTCTGTAACACGGTGGGAGAACTGACTTTAAGTAATGTTGCGGATAGCAAGAGTCGCCACCGACTTTTATTTTATCCATAAGGAAAGGTTATAAAAGAACAGGAAAGACCTTAGAGAATATTTTGGGTCCGGGGGGTAGGTTATGAAAAGGGAAGGTATTAGCATCCTTTTCATCCATGGTTATCCATGGGCTCTTAGGTACTTAAGCTCACTTTAAATTGTTTTTTTTTTTTGAAAGTGTAGTGTGTGAATAGAAAATTTTCAGAATAGTTAATAAATAATCCATGTAAGGATGTGTTAAAAACTTGTTTGAAAATTTGTTTGAAATTTGTTTAAGTGTGAAAAAGTTTTGAAGTGAGCAAGTACCTAGGAGTAACCTACCCTAATGTTTAAAGTCTTTCTTGGTCTTTTTCCTTTCCTTGGTAAGACTATCCCTACTATTAAGGAGTAGGTAGTCTTTACCTTGGATGTTAAGGGACATGTGAGGGACAATTTGATTTTGAAGGCCATTGTGGGGTGTAATAAGCACACATAAGGGACTATCATCATTTATTCGAAAGGGACTCGATTCGTAAAGGCAACCATAAGGGACTTTGATGATTTTCTTTCGAGGGACTTGCTTTATACACCCCACTTAACCATTATTCGTAGGCAACTTGAGGGATAACCTTAGGAAGTGAGACGGCGATTGAAAATCGACTTACGTGTGTGACGTGTTTAATTTAATTATCTTATATTAAAAATTATCTACATTTAATATTGCATACATGTTGTTTACACTCCCTAATTACTAACCATAGCAAAAATAATTAAAATAATTACAAATTTACATCCGAGAAACAATTACAAAATTATAATAATAATAAATAAAATAGCAAATTAAGCAATAAATAATAAAATATAAATAATAAAGGGGTTAGTGATAATAATAAATAAGATTTAGCAAAATAAACATAATTGAATTATAAATTGGTTAGTGATAATAATAATAACAATTAGAAATAAGGTTAGAAACATAAGAATAATAAATAATAATATGGTTAGTAATAAAAATAAACAAAATTAATCAAAATATTATAATAATAAGGAATTACCAATTTTTAATATAAACAACTATATATAAAAAAAATAAATATGAATGAACAATTATTTTAATTCACAAATTATTAAGTTATATTTTAATTATAAAGTTACTACAAAAATCTAATTATTATAGACACAATTAGTTCTAAACAAAAGTTATAAAAGAAATGTTTATTTAATATATAAAGAGAAAAATAAATTATAAGTATATTTACAAAAAATTTAATTTTTAATAATATGAAATATATTTATATTTTAGATGATAGAAATAATTTATAATTATATTCATAATATTTACATGAATAATACTAAATAAATGTACATTATAATTACATTAGAAAATAAATTAAAGAAATAGAGTTAGATTTGTATTTTAAAAATATTTTTAGAGTTTTATAAAATTAGGTTTTTTATTTTTTAGGATTTGTGAAAATTAGAATTAACTTATATACAAAAATTTATTTTTTTAATAATCATATAAAATTATCTTAATTAATATAAATTATACAAATAAAATTTAAATAATAAAAAAACAAGAGTTTTATATTTATTTTTTTTAGAAAATTATTTTAAGAGTAATTAGACTATATAATATATATACATATTTTATAATATAAATAATAATATGTTAATTATTTAAACCAATTGAATTAAACTAGAAAATAAAAGAAAATAAAAGAAAGGAAAAGAAAAGGAACCTGGTGGGATTTGATCCCAGGACTTCACCCTTGCAAGCAGCAACAACATCCACTGGACCAGCCAGGCGCAGGTGAGAAAGAATAAAGCATGGTTGCTTTTGTGCCTTGCTCTTGAAAATCCAGAAAAAAATAAATAAACCAAAAGGGCTGGGGTGGTTTTGAACCCAGGACCCTTCAGTTAAACATGCGCACGCTTTACCACCTGGCTGGGAGAGCCTTCCTGTTAACTTGTTAACCTTGAATCATTATATATTAAGCCTTCTATAATCCTGAAAATAAAACAAAAATAATGGCCCCAGCATGATTCGAACCATGGCCCTTTCATCAAATACACACGCACCCTTCCACTGGGACAAGAGACGTTCTTGTGAAACAAACAGAACATAAAACATTATAATATTAAAATAAAATTTGAATTCAAAAAAAAGGCGCGCGCTGAGTCTTCTTCTTCCTTGAGATTTCGCAGGTTTTCCTGCGAAATTTCCTGGGAGTTTTCCTTCCAATTTTCCTGCGTACCAAAACCTGTGTATTCACAACCACCAAGCAAATAGCAAAATTTCTTAAAATTAAGGCAAGCAATGAATTCCTGGATGTCCATACAACATCACCATGTTCCTGAAATTCATTTATATATGATAAATCGCAAAGCCCTAAATGAGGTTGATAAACCCTAGTTATGGCCGATTCCATTCTAAGCCCTGAATCTTCAATTAATTGGTCCAGAAAGCATCTATGGATCATCACAAACACGAATCAAGCATTAAACTTAAACAATGATGATTAATTATATGAAAACGAAAAAATTCGAAAGTGAAAGAAAACATGATTCGGTTCATGCTGTTTATGGCATTATGAATGATTATGATGATTGCTACATGATCACTGAAGGTCAAGGAAGCTATTGCAACCTTTGTGAAGCCTTGAAACTGCCTTATTCTCAAAATCCGAATCTCACTTTTCTTGTGAATTTTTGAACTATGAACTCACCTTGAAGCTGCTGGATTTCGTCCATGAGAACTAGGGTTATGCTTAGTATATATGTGTGATTGATTTAGGTCAGAAACATGGATGGGTTATGTGAAAATTTGATCCAAAAAATATTCAAAAAGATCATAGTGTAAATTTCAAATATTTGATCATGAGTGCTTGCTATTTTGGGATAATTCACATGATTTCATTCCTCTTTGACTCCAATCAATAATTATGAATTTCTAGAAACAATATCTTCACCCAAAAATAGATTTTCATATTTTTTATTTATTTAAAATGATTTTTATGAATTAAATCAATAATAAATAAATAAAAAATAATAAAAATGATGAATTTTGGTCAATTGGGTCGTGCACCATGTTATGAGATGGATTGGGTCATAAATTAGGCAGCCCTTTTGGAAAGAAATACTTCTAAGCCTCCATTTTCAATATAAACCATCACAAAATTGCCCAACTTTGCAAGGGCACATCTCCCTCATTTTTAAAGGTATGAGGGTGTTCTTGGACTTTTTGGAAAGCTTGAAGAGTCCTTTAAACAACCCCATTGGTTTCAGGTCCATATCATTTACCAATCTCAAGTTATGCCCTTTTGAAGTTGTTGACTTTTTGTTGACTTTTGAAATGACCTATAATGTCTTAGATCACATCTTTCAAATGAAGCATTTTTGGGCTTAACTTTCAACATCAAAGTTGTAGAGAATTCAATTTCCTTTAAAATGAGCTTTGGATGGAGACTTGGTGATGAAGTATGTGAAAGTTATGCCTGGTCAAAGTTCAGTTGACTTTTACTGAGGAAACCCTAATTTAGAAACTCCTGGTTATTGATGATCTGGAATCTCCTTGATGAATCATGATCAACCCTTGATCAAATGATGAATTTTACTTCATATACTTGATGTTGGCAAAAAATCATGAATTTTGACTTTGGTTTGACCACAGTTGACCTCAGTTTGACTTTTTAACTGTATTGACTGATTTTGACTTATCTGATCATCTGACTGAGCAAACTTTTAAGAAAAGTCTTAAAACTTGTCATGGGGGTTCTTACACACATATAAGATGTTATGAAACTCACTTGAGGTATTGGAAGTCCATTTAGCCTGATTAAAGTCAAAACCCTAGTTTTGGATGCACTGCTTAGGAGATGCATTGTCTGAGGGAATTGTCAACTTCTTTGACCAATTGTGAACTTTGTGAACCTTGTGAACCTTCATAAAATGTCTTGTGATACTCATGAGAGGTATTGTGAAGCTTGTGAACCTTGTTAAGTGGCTTTGGTAGACCTCATAAACCTCAGGAAAGCTTTGTAACCATTGTGTAACTTGTGAACCTTGTGAACCTTCAAGAAGTAACTTGTGGACTTCATGAACCTCAAGAAAGGTCTTGTAAATGTAGAGAAACTTGTGAACCTTGTGAACCTTCAAGAAGTGACTTGTAGACTTCATGAACCTCCTGAAAGGTGTTGAAAGCATTGTGGAACTTGTGAACCTTGTGAACTTTCATAAAGTAACTTGTAGACTTCATGAACCTCATGAAAGGTTATGCAAGTGTTGGAGAACTTGTGAACCTTGTGAACCTTCTTAGAACACAAAGTCTTGTATTGTGAGGGCAAATTTTGGGGTGCAACAGCTGCCCCTGTTCAATTTTCTGAAACCTGAGGGGTTAGATTGGTATATTTGCCAGTCGTGACCTGGAAGGTTGAAGGGGATTGAACACAAAAGCCCAAAAATTTGCACTCACCAGTGCATAGAGTGATATTGATGGTTGGTTGAACATGATTGAGTGGGCTTAAAGATGCCACTAGGGGAAAGTTCTTCAACAGTATAATGAGAGTTGTCAGGGGTTTGGAGTAATACTAATGTAACAGCATGTCTTCATGAGGATAGAGCAATCAATAATGATAACCCTAAAGCAGTCTTGAAGAAATAACATGATTTCAGGAGGATAGAGCAATCAATAATGATAACTCTAAAGCAGTCTTGAAAATATGATTCAGGAGGATAGAGCAATGGATAGCTCTAAAGCAGTCTTGAAATAATGATATGACTCCAGGAGGATAGAGCAATGATAACTCTAAAGCAGTCTTGAAGCAATGATTTCAGGAGGATAGAGCAATGGATAGCTCTAAAGCAGTCTTGAAGTAATGATATGACTCCAGGAGGATAGAGCACTAGATAGCTCTAAAGCAGTCTTGAAGTAATGATATGACTCCAGGAGGATAGAGCAATGGATAGCTCTAAAGCAGTCTTGAAGTAATAATGTGATTTCAGGAGGATAGAGCAATCAATAATGATAACTCTAAAGCAGTCTTGAAGTCATGAGAAGTTATCAGGAGGATAAAGTAACCCTGAGGTGACAATAAAGCAGTCCCAAAGAAGAAGAAGCTCATCAGGAGGATAAAGTAACCCTGAGGTTACAATAAAGCAGTCCCAAAGTAATAAGAAGCTCATCAGGAGGATAAAGTAACCCTGAGGTTACAATAAAGCAGTCCCAAAGTAATAAGAAGCTCATCAGGAGGATAAAGTAACCCTGAGGTGACAATAAAGCAGTCCCAAAGAAGAAGAAGCTCATCAGGAGGATAAAGTAACCCTGAGGTTACAATAAAGCAGTCCCAAAGAAGAAGAAGCTCATCAGGAGGATAAAGTAACCCTGAGGTTACAATAAAGCAGTCCCAAAGTAATAAGAAGCTCATCAGGAGGATAAAGTAACCCTGAGGTTACAATAAAGCAGTCCTGGAGATCATAAGTTTGTTTGTTGGATAATTAACCTGAAACAAGGCATCATTCTGTATAATAACATTAGTTTATGCTTTATGTATGCATGTATGATATGATGCACTTAGGTAATGTTCTATATGTCTATGGATATGTATGTTATGGTATGATGTAAATGATGTATGTATGATATGATACTGCCGGAAGCGTCTGGATATCTTCGTATAACAACTGCTGGCCAGGGAAAATAAATCCCGATTCGTTGTTGAAGAATATATGACCCTCTGTCTGCTGGGGATAGTAAGGTATAGATATAATCTCCCGTTGTTGGGGATGGTAAGGTATATACAACCTTCGTCTGCGTTTGATAGTAGGATAAGTATAACATCCCGTCTTTGTTCGTCGTACCCTTATTGGAAAGTAATTTCCCGTACATCCGTATGAGGATAAAAGAGATGGATATAAATTCCAGGGGAGATAAGACTTTATGTAGATGGATTTGTCCTACTGGGGGATTTGTAACTGTCTTATAAAGGTGAACCGGCGAAGCTTCGTTGAAATCCTTCTCTCGTTCATCCTTAGTAAATACTATTACTGCATTTTCATGCATTTCTGGTAAACATTAATCATATTAAAAGCATACATGCATTTCTGGTAAACATTAATCATATTCAAAAGCATACATACATTCAAACACAACCAATGGACGTTTCGCTTATGTAAATAGGGTAAAAGTAAATCTGGATTCAAAAGATGGAATTTATTTATATCAAAAGTGACCCATACACGGGTAAGTTTGTACAAGGAGACATAAACCCTAGTAAGAGGATTTTGCCATAAAGTTTTACAAAAGAAAATCAGCTATGTGGGAAACAATCCTATTGAGTTTCAATTCTACTATTGCCACTCAAGTATCTCATCTTCTTGCTGTTGAGACGAAAACGATTGGATTGAGCTTTATCTGTTCGAGCTTGAGTAAGTAGTACAATTGCAGTTTCATGGGTGATCCAAACGAGACATAGTCATACGCTTTAATCCCTAACTTTTGCCTGGATTGCCCTTTCAGGTTTTCAATCCACCGGGATACCCTTTTTTGCCCAAGCCGCCTTTTCAGGTTTTCGACTTGCCGGGTGTACATCTTTTTATATATATCCCTAATTTTTGCCCAAACCCTTTTGGTTTGCCGGGATGCCCTTATTTTTGCCTAGGCCGGTCAACCTAGCGGGTCTCTTTTTATGCGTAGTATTTTTTAACTATGTCTGCGTTTACAGGCTGTGGGAAGACTTCACCATCCATTGTAGTCAGTATCATGGCACCTCCTGAGAACACTGTTTTGACTACAAATGGTCCTTCATATGTTGGAGTCCACTTGCCCCTAGGATCACCCTGTGGTAATATGATACGCTTGATTACCAAGTCACCAGCCTGATATACCTTTGGCTTAACCTTCTTGTTAAAGGCTTTGATCATCCTTTTCTGGTACATCTGGCCATGACAAACTGCTGCTAACCTCTTCTCATCAATCAAATTTATTTGGTCAAGTCGGGTCTGAATCCACTCATCTTCATCCAAGCCTGCATCCTTCATAATTCTTAAGGAGGGAATCTGAACTTCAATGGGCAGAACTGCTTCCATACCATAGACTAAGGAGAATGGGGTTGCCCCTGTTGAAGTACGTATTGTAGTACGATAACCATGAAGAGCAAATGGTAACATCTCATGCCAATCCTTGTAAGTAACAGTCATCTTCTGTACAATCTTCTTAATGTTCTTATTAGCAGCTTCAACTGCCCCATTCATCTTTGGACGATACGGAGAAGAGTTGTGATGCTTAATCTTGAACTGCGTGCAGAGATCAGTAATCATAGTGTTGTTCAGATTAGAGCCATTGTCAGTGATAATCCTTTCAGGGATGCCATACCTACATATGAGATTGTTCTTAATGAATCGAGCCACAACATTCTTGGTAACAGATGCAAACGAAGCTGCCTCTACCCACTTTGTGAAGTAATCAATAGCAACCAGGATGAAACGATGCCCATTAGAAGCAGTAGGTTTGATCTCACCAATCATATCAATGCCCCACATGGCAAAAGGCCAAGGAGCAGTCAACACATTCAATGGAGATGGAGGTACATGAACTTTATCAGCATAGATTTGACATTTGTGACAAATTCTGGAGTGTTGATAGCAATCAGCTTCCATGGTAGACCAATAGTAACCTGCTCTCAAAATCTTCTTTGCCATGGTATGACCACTAGAATGAGTGCCAAAGGTCCCATCATGCATCTCTTCCATAATCTCAGTTGCTTCCTTCTTATCCACACAACGAAGCATAGTTGAATCATGATTGCGCTTATACAGAATGCCATTACTCAAAAAGAACTTAGCAGAAAACCTTCTCAGGAACTTCCTATCTTTGACAGATGCTCCTTCAGGGAATTCCTGAGCTTCAAGATATCTTTTCACTTCATAGAACCAAGGCTTCTCCTCTGCCCCTTCAGTGTCAATCTCATTGCAGTATGCAGGCTTTTCAAATCTATCAATGGTAATCTTGGGAGCTTCATCATCCCAACTGATCTCAAACATAGATGCCATGGTGGCTAATGCATCTGCCAACTGATTCTCTCTTCGTGGAATATGCCCAAAGGTAATCTCTTTGAAATGTGGGATCATAGACAACACATGTTCTCTGTAAGGAATGAGATTATCATGCTTGGTATCCCAATCTCCTTTAATCTGACTTACTACCAGGGCTGAATCTCCATACACATCAAGGAACTGAATCTTCATATCAATAGCAACTTTAATACCCATGATACATGCCTCATACTCAGCTATGTTATTGGTACAATAGAAACAAAGTCTGGCAGTAATCGGGGTATGACAACCTTCAGGGGAACTAATTACAACACCAATACCATTACCATGTGCATTAGAGGCACCATCAAAAACCATAGTCCATCGGGATCCTTGTTCAGGTCCGTCATATTGTCCAGGTTCTTTGGTAACAGTCATAATGTCTTCATCAGGGAATTCAAAATTCATTGACTGATAATCATCCACTGCTTGATGAGCCAAATGATCAGCGACAACACTTCCCTTAATGGCCTTCTGAGTAGTATACTGTATATCATATTCTGTCAAGATCATTTGCCATCTTGCAATTCTTCCGGAGAGAGCAGGTTTCTCAAATATGTACTTGATTGGATCCATCTTCGAAATCAACAAGGTAGTATGGGTCAACATATACTGTCTTAGTCGGCGAGCAGCCCATGCCAAAGCGCAGCAAGTTTTCTCGAGCAGTGAGTATCTTGTTTCACAGTCGGTAAACTTTTTGCTAAGGTAGTAAATTGCCTGCTCTTTTCGACCAGACTCGTCATGTTGCCCCAACACACACCCCATTGAATTGTCTAGCACTGTTAAGTACATAATCAAGGGTCTTCCATCAACTGGTGGCATCAAAATTGGTGGCTCTAGCAAATATCTCTTGATTTCATCAAAGGCAGTCTGGCACTCATCATTCTATTCCATCACTTGATCTTTCTTCAACAACTTGAAGATTGGCTCACAGATGGTAGTTAACTGGGAAATAAATCTTGCAATGTAATTCAATCGTCCCAAGAAACCTCTAACCTCCTTCTCAGTACGGGGAGCTGGCATCTCTCGTATAGCTTTCACTTTTGCAGGATCCACTTCAATACCTTTTCCACTGACAATAAAACCCAGGAGCTTTCCAGATCTAACTCCAAAAGTACACTTGTTTGGATTCAATCTCAACTTGTATTTCTTCAACCTCTCAAACAACTTGTGCAGATGATCAAGATGTTGCTCTTCATTCTGAGATCTGGCTATCATATCATCCACATATACCTCTATCTCATGATGAATCATATCATGAAACAAAGCCACCATAGCACGCTGATATGTTGCCCCTGCATTCTTCAAACCAAATGGCATCAACTTATAGCAAAAGGTGCCCCACTGTGTCACAAATGTTGTCTTCTCCATATCTTCAGGTGCCATCTTGATCTGATTGTAACCAGAGAAACCATCCATAAAAGAGAATACCTTATGCTGAGCAGTATTGTCTACCAGAATGTCAATATGAGGAAGTGGAAAGTCATCTTTGGGGCTAGCCTTGTTCAAATCTCTGTAGTCTACACACATACGTACCTTACCATCTTTCTTAGGAACTGGTACCACATTTGCAACCCACTGAGGATAAGAAGTCACTGCCAAGAACCCTGCATTGAACTGTTTCATTACCTCTGCTTTGATCTTTTCTGACATTTCAGGACGCATACGACGAACCTTCTGCTTCTTTGGACGACAATCTTCTTTCACTGGCAAACGGTGAACCACAATGTCTGTATCCAACCCTGGCATATCTTCATAAGACCAAGCAAAGATCTCCACATAATCACGTAACATCTGAATCAACCTGCTCTTGACACTGTCCCCTAAATCAGCCCCTACCTTGACCTCTTTTCTGTCTTCCTCAGTTCCCAGATTCACAACTTCGACTGGCTCTTCATGTGGCTGTATAGCTTTCTCTTCTTGTTGTAACAACCTAGCAAGCTCTACAGGTATTTCACAATCGTCCTCATTTCCGTCTTCAGTTTGATAGATCGGATTCTCGAAATTGTAATTGGCAATAGTAGAACTGTTATCAACAGGATCCAGAGTGGATGAGGATCTGCATTTTAGTGATGTGGGTGTGTGTAAGAACACATAGCTGATAAAGCAAAAATAAAGAAAAAGAAAGACAAGGAACACAATATTTATTAAACGAAACGTCCACTGATTTTATTGAATGAAGTATGCAAATGAAATGACAGCCCGTAACAAGCACACCATTGTGCCCCGGGTAAGGCACATGGCTTGAAAGTTTTAATTGTTCAAGAAATTACAAACTTAAAAACATAGTAATAGTATTTACTCCTGACTAAAGGAGATAGGGATAACATCTTCAGCTTTCCAATTATTGAGTCCAGCACCCACAGTAGGAAAAATCCATGCGTCCAAGTTGTAGTCTTCATCTTGATCTCCCACAGCATTAATCACCCCTTGATTGGTGATACGAGCAGCACGAGCACGACGAACAGCCTTCTGGGACTCTGCAGTGAAACCCAAACCAAACTTGTCAGACTTGTACGGAATATTAGGAAGCTGACCCCAAATAGTACAACCACCTTCATCCACTACAGCTCTAGCATCATTGAGGGAGGCCATTGCCATTGTTGGAGATTTTCTGATGACCACAGGAACCTTCTTCACAGCAGGAGGAGTCACACAATCATTACCAACCCAGGGAACCACTTCAAATGACTGACATGGAGTCTCAATGTATTCACCTTCTACTTCCAGATACTTGAAAGTGTTTACATGGCTGACAAAGTATTCTTCCTCTCCAAAGACAGTAACAACCTTTCCATTCACCGGATATCTCAACTTTTGGTGCAATGTAGAGGTCACAACACCTGCCCCATGGATCCAGGGACGACCAAGCAGACAAGAGTATGAAGGACGAATATCCATTACATAAAATGTAGCAGTAAACACCTGAGAACCAACTTTGATAGGAAGATCAATCTCCCCATGCACTATTCTTCTAGAACCATCAAAAGCCTTTACCACAATATTACTGGGCTTCAACACCGTATCTTCAGGACTCAGCTTATTCAGGACTTCCTTGGGCAACACATTCAGAGAGGAACCATTGTCTATTAGCACATGTGACAGAGTGGTGCCCCTGCATTCAATTGAAATATGCAAGGCCCTGTTATGATCCCTCTTGGCAGGGGTTAAATCAGCATCAGAGAATCCTAACCCGTTGTCATAGGTCAGGTGAGCAACACAGTTCTCAAATTGGTCCACAGAAATTGCACTGGGCACATGAGCAGACTTCAAAAACTTGATCAAGGACTTGGCATGAGCCTCAGAACACAGCAACAAGGACAACATAGAAATCTTTGAGGGAGTATGCCCCAACTGATCCACAATGTCGTAATCACTCTTGCGAATGATTTTCAATACTTCTTCCATCTGCTTAGAGAGATCATCAGCAGCTGGCACATTAGTAGTTATAGGCTCAATAACAGGACCTTTGCCCCGAGCATCAGTGGTGGAAGTAGCGGCAGGAGTAACTGCACTCTTAGAAGCAACTGGAGGAGAGAAGACTCTTCCACTACGAGTGATCTTGCTAGATCCAGCAATATTATCAATATCAGCAGGCATATCAGGTAAAGGCTCTTGTTTAACACCATGGATGTAAACATCAGACCCATAGTGCCAAGGCACAGCTTTGTCAGATGTATAAGGAATAGGGCCAGGAGTGGTAATGATCAGTGGAGCCACTCTGGCTTCAGCAACAACTTTCACAGGACCTTCAGCAGTAATCTTGATTGGGCCCTGACGAGTAATTTTAATAGGACCCTTTGAAGTGATTCTTACCGGTACTTTGTCAACCATGTCAACCTCTTCAATCTTCTTACCCTGAGTCAGATGATCCACCATATCTTCTACAGATGCTGGTCTTCTTTCAAACACTATAGTATACTTATCCATGAGACGTTGAATTCCATCTCTCAAAATGAAGCAACTATCTGGTTTATAGGTACAATACAGACAATCTTCACGACAACCTGGAAAGATCCCAGCTTGTACTAACCTCTTTTTGATAACAGACAATGGTGTGGTCAACTCCATAACTGAATAGACATGCAGGTCTTCATCAATGTCTTCATCAATGGCATTGACAGTCTTCTCATGATTTGGCAGTGGTGCTGTAATCACATTTGGTGGATCAAACTCAATTTCTCCAGCATCAATCATATCTTGAATTTTGTTCTTCAAGACCCAGCAGTTATTAGTATCATGTCCTGGACAGTTTGAATGATATGCGCATCGTGCATTGGGATTGTACTTGGGAGAGGTAACATTGGGATTCTGAGGAGCCTCCCTCAGGGTAATAAGTTCAGCCTTCAACAAGTGTTGCAATGCCTGAGCCATTGACATGTTGATCTTCGTGAACTGTCTTCTAGCCCTCTGTTGGTTGCCCTGAGGCTGCTCTATTGTTGCAGGAGTTGGATTTGAAATATGAACCGCACTGACAGACTGATGCCTTCTGTTACGATCAGGCTGACCATAAACAACATTAGATTCTTTCTTCCCTGTGGGAGGCTTCTTTGCAGCACCTGATGAAGAAGTGCCCACATGGATCTTACCATTCTTTATACCATTCTCTACTCGCTCTCCTGTCATGATCAACTCAGTGAAGCCAGATGATGAGCTTCCAATGAGATGACTGTAAAACGGACCATTCAGTGTACACATGAACATATCAACCAGTTCCCTATCAGTCAAAGGGGGTTGAACTCTTCCAGCTAAGTCTCTCCATTTCTGAGCATACTCCTTAAAACTTTCTTTGGCACCCATGGACATGCTCTGAAGCTGCATGCGAGTGGGGGCTAAGTCAGCATTGTATTGATACTGCTTGTAGAAAGCTTCAGCAAGGTCATTCAAATCTCTGATGTTGACACTCTCCAACTGATAATACCACTCCAACTGAGCTCCAGATAAGCTCTCTTGAAAGAAATGGATCCACAATTTCTTGTCAGCAGTGTGAGGTTGAATCCTTCTGACATAAGACCTCAAGTGTAGCTTGGGACAAGAGACCCCATCATAAACAACAAAGGTAGGAACTTTGAAACCAATGGGTATCACAACCCCAGATATCAGACTCAAATCTTCAAAATCCAGCCCAGATGATTTCTGCAATTCCATAGCATCCATCCTATCCACCAGCATCTTGAATTTGTCTTCATTAGGCTCGTGGTAGTAATTAGCCTCAGAATCAGAGTCCCATATAGTGTTGTGGAGACTGCCTCTCTCTTTCTCAGATTCCTCATATTCATAGTCTTCAACCTGTTCCTTGGTCTTGACAGGACCCTTGAACCTTCTTCCCATGTTGAGCAACCCAGCAGACCTTCTAGTCTTCTTAGTCTTCTTGGCCAGCAGTGCCTTCAAATCATCTTGCCCCTTGGACAGGTTCAAGATCAGCTCTTGGAACTGTGCATTTTGTGCCTGAAGATCCTTAACTGATTGTTCAAGAGCCATTGCTGAAATAAACAGCGAGAAGATGAGAAACCTGTGCACAATTATAAACCTGTGATGTAGTGAAATGATATGGGAATGCATATGCAATGTTTTCAAGGACCGCAGGATTTAAATTTGCTTAAACAAACAAGAAAGTAACTTTTTATTAGTAATAGCTTGTCTTGCCTTTTAGGCTTACAAAAATGGAAATGAAATAAGTACAAAAGATGGGGTTTTAAGTCTCCCATGGACGTTTCCTCTTTGTGTTGAGGTATGAGTTGAGGTTTCGTTCCTCGTGAAGTTGCTTTGTGAGCTCTAGGATTCTTGCTTGGCTTGCTTTGTAATGAGCCTCGAAAGTATCCCTTTGCTCCTTCAGTTGGATCCATGATCTCTGCAAGTCTTCCTTATCAGTAGGCATGTCTGGGTGAAGGATGGTATAAGATGTGTCTCCTTCAGCAACAGGTTCCATGGTAACTGGTAGGATGGCAGGATATGGCATCATGAGTGTCTGAGCACGAGATCGTACCCATCTAAGATAAGCCTCCATAGGAATAGTGTACTTAGGCTCCAGTGTCTTGCTGTCAACCCTGTTTACCTTTCCCCAAGCTCGTATGAATCTCTGACGGTAACCCTGAAGATCGTTGTCGTAATCAAACACAATGCCCTGAATCAACATGTCATGTGGACCATCACTCCGAGCATAACCAAACTGTCGTAAAGCTAAAGATGGGTTGTAAGTGATGCCTCCTCTTATGCCTAGAAGTGGCACATTAGGAAATTCCCCACAACGGTCAATGATGGTGACATTCTCCATAGATCTGGAGCACCAATGAATATCTGAGTGAGAAAGTGACATGATCCTCTTGGACCATCTGAACCCTTGCTCATTCTTCGTTATTGAGCGAGGAAGGTGAGAAATAAACCACCTGGAGAGTAAAGGTATGCAGCACATCAAAGTTCCTCTTGCCCTTGTAGTACGGGTGTGAAGAGAATGCAGGATGTCTCCAAGCAATGTAGGCACTGGATTGTGACTCAGGAAAATGTTGATGGCATGAACATCTATGAACTGATCCGGATTGGGGAACAACACTAAGCCATATATCAGCAAGGCTAAGATCTCCTCAAAAGCATCATAGCTCATGGCCTTCAAGAACATTTGAGCTTTATCCACTAATACCTTGGCAAGAATACCTTTAACTCCACTCCTCGTCTCTAGAACAATGTCAGACTTCTTCAGATGTAGAGCTGCAGCAATAACCTCTGGTTTAAGCTCTTTTCCAAGCCTGTGAATGGTTTCTGATCAAGAATAGGTATGCCCAGAAGTTTAGAGAACTCCTCTATGGTTGGAACTAGCTGGTAGTCAGGGAATGTGAAGCAATGGTGCTTAGGGTCAAAGAATTGAAACAGGACACTCATCATGTCTTCACTGAACCCTGAAGTGACTAGATCCAATAGGTGACCATGTCTCTTGTTGAACCGGGAGTGATCAGACATTTGAGAAACCAACTCCTTAAGCTTGGGAGGTATCCCCACAAAGTTGATCCTGATGGTGTTTCTACGAGCTGAAGCCATGACCTGCAACAAAGAACAAAGATAAATCCCTTGGTCCTTGAAATGGTTAGGGAAAATGATATGCTCATGATGCATGATGATGTCATGATGTTATGCTCAATCACAAACATGTGGCACACACAAACAAGTCACACCATAGCCCTAGGTTTAAAGGCTTGCATGAGGTTCAAAGGTAAGTACCCTCCCCTGAAGTTAGATGGTTCATCATGTCCTACAAAAGTAACCAGGTTCTAATGGATCTCAATATCATTGATCCTTCACAAAGGTGGTTGATCAGAAGGCAACTTACTTGCCAACCAAAACCCTCCAAGTTTAAGATCTCAATGAGTGTAGCATCGAGTGTCAACCAACTTCAGTCTGCACCAAAGCCGGTTACCTCACTACTTTCTAAAGGCCAAGATGAGTTAACTAGGGTTCTAAAAGTTAGTTAGTGCATTGACAACATATGGCAACCTCAATATTATCCTCAACTTGACTTAAGGAATATAAGCACCAACCAAGAAGTCGCACTAACTATGGCCACCAGATCAACCGTATCGATATACGTCGTACAGTTTCCTTGGTCTATTGCCATTTACCTAAGGTACACTAGATCCGGGTTAGGACCTTTCACACATAAGAGCACCCCAACAAGTAATATAAAGCAAACAAGGCAAACAATTTAAAGTGATCTTAATTCCTAAGGGTACCCCTCTTAAATAGATCCCCAGCAGAGTCGCCAGTTCTGTAACACGGTGGGAGAACTGACTTTAAGTAATGTTGCGGATAGCAAGAGTCGCCACCGACTTTTATTTTATCCATAAGGAAAGGTTATAAAAGAACAGGAAAGACCTTAGAGAATATTTTGGGTCCGGGGGGTAGGTTATGAAAAGGGAAGGTATTAGCATCCTTTTCATCCATGGTTATCCATGGGCTCTTAGGTACTTAAGCTCACTTTAAATTGTTTTTTTTTTTTTGAAAGTGTAGTGTGTGAATAGAAAATTTTCAGAATAGTTAATAAATAATCCATGTAAGGATGTGTTAAAAACTTGTTTGAAAATTTGTTTGAAATTTGTTTAAGTGTGAAAAAGTTTTGAAGTGAGCAAGTACCTAGGAGTAACCTACCCTAATGTTTAAAGTCTTTCTTGTTCTTTTTCCTTTCCTTGGTAAGACTATCCCTACTATTAAGGAGTAGGTAGTCTTTACCTTGGATGTTAAGGGACATGTGAGGGACAATTTGATTTTGAAGGCCATTGTGGGGTGTAATAAGCACACATAAGGGACTATCATCATTTATTCGAAAGGGACTCGATTCGTAAAGGCAACCATAAGGGACTTTGATGATTTTCTTTCGAGGGACTTGCTTTATACACCCCACTTAACCATTATTCGTAGGCAACTTGAGGGATAACCTTAGGAAGTGAGACGGCGATTGAAAATCGACTTACGTGTGTGACGTGTTTAATTTAATTATCTTATATTAAAAATTATCTACATTTAATATTGCATACATGTTGTTTACACTCCCTAATTACTAACCATAGCAAAAATAATTAAAATAATTACAAATTTACATCCGAGAAACAATTACAAAATTATAATAATAATAAATAAAATAGCAAATTAAGCAATAAATAATAAAATATAAATAATAAAGGGGTTAGTGATAATAATAAATAAGATTTAGCAAAATAAACATAATTGAATTATAAATTGGTTAGTGATAATAATAATAACAATTAGAAATAAGGTTAGAAACATAAGAATAATAAATAATAATATGGTTAGTAATAAAAATAAACAAAATTAATCAAAATATTATAATAATAAGGAATTACCAATTTTTAATATAAACAACTATATATAAAAAAAAACAAATATGAATGAACAATTATTTTAATTCACAAATTATTAAGTTATATTTTAATTATAAAGTTACTACAAAAATCTAATTATTATAGACACAATTAGTTCTAAACAAAAGTTATAAAAGAAATGTTTATTTAATATATAAAGAGAAAAATAAATTATAAGTATATTTACAAAAAATTTAATTTTTAATAATATGAAATATATTTATATTTTAGATGATAGAAATAATTTATAATTATATTCATAATATTTACATGAATAATACTAAATAAATGTACATTATAATTACATTAGAAAATAAATTAAAGAAATAGAGTTAGATTTGTATTTTAAAAATATTTTTAGAGTTTTATAAAATTAGGTTTTTTATTTTTTAGGATTTGTGAAAATTAGAATTAACTTATATACAAAAATTTATTTTTTTAATAATCATATAAAATTATCTTAATTAATATAAATTATACAAATAAAATTTAAATAATAAAAAAACAAGAGTTTTATATTTTTTTTTTAGAAAATTATTTTAAGAGTAATTAGACTATATAATATATATACATATTTTATAATATAAATAATAATATGTTAATTATTTAAACCAATTGAATTAAACTAGAAAATAAAAGAAAATAAAAGAAAGGAAAAGAAAAGGAACCTGGTGGGATTTGATCCCAGGACTTCACCCTTGCAAGCAGCAACAACATCCACTGGACCAGCCAGGCGCAGGTGAGAAAGAATGAAGCATGGTTGCTTTTGTGCCTTGCTCTTGAAAATCCAGAAAAAAATAAATAAACCAAAAGGGCTGGGGTGGTTTTGAACCCAGGACCCTTCAGTTAAACATGCGCACGCTTTACCACCTGGCTGGGAGAGCCTTCCTGTTAACTTGTTAACCTTGAATCATTATATATTAAGCCTTCTATAATCCTGAAAATAAAACAAAAATAATGGCCCCAGCATGATTCGAACCATGGCCCTTTCATCAAATACACACGCACCCTTCCACTGGGACAAGAGACGTTCTTGTGAAACAAACAGAACATAAAACATTATAATATTAAAATAAAATTTGAATTCAAAAAAAAGGCGCGCGCTGAGTCTTCTTCTTCCTTGAGATTTCGCAGGTTTTCCTGCGAAATTTCCTGGGAGTTTTCCTTCCAATTTTCCTGCGTACCAAAACCTGTGTATTCACAACCACCAAGCAAATAGCAAAATTTCTTAAAATTAAGGCAAGCAATGAATTCCTGGATGTCCATACAACATCACCATGTTCCTGAAATTCATTTATATATGATAAATCGCAAAGCCCTAAATGAGGTTGATAAACCCTAGTTATGGCCGATTCCATTCTAAGCCCTGAATCTTCAATTAATTGGTCCAGAAAGCATCTATGGATCATCACAAACACGAATCAAGCATTAAACTTAAACAATGATGATTAATTATATGAAAACGAAAAAATTCGAAAGTGAAAGAAAACATGATTCGGTTCATGCTGTTTATGGCATTATGAATGATTATGATGATTGCTACATGATCACTGAAGGTCAAGGAAGCTATTGCAACCTTTGTGAAGCCTTGAAACTGCCTTATTCTCAAAATCCGAATCTCACTTTTCTTGTGAATTTTTGAACTATGAACTCACCTTGAAGCTGCTGGATTTCGTCCATGAGAACTAGGGTTATGCTTAGTATATATGTGTGATTGATTTAGGTCAGAAACATGGATGGGTTATGTGAAAATTTGATCCAAAAAATATTCAAAAAGATCATAGTGTAAATTTCAAATATTTGATCATGAGTGCTTGCTATTTTGGGATAATTCACATGATTTCATTCCTCTTTGACTCCAATCAATAATTATGAATTTCTAGAAACAATATCTTCACCCAAAAATAGATTTTCATATTTTTTATTTATTTAAAATGATTTTTATGAATTAAATCAATAATAAATAAATAAAAAATAATAAAAATGATGAATTTTGGTCAATTGGGTCGTGCACCATGTTATGAGATGGATTGGGTCATAAATTAGGCAGCCCTTTTGGAAAGAAATACTTCTAAGCCTCCATTTTCAATATAAACCATCACAAAATTGCCCAACTTTGCAAGGGCACATCTCCCTCATTTTTAAAGGTATGAGGGTGTTCTTGGACTTTTTGGAAAGCTTGAAGAGTCCTTTAAACAACCCCATTGGTTTCAGGTCCATATCATTTACCAATCTCAAGTTATGCCCTTTTGAAGTTGTTGACTTTTTGTTGACTTTTGAAATGACCTATAATGTCTTAGATCACATCTTTCAAATGAAGCATTTTTGGGCTTAACTTTCAACATCAAAGTTGTAGAGAATTCAATTTCCTTTAAAATGAGCTTTGGATGGAGACTTGGTGATGAAGTATGTGAAAGTTATGCCTGGTCAAAGTTCAGTTGACTTTTACTGAGGAAACCCTAATTTAGAAACTCCTGGTTATTGATGATCTGGAATCTCCTTGATGAATCATGATCAACCCTTGATCAAATGATGAATTTTACTTCATATACTTGATGTTGGCAAAAAATCATGAATTTTGACTTTGGTTTGACCACAGTTGACCTCAGTTTGACTTTTTAACTGTATTGACTGATTTTGACTTATCTGATCATCTGACTGAGCAAACTTTTAAGAAAAGTCTTAAAACTTGTCATGGGGGTTCTTACACACATATAAGATGTTATGAAACTCACTTGAGGTATTGGAAGTCCATTTAGCCTGATTAAAGTCAAAACCCTAGTTTTGGATGCACTGCTTAGGAGATGCATTGTCTGAGGGAATTGTCAACTTCTTTGACCAATTGTGAACTTTGTGAACCTTGTGAACCTTCATAAAATGTCTTGTGATACTCATGAGAGGTATTGTGAAGCTTGTGAACCTTGTTAAGTGGCTTTGGTAGACCTCATAAACCTCAGGAAAGCTTTGTAACCATTGTGTAACTTGTGAACCTTGTGAACCTTCAAGAAGTAACTTGTGGACTTCATGAACCTCAAGAAAGGTCTTGTAAATGTAGAGAAACTTGTGAACCTTGTGAACCTTCAAGAAGTGACTTGTAAACTTCATGAACCTCCTGAAAGGTGTTGAAAGCATTGTGGAACTTGTGAACCTTGTGAACTTTCATAAAGTAACTTGTAGACTTCATGAACCTCATGAAAGGTTATGCAAGTGTTGGAGAACTTGTGAACCTTGTGAACCTTCTTAGAACACAAAGTCTTGTATTGTGAGGGCAAATTTTGGGGTGCAACAGGTTCCCAGTGGTGTGTGATTTTCCAGAAGTGTTTCCGGAGGATATTAAGAATGTACCACCGGAAAGAGAAGTTGAGTTTTCTATTGATCTAGTTTCGGGTACTAGACCGATTTCGATGGCACTGTATCGTATGTTAGCATCAGAGTTGATAGAGTTGAAGAAACAAATTAAATGACTTGTTGGAAAAGAGATTTATTAGGCCGAGTGTTTCTCCTTGGGGTGCTCCGGTATTGTTGGTAAAGAAGAAGGATGGGAGTATGCGGTTATGCATTGATTATCGACAGTTGAACAAGGTGACAATTAAGAACAAGTATCCGCTTCCAAGGATCGATGATTTGATGGACCAATTGGTTGGTGCGTGTGTTTATAGTAAGATTGATTTGAGATCTGGATATCACCAGATTCGTGTGAAAGAAAAGGATATTCAAAAGACGGATTTTAGGACACGGTATGGTCATTACGGAAATTTCGTGATGCCATTCGGAGTTTCTAATGCGCTAGGTGTGTTTATGGAATACATGAACCGTATTTTTCATGAGCAGTTGGATCGTTTTGTGGTTGTGTGCATCGACGATATTTTGATTTATTCTAAGTCTCAAGAGGAGCATGAAGAGCATTTAAGGATTGTGTTACAGATTTTGAAAGAGAAACAATTGTATGCTAAGTTGTCGAAATGTGAATTTTGGTTGTCAGAAGTAAGTTTTCTTGGACATGTTATTTCCGATGGTGGTATTAGTGTTGATCCATCCAAGATTGATGCGGTAATGCAATGGGAAGTTCCTAGATCGATTACGGAGATTCGAAGCTTTTTAGGCTTGGCGGGTTATTATCGGAGGTTTATTGAGGGATTTTCAAAGTTGGCACTTCCGTTAACGCAATTGACTTGTAAGGGAAAGGCTTTCATTTGGGATATTAATTGTGTAAAGAGTTTAATTGAACTTAAGAGAAGGTTGACAATTGGCTTCGATCTTGATTTTGCCAAATCCGACGGAACCATTTGTGGTGTATTGTGATGCTTCATTATTTGGGTTAGGTGGTGTTTTGATGCAAGATGAAAAAGTTGTGGCTTATGCTTCAAGACAATTGAGAGTGCATGAAAAGAATTATCTTACGCATGACTTGGAATTAGCGGTTGTGGTGTTTGTTTTGAAATTTTGGAGGCATTATCTTTATGGTGCAAGATTCGAAGTTTTTAGTGATCACAAGAGTTTGAAGTATTTATTTGATCAAAAGGAATTGAACATGAGACAAAAGAAGGTGGTTAGAGCTTTTGAAGGATTATGATTTTGGTTTGAATTACCATTCGAGTAAGGCAAATGTGGTGGCTGATGCCTTAAGTCGCAAGTTGTTACATATGTCCGCATTGATGATAAGAGAATGGGAAATTTTGGAGGATTTTAGAGACTTGAGTTTGGTTTGTGAAATGACGCCGAGAAGTGTGAGACTTGGTATGCTACATGTTACGAATGATTTTCTTGCAACCGTATGTGAAAAGAAAAAGTTGGATTTGAAGTTTGTTGATTTGATGATGAATGAGAATGAGGATTTCAAGGTTGATAATTTTGGAGTTTTGAGATCCCGTGGTCGTATTTGTATTCTCGATGATGTGGAGTTGAAAAAGATGATATTGGAAGAGGGACGCCGAAGTAATTTAAGTATTCATCCGGAGTGAATAAAATGTATCAAGATTTGAAGAAGATCATTTGGTGGTCCGGATTGAAGAGAGATGTAGCTCATTTTGTATATACGTGTTTGACTTGTCATAAGTCTAAGGTAGAACATCAGAAGCCTAGTGGTTTGATGCAACCGTAGGATATTTCGGAATGGAAATGAGATAATATATTGATGGATTTTGTTACGGGATTGTCGAATACGCAAAGAGGTCATAATGCTATTTGGGTGGTTGTTGATAGACTTACTAAATCTGCTCACTTTATTCCGGTTGATATTAGTTATCCTTTGGAGAAGTTAGCTGAGATTTATGTTTTTGTGGTTGTGAAGTTGCATGGAGTTCCTAAGAGTATTGTATCGGATAGAGATTCTAGATTTACATCAAGGTTTTGGGAGAGTTTGCAAAAGGCTTTGGGTTCTAAGCTAAGATTGAGTTCGGATTATCATCCACAAACGGACGGTCAAACCGAGAGGACAATTCAATCGTTGGAGGATTTGTTGCGTGCTTGTGTGCTAGAGCAAGGTGGTGCTTGGGATAGTTATTTAGCGTTGATTGAGTTCACCTACAATAACAGTTTTCATTCAAGTATAGGTATGACACCATTTGAGGCTTTGTATGGTCGGAGATGTCGAACACCTTTGTGTTGGCATGAAACCGGTGAGAGAACGGTAGTTAAACCGGAGATAGTACGACAAACGACAGAGAAGGTGAAGTTTATTCCGAAAAAGATGAGATCTTCTCAAAGTAGACAAAAGAGATATCATGACAAGAGAAGGAAAGATCTTGAGTTTCAGGAAGGCGACCATGTGTTTCTGAGAGTTACACCGGTTACGGGTGTGGGTCGTGCTTTGAAGTCGAAGAAGTTGACTTCTCATTTTATTGGTCCGTATAAGATTATTGCACGAGTTAGCGTTGTGGCTTACCGTGTGGCATTGCCTCCAAATCTTTCGAATTTGCATGATGTGTTCCATATTTCGCAACTTCAGAAGTATGTTCTGGATCCGTCACATGTTATTCCTATGGACGAGGTTGAAGTGAGAGATAACCTTACGGTGGAAGCTTTACCGATTATGATTTTGGACCGTGAAGTCAAGAAGCTAAGAGGCAAGGATATTACGCTTGTGAAAGTAGTGTCGGGAGGCGCCTCAGAAGGCAATATGACTTAGGAATTAAAGAGTGGGATGCGAGAGTCATATCCGGAGTTGTTTGAATCAGGTAATATTTTCGAGGTCGGAAATTTCTAAAGTGGGGAAGAGTTGTAACGCCCCGATTCAATTATTCCCCATTTTTGTTGAGTCTTTTATTTAAATTGAGTGATAATTGTTTTAATTATGAAATTGGTGTGTTTATGTGATATGTTGATGTGTTATATTATTTTACCGTTTTGAGAATTTTCGGGAAAAATTAGATTGAAGGGTATTTTAGACATTTGCTAATTAATGTCAAGTTAGAAATTATGTAGAATTATATTTTGTGAGGAAAATGATATTTGGTAGAAAAATAGAAATAAAAATAGATAGAAAGATATAAGAGTAAAAAGAGAAGAAAAAGAGAGATAGAAAGAAATAGAAAGGAAAGAAAAGGGGAAGAAGAGAAAAGAGAAGGAAAGAGGGAAAGCTTGGAAATTCTTCAAGATAGCTCCTAGGAATCGAAACAATCGGGTAAGGGTGTGAAATATTGTTATCTTACCATTGTGTATGATTATGTATGTGTTAGATTGATTGGGTTTTTGTTTTGGAGAAGTTTAGAGAATATGAGGTTTTAGGGTTTTTGATGAAAATCTAAGAAATTGGTAGATTAATCGGTTGAAACTTGATATAATCGAAGTATGATAGTTAATACATGTTAATGATCATGTTTGTTGAGGTTTGGTGGGGTTTTGGAACCCTTTGGTATGACTGTTGCGCGACTGAGCTGCTGCTGAAATCGCAGTGTTTGCTCAGCGAGCTATCCAGAAACATTTTCGCTCAACGAGCACGCTCCTCGCTCAGCGAGACCTGGAAGTTGGAATTTTGTGTTTTAATCTATAACTTTTGATCCGAGTATCTATTTTAAACGTTCCACATATTGATTTGAAGCTAAAAACATGTAGAAACTAATGATGCTAAAAGATGTAATTTTTAGCCGACTTTTACCCGACTTTTCCAATAAAACGTAATTATGTTAGTTAAGGAATTGTGGAATTGATTGTGGTATAGTGGCCGTTTAGCAAATAAATGCATTTCGTGAAGTGAATATGAATGCATGTTGATGGTGAAAGAGTTCGTTGGCGTTTGACGTAATTGATGCAAATGTGTATAGTTTATTTGTGATTGTATGAGATGAATGCAAAATTATATTGTGAATATGTATGCATTTTCAAGAATGTTGTGGGTCATTTTGCATGTGAAGCATAATGTATGAATTCTTGTATTGTGGGATTCTATGTGAATCCGTTGTAACATCGTGTGCCCTTATTGGGTGTGGGCGATGATTACAACATGATTGTGTGCCCGTGTGGGGTGTGAGCAATCGGATTGTGTTCCCGTGTGGGGTGTGAGCAATTCATAAACATTGTGTGCCCATGTGGGGTGTGAGCAATGGGTGATTTAATCACGAATGATTGTGTGCCCGTGTGGGGTGTGAGCAATCGGATTGTGTGCCCATGTGGGGTGTGAGCATTCCATAAACATTGTGTGCCCGTGTGGGGTGTGAGCAATGGGTGAACATCGTATGCCCGACGGGGAGTTACCTTAGGTAACGAGCGATGGTTCCAATAAGTTCCTGAGTGAACTTGAGATAATTGAGTCGGTACCGCATTGCATTTGCAAAGAGTCATGAGTCGGACTCTATGATTTGCATTTATCATCTATAATTTAAAATTGGTGAATAAACCTGATAATGTATGTTTATGCGGAGTGATAGAAATTGGTGAATAAACATGAATGTATATGTTTATGTAGAATGTTTTGAAATGGTGAAATTGTGCACGATGAATATGCTTGGTTTGTATATATACATTGTGATGTATATTTGTGATGAGTGATGAATTATGGTGAGAATATGTATATGTGTATCATTATGTTAAGATATATAATTATATGCATTGTTATTATGATAATATTTCTCACCCTTCTGTTGTTTTATGATGCTCTATGAGGCATTGCAGAGTAGGTTTGCTGGAGGTCTTTTTGTGAAGCGTGTCTTCATTCTTTTGGTTGGTCGGCTCTGATATGTAGCATCGGGTAGCTAGGGTTGGCTTGATGCCTTTTTGTTATGCATTTGTATATGTATCTTGGTGATGAATGTTTATGTAAACATGAATTATGTGGTAGATCAAACTTGATGATATATATAAGTATATATGTTTGATGTTGATTAATGTTTAGTTTCCGCTGTTATTTTAATGTTGAGGTATGGGTGTAAGGATTAAATCCCTCTGTCGCAAGTTACCCCATTGTTGCATATCATTAAATGAGCAGGTGTTGGATGTTTTAATTTCATGTATAATGTGACATGCCTCTTTTATACTATGTTTTAATTATACTCTGATGGAATTTTTAATTTGTGCCTAAATGATTAATTCATTGTTTGGGGGTATAGAAAGGGGGTGTTACAACGGACGATTCCTGTGGGACTCTGGACAACCCACCTCAAGACTTACTCAGACTATTACGGAGGACCTAGTGTATAGCATGCTATCGGTTTCGCAACAACCTAGGTTAATCATAAACATCTCACAAGTTACTTCTTTTTATTTCTAAAAGCCCGTAATTCCCTAACTAACATAATTACGGTTAATTAGAAAAGTCGAGTAAAAGTCGGCTCAAAATAATATTTCTCGGTCTCATAATATAGTTCATATTATTAGCTTCAAACAATATAAAGAACGTATAAATCGGATAAAGGATGAAGAAGTTATGAATTTTTTTGAAGATGGAACCAATTAATATTTTTCCCAATACTTACAGTGTTAACCAGTTAACGCCTGGGGTTAACCAGTTAACCACATCAGGTTTTCAAAAGACAGTAGCGTAACACAACCTCGTTAACCGGTTAACACATAGGGTTAATCGGTTAACCAACAGTCAGTGGCAGAAAACTTGCATTTTAAATGTACATAACTTCTCCACACCATATCCAATTGTTAGCAAACATCAAAAAAAATATCAACAAAGGTTTCTACACATATTGCAAACATACTCATGCATTTTAGTCGATATTTAACCTTTCAAACTCTCGATTCTACGATTTCTAGCATTTTGCCCTAACCTCAAAAATCTACAAATCTCTATAAATAAAAGTATCTAACTACAACTCACCTCTACCAATGATAATTGAAAAGATTGAGAGATGAATGGGTGATGGAGCTTAAAGACCAAGAGCTTCTTCTTCTTCTTCACCAAGATTTTCCTCTTTCTCCTTTTTCTCTTCTTCCTTTTCCTTTCTCTCTTGTTATGTTTCTATGTTATGAAACATAAAGAAAACAAACTTAGGTTTATACGGGAAAACATATTTTTCTCCCAACGGGTCCAAATAGAGAGTATCCAAAAATGTCTCTTAATCAACAATTTAATAAAACCTCTGAGTCAGATAATATTAGTTATATAAATTAATTCACTAATTGCTCCAATTATTTATGTTAAAACATCTCAGAGAAACCTGAAACCCTATTGATATCAGTTAATATTATTCAGAGCATTAAAATAATTTATGGGATATTACATCCTCCCCCTTAAATAGAAATTCGTCATCGAATTTAAAGATTACCTGAACAGGTGAGGATACAACTCCCGCATCTCTGATTCCAGCTCCCACGTAGCATCTCCCAAATGTGTCACATCCCATTGTACCTTAACAAGTGGACTCTCTTTGTTTCTTAACACATTGGTTTCTCTTCTAGCAATGCAGCTCGGTTGGGGTTCAAAAGTCAAGTCCGTTTCTATCTCGATAGAATCCGGAAGAATAGGTTGAAGGGGATCGGGAACAAACCTACGAAGTTGAGATACATGAAAAACATCATGCATTTCGGACAAAGAGGGTGCTAAGGCTAATTTGTAAGCAACTTCACCAATCTTTTCTAAGATCTGATATGATCCTACGTAACTTGGACTTAACTTACGTGACTTGAACGGTCCTTTTAATCTCAATCTCGGAGTAATTTTCAAATAAACATGATCACCCTCCTCAAATTCCAAAGCGCTCCTTCGATTGTCAGCATAACTCTTCTGACAATCTTGGGCTTGCTTAATTTTTTCTTGAATCATTCGAATCTTTTCTGTAGTCTCTTGAATAACTTTGGGTCCCAAAATTTTATCTTCACCCACTTCCGACCAACACAAAGTCGTTCTACACTTTCTTCCATATAAATCCTCATATGGAGCCATTCCAATGCTCGCACGGTAACTATTATTGTAAGAGAAATCGATCAAAGGTAAAAGTTGCTTCCAAATTCCTTTACTTTACAACACACAAGCTCTTAACATGTCTTCCATTGTTTGAATTGTTTGCTCAGTCTGACCATCCGTTTGAGGATGATTAGAAGTGCTCAAACGTAAATTCGTGCCCATAGCTTGTTGAAACACTTTCCAAAACCTCGAAGTGAACTTTGGATCGCTATCAGTAACAATGCTAGACGGAACACCATGCAACATTACAATTTCAGCAATAAACAACGTTGCAAGATGACTTGCCTTGTATGTAGTTTTAACGGCTAAGAAATGTGCAGATTTCGTTAGTCGATCTACAATCACCCAAATAGAATCAACATGGTTAAGTCCTGAAATAGACTTTACAACTATGTCATCAATGTAAATTTGCATAAACGTATCTATGAAATCATGAAAAATTGAATTCATTTCTCTTTGGTAAGTTACCCCTTCATTTTTCAAACCAAAAGGCATGACTACCCATTCATAGGGGCCTAAGGCTCCTAGACATCGAAAAGCAGTTTTAGGGGCATCTTCCTCAACAATAAATATCTGGTTGTATCCTGATCTTACCTGATCAGGAGGGCCTTCCAAGGACTTGAAGAGTGGGCCAGAGAATGGAATGAGAGAGGGGGTGTACCTGCAAAGTACTCCGATGCTTAAGTCAGAAGAGGTACAGGAAGTTAAGGTTATTTTAGAGTGAGTTAGCATACCTGACCCTTTGCCATGAAAGGGTATTTATAGTGAGCCCCCAGCGCTGGGCCAAGGCCCCTCAATGGGCTTAGTCTAGCTAGGCCCAAGGAGGAGCTGCCAAGGAACGCGTAAGAAGCGTGAAGACCTAGACCAAAGGTCTGCTCCCTGGTCCAACTGCCCATATCTTTCAGGAGATAATGAAGGGCAGTTGGGTGACGTGGCGGATGAGATGGCAGACATGATCTCTGCCCGTCATCAGGCGTATGCCCGTCGTATGGGCAGGTGATTTATGAAGGAGGGTCGGCTGGTCGGATGCAGGCGTCTCTGCCCGACATGTGGTGGGGGTGTACCCTGTATGATATCACGGCAGAGTGTCACCTACTCGGATGTATGGGCCTTTGCCCGACATGTATTGGGTCGTGCCTCGCATGCCATTATGGCCCAGTTCGGAACAGGAGCCCCCTAAGTCGAGTCTCTGAGTCAGAGCGATGACTTGTATCGAAACCGGGGTACCCGTGTCGAGGAAAAAGCGCGGACGTATGGTAGGGAAGATTCCAACAGAATTGCCCGCAATATCTCTCTCTCTCTGGGCACTTGATACCCAGACAGTGTCGGGGATGAAAAGTCATCGACGGGTGCGTGCCGTTCTTGTAGAGGTCGAGGGCTTCATACGGGGACAGGACGTTCTGAGGAGTCGGGGAGGTGGAAAGCTGCCCGGCGTCGCTTCAGTTTCCTTATAGATTGACGTGTTTCAATATTAATGACGTCGCTTTGTTTTGTGTGCAAACGGCGGCCTAGGCAGTAGGCAATGATGACCTAGCGCGTTGGCCCACGCGCCTGGGACTATAAAAGGAAGTTGAGTGACTTCATTTTCACTTTTTCGCTCATACGTTCACCGGAAGCTCTGAAGAATTCCCATGTGTCTTCCCGTCTCGCCGCCTGAACCGCCGCCGCTGCTCGTGCGCCACCGTCTCTTCTTAATTCCGAATATGTCAGGTGCCATTTTTGCTTCCTTAATCCTTTATTTTTTTCTCTTTTTTGTGCTAAATGTCTGCGAATGTATGTTATACTTGTAGTAGGTTGGTTAGATTTGACTTAGGAATAGTAAAATGGATTGTAGATGGAAAAAATAGGGTTAGGGTTAGACTGTCCCGGGCAGAAATTCCATACGCCGGGCAAAATTTGCATAAGCGTATATGAGATTTTTGCCTGGTCTTATAAGAATGTGTGCATTCCTGCGCCGAACACGTTGCCTGTGACCGTTGCTACTACGCCCTTTCACTTGACCTGCGGTGGAAGGGTGGATTTGATATGACGTCGAATTCACTCTTTCTGTCTGCGTTTCAGGTGCAACCGGGCGTTTACGACCGAGGAGAGAAGACTCCGGGTCACCGTCTGAAGATGCGGCTATCACTCGTTTACCCGTCGGGGATGGGAGTGCCAGGGATGGTACTGAACATGCCTCGTCATCCGGGCAGAATGACCTCTCCTGGGTTGCGGATGAACCTTTGGAGGAGGAGTCCTATTTCTGTGACGAGGCTATCCCCGCTTATGCCGTGGTTGAGGATAGAAGTCGAGAAGATCCTGAGAATTGGCAGTGCCACGCTCCCAAAGAGGCAGACCGCATATGTCATCATTTCCCGGGGAAGCAGTTCGCAATGTACGAGTTCGCTTTCCGGGAGGCGGGGATCAGGCTGCCCTTTAACTCATTCCAAATGTCCATCTTCAAATGGCTTTGGATGGCGCCGTCTCAATTACACCCCAACGCCCTCGCTTTCATGCGGGCGTTCGAGTTGGTCTGCCGCTTCCTCGGCATTGGGTGCACTCGAGCCCTTTTCTTCCATGTCTTCCATCTCCAGCGGTCCGGCCTCCGTGGGCGTCACAGCTGGGTCTCCTTTAAGCAGCCCGTGCGTTTGTTCAAGACATACGTGGATTCTGCTCGTCACTTTAAGGGTCGGTGGTACGTGGTGAGACCGATCACCCGTGCCGCCCTGCACTCCCTTTACTACTATCAACGGGAAGCAAACGGGGAGGAAAAATTGATGACAAAGGTGCCACTGAGGTGGCAGCGTGATCATTTCGACCTCACCACCGCCCATTATAGGATTAAATTCGCGATGCTCGGCGTCGAGGATAGGCTCGCATATAAGAAGTTGGTTGACTATGTGCGGAGCTTCAATCTGGCGGTCTGGACGGATCGACAGGGCGTGCCTTACGTTGACGAGGCTGGAATGCCGATCACTGAGGCCCGTATTATTAACACAAAATCTTTGCTCGAGTGTGGGACCGAGGATAAGGCCTTGGAATTATTGAGTAGGTGTTTTTCTTGTTCTTATTTTTGTCTATGTCTTCGCCCGCTAATGTTCATGTGTAATGTTTTGCAGGTGTTATGCCCACTGCGCGTGATCGGGTCCTCAAGCTGGCCAACCAGGTTGGTGCGCCGGACAGGGTTCCCAAAAAGAAGAAGAAAACTGTGCCTCGTGCTCAGGTGGCTGCTGAAGACTCTGGGGTCGGGACCTCGAACACGGCGAGTCCGGTGCCCTCCTCTCCTCCTCGGGCGTCGACGATAAATATACCTGACAGCCCGCCTCTATCAGCCTCTCCTTGTCGCTCCCGGGATTTCCATCCTGGTACAAACGCGAAAGTGGCGCGGAAGAAGAATAGAGTCGCCAGCCAGGCATTTTTATCCCGAAGAAAGGGAATGGTAATGCTGCACAAACCAGAAGAAAGAAAGAGGAAGGACACAGGTCCTGCGAACCAAAGAGACTGAGTTCGGGAGTCGGTTACGACCTGGGAAGGTATTAGCACCCAGATCGTCCGCCGTACCCGACGGGATCCACGCTTGCAAAGAATACTGTTTCAAAAGGTGAGGGTATGAAAAATGCAGCAAAGAAATGAATATGAAAAGAAACTGGAACTGGAAAGGAACTGAATAAGAAAGCAAAAGGAAAAATGTAGGGAAAATAAAGATTGTGCTCGAACGGGCCCTACCCCGCTGCCTACGTACCTCATCAGGATAATGAGGATCAGAGACGCCGTAGTTCCCCTAACTAGGGGTACTAAAAGGAAATTGCTTGTGAATTAAGGCTTGAACTGCCTATGCCATTGCTCAGGTGTTGCAGACTCGGACGACGAGTGCGTTACCGTCTTGCAAGATGACAAGTAGGAGCAAGTTCGCGTACGGAGCGAATGAGATGAGAAAAGAATTCCCGAAGGAAAGACGCTTATTGTTTGTTTTGTGTTTTTTAGAAGCTTTTATGAGTGTGTCACAAGGAAGTGAACTCAAACTCTCGCCAATGGAATGTGCACTTGTCGCTACATTCCAAGATGGAATAATAGAGCAAGCACACTCAAGTAAGGAGAAGATCCCCAAAACTTGAACCCAAAGATTAGGGCTTAGGCTCACTAATTTGCTTAATTATTAAGTGTTTTTTTTTTGGTTATTTACATGAAGAAGTTTTTTTTATGCTTTTCTTTATGAAGAAGATACCTTGATCAGACTTGTGCATCACAAGGTAAACATGTACTATCCCAAGATGGGAAGACTACAAGCATACCTCATGGAATAAGGCTATGGATCAATGCATCACTTCACATTTATTAAAGTGTTTTCTTTTTAAGAGTTATGAGATGAGAAGAGAAGAAGAACCAAAAGATCTCAAAGGTAAAATGCTAAAGGGGGACTAAAATAATCCTAAGTGTTAACATGCATGGATGATCCTAGGTTTGTGAGGTCTCTATCCTAATGAAGGAAGAAAGAAAATAGAAGAAAGGATGAGAAAGGCCTAAGCCCAACAACAAAGGGTTAATTCAAATATCCAAAAGAGGAAAGATGAAAAAGTTGAAATGTGGATAAGCATCCACACTTCTCTTACCATGAGCCCCTGAAATGTTAGCAAAATCCAGCAAATCAATCACCACAAACATGGAATTAAACATGCTCAAAGGTTCTTGAAAACAAAAGTCAAACAACATGCCAAACATTGCGAATGCACGACTTACGCGTCGAAAACATGAGAGCATACATCAAACAGCAAGCAAATCACCCTAAACATCATGATTAATGATCATACAATGAGTCATGGCAATTAGCACAAGCAAAGGGATCAAACAAACTCAAAACAGCCCTGAAAAACCATTCTGCATCAGTGTTAACCGGTTAACCATATGCGTTAACCGGTTAACCAGTCAAAACCTGCACCAAACACGCAGAAAAACAGGGCGTTAACCGGTTAACCATATGCGTTAACCGGTTAACACTGTAAAAACAGCAGCAAATTCCTGCAGAAAACAGCAGCTCAAAACAGCTTATTCAAATAAGCTGCACCAGACCAGCACTCAATTACACATGGAAAAATAGATCAATGCACATCAATCCATAACATTATGCTCATGAACACTAACAATCGGATCCGGATACCAATCAAACAATCAAATCATGCAACACAATCAATTACACAAACACATGGTGGATCTAAAGCACAAGCAATGCAAATAAGCTAAAAACAGAGTTGGATCTGAAATTAAACCAACCTACAAAGCGGAGGTATGCTTTGGTAATTGTTGATTATGCTGAAAATGATAGATCTCGCGCAAAACTTTGAAGATCCGATGCTAAGCTCCACACTCCATGCAAAATAAATGCAAGATCAAGCTCTTGATGCAGAATTTTGGATCCAAAAGCACTTCTAGATCTCGAACCAGATCTGAATCTTCAATAAAACCAACAAAAAGGTGCAATGAAGCTATGGATGGAGGTCTAGTTCCAAGATCTACACACCTCAATGCAAGGTTGTGTGATCTTCAAAGAGGAACTTTGAGTAATTTGGAAAATTGGGAGAGAAAAGTGAGAGAATTGTGAGTGAGAGCAATGAAAATTCAGAAATGAGAGTGAAAATAATGAGAGATATCCTTTGGTTTGGAGGGAAATGGAATATATATGGTTTAGGGTTGGGGCCCAAAATCTTGGTTTGGGATCCAAAAAATATGGCTTGGTAATGTGATTTGGATCTAGGGTTGGCAAGAGGTTTGGGTACATGCTCTAGATCCTTCTTAAATTCAAATGAAATTCAAGTGAATAAAATCAGAAAATTGGAAAATGGAGCCAAAACCACATGCTGAAATTTGCTGCTGGAAATTCAAATTTCGCAGCTGTTAACCGGTTAACCATATGCGTTAACCGGTTAACGCATGCAAAATTTGAATTTCCCCCCTTTTGGTGGGAAACTTCAAAAATGATGCCGGCGCCCGCCGTTTCAAGCTGATTTTGATCCTTTCATTCTTTTTAAGCTTTGAACATGGTACAGAGCTTGTGCAGAGTGATCCTGTGAAATTTTTGCCTGGTCACCATGCTCTTGATTTTTATTTGCGGTGCTTCAAACCTTCCAGATGGTTGGTCATATGCCTTATGCTAGAACATGTGAGTGTTATGCCTCATTTTTCTATGCAAAAAAATGCTAAAGATATGGTATGTTATGATGACTATGATGCGACATGATGCTTAAAATGAAGAGGGCAAATTTGGGGTGTTACAGCTGCCCCTATTCAATCATCAGTTAATCTGAAAAGGACGATAGTACGGGCTATCGGACATTCGAGATAAACTGTGATTGAATACCAAGAAGACCAGAAATTTGCACTCTGACGAAGAATGCAACACCGGGAAATAAACCCGTCCAGATGACGCTTTGGGGACTGCAGGGGAGAAAGAAGCGGACGAGCTTCTTCCAAGTTGGAACTGATATCTGAAATAAGAACAAATTGACAGACGAGTCTTCAAACAATCCTGTGACGCCAGGAGCTGGACAGACGAGTCCTCCACCACTTCAAGACAAAAATCTGAGACAGACGAGTCTTCTAACAACCCTGTGACGCCAGGTGCAGAGAGCGGACGAGCCCTTAAAGAACTTCAAAGTAGCCTGAGATAGACGAATCTCCTTCACTAATCCTCACGCAGATAAGTGGAATAAGACGGACGAGTCTTCTTCGGATAACCCTTACGCAGGCTCCGGAAATGCATATAAGTCTGTGGGATAGACATGCAACCAAGGTGGACGAACCTTCTTCATATATTATCCGCGGATATATGGTACAAGACAGACGAGTCTTCTGAGCAAACCTGTTACGCCAGGTGCAGCTACCATAATTGGTGCTTGAGACAGACGAGCCTCCTTCGGATTTACCTGTTACGCCAGGACCGGTAACCATTTCGACATTTAATTCCCACTGTCAGGATTCGAAACCTCTTCAATACCGACGAGTATTGGATGATCATCAGGATAACACAGACGAGTGCCATAAGTCAATGATACAGACGAGTATCAGACGATGATCTGAGAAACACAGACGAGTGCCTCAAGCAATGATACAGACGAGTATCATCAACTGGTATAGACGAATACCAGAGATTCAAACACAGACGAGCGTTTGAAGTAGTCACAGAGATATCAGGGTAAACAGCAAATCTTCACATTCAGGTGCAAGCTAGCACAGACGAGTGCTGAGGATGATACAGACGAGTATCCAGGCAAAGCAGACGAGCTTCAGAACACAAACGACTTCTGGGGGATAAAAGCAGACGAGCTTCAAACACACACAGACGAGTCCTGGACAGTTGCAGACGAGCAACATCAGAGAATACATATCAAGGCACAGACGAGTGCAGCGAAGGATCCAATACCAAACACAGACGAGTGTTGGAAGGTTGCAGACGAGCAACAGCAAATATCATGACCAAACACAGACGAGTGCTGGAAATTGCAGACGAGCAACAACAGAGAATACATGTCAAGGCACAGACGAGTGCAACGAAGGACCCCATACCAAACACAGACGAGTGTTGGGAGGTTGCAGACGAGCAACAGCAAATATCATCTCCGAACACAGACGAGTGTTGAGGAGTTGCGGACGAGCAACAACGGCTAGAGCTAACACAGACGAGTGTTGAAAGATGCAGACGAGCAACAATACAGCAGTGATATATCCTCGCTGGGGAAACTTGCTTAGGGATAACACATACGAGTGTTGAAGATTGCAGACGAGCAACAGACGAATGCCTGATCGGCAACAAGAGATACAACTCTGCAGGGGAGAAAAAGTCAAGAGGTCTGGATACCCACTCCGACTGAGGTGATGAATACCTGGCTGCATCATCAAATAAACCAACAATAGGGCAAATCTGCTGGGGAATATTTCACGGACGGAGGTGAAAATCAAATATGAACTCTGTGGGGGACAGATCATCTTCAGACTTGGCTGGGGAAGCTTCCTGGGCGAATACTCTGGCTGGGGAGAGCATCCGATGATTCAAGACTCTGAGGGGATATCAGGCCCTCAATCACGCCTACTGGGAAGGACTCTTGCTGATGATAAAATACTGTTAATTCCACCTCTGATGATGACATGCTCTCAGGTACTTGCTAGGCACCCTCCGCTGGGGAAGAATGGACTACTACTTCACTTGGGAAGAAGAACCTGCTTGGGCTGCTGCCAAGACTTAGCTGGATAAAATCTCTGCCAGAGGTGCCAGGCTTCAGATACCTGTTGGAGAAGAAATCTCTGCTTGGGGAAATACTCTACTGGGGAAGAGTACCTTGCTTGAGAGAATGTGACGCCATCCTGCAACCTGCAACAACAGAAAACACACGTGTGTCCCGGGGATTTGCATGGCGTGATCTGTTCATCCATTATCACCCGACACTCAAAGAGGGTTACAGTTTCCCTGCATGTCAGTTTTCTTTTCAAGATTATCACCATGTTTAGATGCAATGCTATTTTTGTCAAAAATTCAGGACATTTTGCAGACAAAAATACACACACACAGCTTTTTGACTGAATATTATTTTTATTGAATGGCCTCTAAATAGGCAAAGATTTACATCAGGAAGCAACCACCCGGAAAGAGGTAGCCACTATAGAAATTGAGAAAAGAAACTATCCTAATGGCAATGTACACGGCATTCCAAGGAGTTCCATTTCTGCTATGACCTGCATGTCTTCAAGACTCTCCATTCTGCTTTGGCTTTCTGAGAAGACAAGGGGACTGTTTCCTATCTTTCCGATATTGTCAAACCGTACGAAACGATGACGTGGTTCAGATAACTTGGATCACAGTTGTTCGCTTATTCCCTTATTTTGCGTGGATCGCCCTCTCGGGTTTTCAATCCACCGGGATACCCTTTTTTGCCTGAGCTGTCCAATGTGGCTTTTCAACTCAGCGGGTGTGCATTTTTTTGTTGTTTATTTTCCCTAATTTTTGCCCGAGCTTTTTATTCTGTTTTTAGCTCGCCGGGATGCCCTTTTCTTGCCTGGACTTACATTCTGTTTTTGTGTCCAGCGGGTCTCTTTATGCGAAGTATTTTTTAACTGCGTCCGAGTTAACAGGAGATGGGAAGTCTTCTCCATCCATAGTGGTGAGCATCAGCGCTCCTCCTGAGAATACTTTCTTCACTATGAATGGTCCTTCGTAGTTTGGGGTCCACTTGCCCCTGTTATCTGAACCTGGAGGAACGATCCTCTTCAATACAAGCTCTCCCACTTGATATTCTCGAGTACGTACTCGTTGGTCGAATGCCCGCTTCATTCTCCTCTGATAAAGCTGACCATGACAGATAGCCGCTAATCTCTTTTCCTCAATTAGACATAGCTGATTGTAACGAGCACGCACCCATTCAGCCTCATCCAGTTTGACGTCCATCATCACACGCAGTGAAGGAATCTCTACTTCAACAGGCAGGACTGCTTCCATGCCATACACTAGAGAGAAGGGAGTTGCCCCTGTTGACGTCCTGACCGACGTTCGGTACCCATGCAAAGCAAACGGTAACATCTCATGCCAATCCTTGTAGGTGACAACCATTTTCTGCACAATCTTCTTGATATTCTTGTTAGCTGCCTCTACCGCACCATTCATCTTTGGTCGGTAAGGAGAAGAATTGTGATGCTGTATTTTGAAGTCCCGACATAAGTCTGCCATCATCTTGTTGTTGAGATTAGAACCATTATCAGTAATGATCCTTTCGGGTACTCCATATCTGCATATGATATCTCTTTTCAGAAATCTTGCCACCACTTGACGAGTGACATTGGCATAAGACGCTGCTTCTACCCACTTGGTAAAGTAATCAATCGCGACCAGGATGAAGCGATGACCATTCGAAGCAGTCGGTTCAATCTTCCCGATCATGTCAATGCCCCACATAGAGAAAGGCCAAGGAGATGACATGACGTTGAGCGGATTTGGAGGAACATGCACTTTATCTGCATATATTTGGCACTTGTGGCATTTACGAGCGAACGAACAACAGTCAGCATCCATTGTCATCCAGTAATACCCTGATCTCAACAGTTTCTTTGCCATAGCATGCCCTCCTGCATGGGTACCAAAAGATCCTTCATGGACTTCCTGCATCAACAGGCTTGCTTCGTGTCTATCCACGCATCTGAGCAAGACCATGTCGAAGTTCCTCTTGTACAAAACCCCGTCTGTGTTCAAGAAGAAACTAGCAGCAAGTCGTCTCAAGATCTTCTTGTCTTTGGAAGATGCCCCCGTTGGGTATTCTTGCTTCTCCAGGAACAACTTGATATCAAAATACCAAGGTTTCTCGTCAGACACGGCGTCTACAGAGAAAGCATAAGCTGGAGAGTCAAGCCTGGAGATGTCAATTCTGGGCACAAAGTTCCAACATAGGACTTTAATCGACGAAGAGAGAGTGGCCAAAGCATCGGCAAATTGATTTTCGTCCCGTGGTATGTATTTGAGCTCAACTGTCGTGAAGAATATCAACAGTTTTCTAGCATAATCCCTGTACGGAACTAGATGCTCTTGATGTGTATACCACTTGCCGGTAATTTGGTTAATGACGAGGGCTGAATCTCCGAATATGTCGAGGTTCTTAATCCGAAGATCAATTGCCTCCTCTATTCCCATTATACACGCCTCGTATTCCGCTTCATTGTTGGTGCAGCCAAAAGTAATTTTGGCAGCGAAGGGTAAATGAACACCTTCAGGAGTAATGAGTACGGCACCAACTCCACGACCATTGATATTGACAGCCCCATCAAACATCAACTTCCATTTGGATTCAGGGTCAGGCCCCTCCTCCGGAAGTGATTCCTCATAATCGCTTGTTCTGAGGTACATGATGTCCTCATCAGGGAAATCAAATCTCATCGGCTGATAGTCATCCTCAAGAGGTTGCTGAGCAAGGTATTCCGACAATACACTTCCTTTGATGGCTTTCTGAGAAGTGTACTGGATGTCGTATTCAGTTAAAATCATCTGCCATCTAGCAACCCTTCCGGTCAATGCTGGTTTCTCAAAGATGTACTTGACAGGATCCATCTTGGAAATGAGAAGTGTAGTATGGGTCAACATGTACTGCCTCAGTCGGCGAGCAGCCCATACCAAAGCGCAGCAAGTTTTCTCGAGCAGTGAGTATCGGGATTCACAGTCGGTAAACTTTTTGCTAAGGTAATAAATGGCGTACTCTTTTCGACCAGACTCGTCATGTTGGCCAAGCACACACCCCATCGACCCTTCTAGCACGGTCAAGTACATGATTAACGGTCTCCCCTCCACTGGAGGCATCAGAATTGGAGGCTCCTGCAAATATTCCTTTATTTTGTCGAAAGCTCTTTGGCAATCGTCATTCCACCTGACTGTTTGCTCTTTTCTTAGCAGTTTGAATATCGGTTCGCACGTGGCAGTTAGGTGAGATATGAACCGAGAAATATAGTTCAATCTACCTAAGAACCCGCGCACTTCTTTTTCTGTCTTTGGTGCAGGCATATCTTGAATAGCTTTTACTTTAGCAGGATCTACCTCAATTCCTCTTTGACTTACAATGAAACCCAGCAACTTTCCAGAACGCACTCCGAAAGTGCACTTGTTCGGATTCAACCTCAATTTATACTTGATCAATCTGTCAAACAACTTCTTTAGGTTAACCAAATGCTCCTCTTCGTCTTTGGACTTTGCAATCATATCATCCACATAACATTCGATCTCCTTGTGGATCATGTCATGGAACAACGTGACCATTGCCCGTTGATAAGTTGCCCCAGCGTTCTTCAAACCGAAGGGCATGACCTTGTAGCAGAATGTTCCCCACGGGGTAATGAACGTTGTCTTCTCCATGTCTTCCGGCGCCATTTTTATCTGATTATAACCGGAGAATCCATCCATGAAGGAGAATACTGAGAATTGAGCAGTACTGTCGACCAACACGTCGATGTGTGGCAACGGAAAATCATCCTTTGGGCTTGCTCTGTTCAAATCTCGATAGTCAACGCACATCCGGACCTTGCCGTCCTTCTTAGGTACTGGTACTATGTTAGCTACCCAAGGTGGGTAACTAGTCACGGCAAGGAACCCGGCATCCCACTGTTTCTGTACCTCCTCTTTAATCTTCATCGCCATATCCGGGCGAGTTCTTCTCAATTTTTGCTTTACAGGAGGACAGTCTTCTCTCAGGGGTAGCTTATGCATCACGATGTCGGTATCCAACCCTGGCATATCTTGATATGACCAAGCAAAGATATCTACATACTCTCTCAGCATACTGATCAGCTCTTGTTTGACGTCGGCCTGCAGATTGGCTCCTATCTTGATTTCTTTCTTTGCATCTTCACTGCCAATGTTGATGGTCTCAATCTCCTCTTGATGAGGCTGAATAACTCGTTCCTCTTGTTTCAACAATCTGACCAACTCTTCAGGGAGGTCACAGTCTTCCTCAACCCCTTCATCAGCTTGGTAGACTGGATTATCAAAGTCATGCATAGTCATAGCAGGAACGTTATCCGTGGAATCCGGATGATCAATACTGCACAAATGATGTGCTTATTCAGAAACTGCTTATTTTGAAAAGAAACGCTAACACAAAGCAAAAAAAATGAAAAAACACATTGCCATTTTTATGTATTTTGTGAAAAAGTTTAAAAACAAAGAAAGAGAGCACAATTTGTCTGAAAATGTCCTTTTATTTCATGGCAAAAATAAAGATGCAATACAAAACATGGTGGCCCAATACAATGGATCCGAACATCTTGGGCAGAATGCTGGATTTGACAATGCAGTATGCTAATAAAAGGAAACAAAACAATTACTTTGAGAGCCAGGTGACTTGAACAATGTCCTCAGCAGACCAATTTCCTAGCTCCTCGCCGAGTGCACACGGGCGGATCCAATTGTTGTCCCAGTCTCTGTCACTATCCCCGCCTTGGCTTGCCGTACAGATTTGATCGCGGTCGAGCAGACCAGCACTTGTGAATGAGATAGTCTTACCACTCTGAGCAGACCCCCCAGGCTGATACCCTAAGCCGAATTTATCATCCTTCTTTTCCATCTCCAACAACTTGCCCCAGCCCTGGGCCTTGCCTGATTGGACGACCTCCTTTGCTTCCTGGTAGGAATGAATTGACGTGCCTTCGTTGTTTTTCTTCACCGGAGTCAGGATACTGACATCTGCCTCAAAAGCTTGGCACAAAGTCTCGTGAATTTCTCCGTCCATTTCCACATATTTAAATGTCGACAAGTGGCTGACGAAAATATCTTCTTCCCCGCAAACTGTGATGACCTGGCCATCCACCACATATTTAAGCTTTTGGTGCAGGGTTGAAGTGACGGCTCCAGCTGCGTGTATCCACGGTCTGCCCAACAAGCAACTATACGCAGGCTGGATATCCATGACATAGAAGACACTCTTGAAGACTTGAGAGCCTATCTTGACAGGCAACTCAACCTCTCCGAAAACGGATCTTCTTGAACCATCGAAAGCTTTAACCACTAGATCACTCGGCGTCAGAATAACCCCATCAATGTTAAGCTTCATCAACGCCTTCTTCGGGAGCACATTCAAGGAAGAGCCTGTGTCCACAAGAACATGAGACAAAACAGCGCCCTTGCATTCCATCGTGATATGCAGTGCTTTATTGTGATTCCTTCCCTCTGAAGTGAGGTCTCGGTCGGTGAAGCCTAAGCCATGGCTAGCATTAACACTTCCAACAACAGCTTCGAGTTGATTGACAGTGATCTCTTGAGGAACATAGGCCATTTGAAGCACTTTCAGTAAAGCTTCTCTATGCGCGGGAGAGCACATCAACAGTGACAAGATAGAAATCTTTGAAGGCGTTTGATTCAGTTGGTCAACCACCTTGTAGTCACTTCTTTTGATGATCTTCATAAACTCCTCTACCTCCTTTTCAAACGTCCCCTGCCCAGCCACAGGAGTATCTGACTCATCATTCGCAGTCTGCTTTCCTTTGTCTTTGGACGAAGCTTCGGCCTCAGGATCCTTTCTCAGTGCAGGGGGAGCAAATAAACGGCCACTTCGAGTAAAACCCCCAACACCTCCTACATTCTCAATAGTCAGGTCAGCAACAGGTCTACTCTCCATCTTCTGTCCCGCCACATAGACATCGGAACCATAATGCCACGGAATGGCTCTATCATCATTATACGGCATTGGCCCAGGTACAGTTATAGTCACAGGACTAATCTGAGGAGCGTAAACGGTAACAGGCTCTTGTCGAACGGGCATGTCAGCTTCATTGTAGAAGATAGTAATGGTTGACACATCATCAGCCTTTTCATTACTAATCTTGCTAAATTGTAGAGACCCAACATCAATCAACTCTTGCAAACCCATCTTCAATTTCTCGCAGCCATTCACAACACTTATACAGTCTTCACAATCGAGAGAACAACCAGGAAACACCTGACCTTTCAACAGTCTCTCTTTCACCACCTTCAACGGCGTCTTGACTTCATCAATTCTCAGTACCAAACTCAACTTGTCATCACTCTCAACAGCGTTAACTCTTGCCCCTCCATGATTAGGTATGGGGTTCGAGTTGATATTCGGTGGTGGCGCAAAGTTGATTGCCTTTGAATCCACGAGATCTTGAACTTTGTGATGCAGCGCCCTGCACTTCTCGGTTGAGTGCCCGGGTGCCCCTGAGTGAAAAGCGCATCGCGCGTTGACGTCGTAACCGGCTGGAAGCTCTCCAGGAGGTGGTGGTGCCAAAGTCCTCAATTGAATAAGGTTCAAGTCTAGTAGTCTCGGCAACAAGGCAGCATATGTCATCGGAATAGCTTCAATCACCCTGTTAGCAGGACGAGCCTGCCTTGGCTGATAAGGCCTTTGCTGGTAGTTGGCTCTAGGTTGTTGTTGTTGTGGTTGTTGTGGTGGAGGTAGCATCTGTTGTACGGGAGCTGCAGGAATAGTGACAGCAGCCACATGTTCATAAGGTCTTCTGCAACCACGGCCTTGGCTTCGGCCGAATACAGCATTGGTCTCACCTTCTCGCCTTCTCGGAGGTCCGCTAAAAGCTTTCCTCGCTCCATTTGAGCTACTAGCACCGGGGTCTTGTATCTTCCCCATTTTCAACAGCGTTTCGACCCTTTCTCCCGCAATGACAATATCGTTGAACTTTGTAGCAGAACTCGACGCCAATCTCTCAAGAAATACCCCCTGGAGGGTACCCATAAACATATCGGCCATCTCATTCTCTAATAAGGGTGGCTGCACCCTGGCAGCTAGCTGACGCCACCTCTGGGCGTATTCTTTAAAGCCTTCTTTTGCTGTCTGAGCCATATGTTGCAACTGGGTGCGATTCGGAGCCATATCCATGTTGTACTGGTACTGCTTCACGAAGGCCTCAGCGAGATCCTTCCAGCTCTTAACATTGACCCTGCTGAGCTTCATGTACCACTCAAGGGAAGCTCCCACCAAACTGTCCTGAAAGTAATACATCCACAGTTTTTCATCGTCTGTATGCGCGGCAATTCTCCCGACATATGATTGCAGATGGGTCTTTGGGCAAGCAGTGCCGTTATACTTCTCGAAAGTAGGAACCTTGAATTTGTACGGGATTCTGACTCCCGGAACCAAACCCAAGTCTGTTATATCGAACCCCAAAGAACTCTGGGACTGAATAGCCTTGATTTGCTCAGCCATCTCTTCAAACCTCTTGTTCATTTCGACCCCTTGACCCTCGGTCTCATCAAGTAAAGTGAACTGGTCCTCCTGGTGGTCCACATGAATGTTATGCATCCCGTCATTGACTACGGTCGCCCCTGGTTGTATAACATGAGGTCCACCCTGACGTGCGCCCGCACCGGTATGATTATCAGCATTAGCAGCAGCAGCAGCGTTTCTGTTCTGATTCTCCACCAACTCTCGCAGCCGTTCTTGATTCTGCCCCATGCCGGTCATTAACGTCATGAAGTTATCCATTCTCTGCCTTAGGTCTGCCAAATCTGCCTGCATTTGATCCATGGCCCGCTCTCTGTTAATCTTGGTTGGGTATCTGTGCACTGCTGGTTGTTCTCGAACTTTTCGAGGAGCTATAGTGCCTGAAACACAAAACCCGTTAGTAATTGATGCAACACCTGCAAAACAGACAAACAGGTTATATGCAATGCAATGTAACTGTTCATGTTCCCAATTTTAAGCATTTGGCATGCCCCAGTTCTGGTATCTATCTCGGCAATCACTTTCAGTGTTTAGCTTTCAAACTTTCTCTTTGATAAGTGTTCAGACGTTAGTAGTATCCAGACAAACGAGTCTTGCACATTCAAAACGATAACTTGCACATTAATACTGAATATAGACAAACCGCTATAGGCCAAAAGTCAGAATACATCCAAGAATATTCCCCGAAGGGTTACAAATCAGTACATAAAGACAAAGGAAATGAAAGCAAAACCCCTACAACAAGCCTGTAGGTAGTCTGAAAAATAAACTAAGCTAAGGACCCCGACTCTGCCACCTCTGCCCTGCTCTTCTTGACGCCTGCTCTCAGCTTGAGCTCTTCAATCTCTTTCCTGGCTTCCTCCAGAGCTAATTGGCTTTGGACTAGCTGTTGGGTCTTCTCCCTCCGGATGGCGTGGGCTTGCTCCACTTCCTCCTTCTTAAAAGCCATCTGAACTTCAAAGAACTCTTCCTTCTCTTTGAATTTCTTTTGCTCTTCCTCCCTTTGGCCTTTCAACCAAACGATGGACTGTCGAGCACTCCTGAGAGTCTTTAAAGTCTCCTTGTGCTTGGCCTCTCTTTGCGCTTCCATCATACCCAATCGGTGGAAATGGGCTTCTCTTCCGGCAAAATCCTTCTCTTTGCTTTCCAAGGAGGACTGGAGCTTCTGCAGCTTGTCTTCAGCTTCCTTCTTGGCTCCATTGGCCTGGTGATATAAGCTTACCATCTCAACATTCTCTACTCTGACCGCATGCAGCTGAGCTTCTAGCTTCTTGTACTCTTCCAAGGAAACCGTACTGCCCGGACCTGGTACCTCTCGAGGATAAAGTGGAGCTTCGACTGAAAAAGGCATGAGAACTGACTCGATGTGCCTTTGCAACCATTCAACGTATGGTGGATATGCTTTGGGATCAACTCGGCCGAAGTCCTTCTTCCCTTTCCTTTTTCTGTGATCCCAGGATTGAACTGCTTGTTGGACTAGCTCTCTGTTTCCATCAACAGGAAAATATAAAGATTCAGCAAACATTTCCATCTGAGGAGGATCCTTCAAAGGGTAGCCAAACTGCCTTCTGGCTAATGTCGGGTAGTAACTGATGACACCTTTCCTTCCCAGCAAAGGTACTCCGGCAAACCTTCCGCAGTTAACCATCACCTCTTTTCCTAGCAAATCCCTGTCATAACCCCAAGCAATGTCTTCTTCAGTCAAACCCATCAGTCTTCTGGACCATCTCCATTCGTCTCGTATATCCTTGAAGGCACCTGATTTAGGCAACTGTCTAGCGAACCATTCAGCAAACAAAGGAGCACAGCAGACCACTGGACCACCTCTACCTTTCTCGTTTCTGTAATGGACACTAAAATAAAAGTCACCCAATAAAGTAGGCACTGGATTGCCTTTTGCAAAAATTGAGATCACTTCTAAGCTGACAAACTCTTTCTCCCCGGGAAACAAGCTAGACCCATATACCATCAATGCAAGCAAAGCTCCAAAGTCATTCCACTTAGCTTCTGTAGCATACTTCTCAGCCTCTGGAATAAGCACACTCCATGGTAGACCTCTGCCTTTACTCTCTTGCAAAGCCTTTCTGACTGAAGCAACTGACAACCTACAAACCTTGGCTATATCTTCATCTCTGAGCACAACCTCTGCTCCGTAAAACGGCAATGTCTCTCTGATCGGAACACTCAGCATGCTGGAGATCTCTTCTAATGTCGGAGCTAAGATGTAACCTGGAAGAATAAAACAACGCAACAGGGGATCATAAAATTGCAACAAGGTATGCAGGCTGTCCTTTTGGTCTGTAGTAGGCTTGTCCACAAACTTCAGTATCTGGCCATATCTTTTCCTGAAATTTCCTAAGACTTGATCATTCATCAGATCTGCTAACCTCTGAACACTTTTGACTTCCGGCTGAAGAAAGGTGTAGTGCACATTCTTTTTCCTCGGATCGCTTTTAATTTCTGCCATGGAAATAAGAATACCAGAACCGGGAACAGATGTGAGTAATGACCTGAAAAATGGGAAACATAAACAGTTAATGCAAAGAATGATGCAAATGCAATGCAATGCAAGCATATGACCAACTGGGACCAACTGAACTGGCACACTGACAAGGGCCCCTCGGAACAACTGGCAAACTCAACAGTTCACTGAGTCACCCCCTCTGGCAATCACAACCCTCTAATAGAAGATCTCAGACCCACAGTATCAAGAAATCCAGAATTCCAGGACCATAACTTCGGAACCATAGAATCAATAGAACCACAGATCATAACCACAGGACCAGAGATCATAACTGAACAAAAGAGTGTATGTTGAGGTCGTGGGTTCCTGCACACCTGTACACACCCCCCAATCTCACGGGTGAAAGGCTCCGGGTCAGACATCACGGACTCTCAAAGCCACATAGCAATAATACTGTCACCATCTCCGAGAAATGGCTCATGACCAAATCAGGGAATCGGTTAGGCATTATGTACTATGCAGGGAGGCCTCAGCTGAGTCCGGGAAAAACAAGCATCCCTTATAAGTCCCTAGCTTCAAGCGCTGAAATCAAGAAACAATAGTACATTCAGCCCGTAGGATACAGTACTAATGTCATATGACCAGATGCTTTAACTGAGTTCTTATAAGAGAACCAGGCCATCCTATGCGAGTTCCCAGTGGACCCTCGGGTGCGAATGGGTTTGCCACAAAATGTGGTCTGCCACTGTCACCACTGGAGAGGGTTGTTTCCACAAAGGTTCTCAATGATCGGTCCCCAGCTGCACATAACTGTCAGGGTTATGTAATGAGAGAGGAAGATCCCCAAATCAAGACATTTCCAAGACAATCGCAACCTGGGTGTGGAACTCACTACTACCCCCATGACAAGATCTCATGAGGCCAAAGTGGAACCACTCTAAGTCCTATGGTGCACTCGAGCCGGGTACTTGGCTCATATCTCTCAAGAACCAGTAACTCCCATCCCACCAAAGGAAACCAGTCCAGACAGTCCAGTATGATATATGATGCGGAAAATAAATACTGAAAACTGTAAATAAAGCTGTAAATAAAGCAATAAACAAACAGCAATATAATACAACAAGCCACATCAAACAAACATCACCCAATGAAACAGCAACACACAAGCGCTAGGAGAGACTCACAGGGGAACCAGAGACTCTGGGTTCGTTCCCCAGCAGAGTCGCCAAGCTGTCGCTCCCGGGATTTCCATCCTGGTACAAACGCGAAAGTGGCGCGGAAGAAGAATAGAGTCGCCAGCCAGGCATTTTTATCCCGAAGAAAGGGAATGGTAATGCTGCACAAACCAGAAGAAAGAAAGAGGAAGGACACAGGTCCTGCGAACCAAAGAGACTGAGTTCGGGAGTCGGTTACGACCTGGGAAGGTATTAGCACCCAGATCGTCCGCCGTACCCGACGGGATCCACGCTTGCAAAGAATACTGTTTCAAAAGGTGAGGGTATGAAAAATGCAGCAAAGAAATGAATATGAAAAGAAACTGGAACTGGAAAGGAACTGAATAAGAAAGCAAAAGGAAAAATGTAGGGAAAATAAAGATTGTGCTCGAACGGGCCCTACCCCGCTGCCTACGTACCTCATCAGGATAATGAGGATCAGAGACGCCGTAGTTCCCCTAACTAGGGGTACTAAAAGGAAATTGCTTGTGAATTAAGGCTTGAACTGCCTATGCCATTGCTCAGGTGTTGCAGACTCGGACGACGAGTGCGTTACCGTCTTGCAAGATGACAAGTAGGAGCAAGTTCGCGTACGGAGCGAATGAGATGAGAAAAGAATTCCCGAAGGAAAGACGCTTATTGTTTGTTTTGTGTTTTTTAGAAGCTTTTATGAGTGTGTCACAAGGAAGTGAACTCAAACTCTCGCCAATGGAATGTGCACTTGTCGCTACATTCCAAGATGGAATAATAGAGCAAGCACACTCAAGTAAGGAGAAGATCCCCAAAACTTGAACCCAAAGATTAGGGCTTAGGCTCACTAATTTGCTTAATTATTAAGTGTTTTTTTTTTGGTTATTTACATGAAGAAGTTTTTTTTATGCTTTTCTTTATGAAGAAGATACCTTGATCAGACTTGTGCATCACAAGGTAAACATGTACTATCCCAAGATGGGAAGACTACAAGCATACCTCATGGAATAAGGCTATGGATCAATGCATCACTTCACATTTATTAAAGTGTTTTCTTTTTAAGAGTTATGAGATGAGAAGAGAAGAAGAACCAAAAGATCTCAAAGGTAAAATGCTAAAGGGGGACTAAAATAATCCTAAGTGTTAACATGCATGGATGATCCTAGGTTTGTGAGGTCTCTATCCTAATGAAGGAAGAAAGAAAATAGAAGAAAGGATGAGAAAGGCCTAAGCCCAACAACAAAGGGTTAATTCAAATATCCAAAAGAGGAAAGATGAAAAAGTTGAAATGTGGATAAGCATCCACACTTCTCTTACCATGAGCCCCTGAAATGTTAGCAAAATCCAGCAAATCAATCACCACAAACATGGAATTAAACATGCTCAAAGGTTCTTGAAAACAAAAGTCAAACAACATGCCAAACATTGCGAATGCACGACTTACGCGTCGAAAACATGAGAGCATACATCAAACAGCAAGCAAATCACCCTAAACATCATGATTAATGATCATACAATGAGTCATGGCAATTAGCACAAGCAAAGGGATCAAACAAACTCAAAACAGCCCTGAAAAACCATTCTGCATCAGTGTTAACCGGTTAACCATATGCGTTAACCGGTTAACCAGTCAAAACCTGCACCAAACACGCAGAAAAACAGGGCGTTAACCGGTTAACCATATGCGTTAACCGGTTAACACTGTAAAAACAGCAGCAAATTCCTGCAGAAAACAGCAGCTCAAAACAGCTTATTCAAATAAGCTGCACCAGACCAGCACTCAATTACACATGGAAAAATAGATCAATGCACATCAATCCATAACATTATGCTCATGAACACTAACAATCGGATCCGGATACCAATCAAACAATCAAATCATGCAACACAATCAATTACACAAACACATGGTGGATCTAAAGCACAAGCAATGCAAATAAGCTAAAAACAGAGTTGGATCTGAAATTAAACCAACCTACAAAGCGGAGGTATGCTTTGGTAATTGTTGATTATGCTGAAAATGATAGATCTCGCGCAAAACTTTGAAGATCCGATGCTAAGCTCCACACTCCATGCAAAATAAATGCAAGATCAAGCTCTTGATGCAGAATTTTGGATCCAAAAGCACTTCTAGATCTCGAACCAGATCTGAATCTTCAATAAAACCAACAAAAAGGTGCAATGAAGCTATGGATGGAGGTCTAGTTCCAAGATCTACACACCTCAATGCAAGGTTGTGTGATCTTCAAAGAGGAACTTTGAGTAATTTGGAAAATTGGGAGAGAAAAGTGAGAGAATTGTGAGTGAGAGCAATGAAAATTCAGAAATGAGAGTGAAAATAATGAGAGATATCCTTTGGTTTGGAGGGAAATGGAATATATATGGTTTAGGGTTGGGGCCCAAAATCTTGGTTTGGGATCCAAAAAATATGGCTTGGTAATGTGATTTGGATCTAGGGTTGGCAAGAGGTTTGGGTACATGCTCTAGATCCTTCTTAAATTCAAATGAAATTCAAGTGAATAAAATCAGAAAATTGGAAAATGGAGCCAAAACCACATGCTGAAATTTGCTGCTGGAAATTCAAATTTCGCAGCTGTTAACCGGTTAACCATATGCGTTAACCGGTTAACGCATGCAAAATTTGAATTTCCCCCCTTTTGGTGGGAAACTTCAAAAATGATGCCGGCGCCCGCCGTTTCAAGCTGATTTTGATCCTTTCATTCTTTTTAAGCTTTGAACATGGTACAGAGCTTGTGCAGAGTGATCCTGTGAAATTTTTGCCTGGTCACCATGCTCTTGATTTTTATTTGCGGTGCTTCAAACCTTCCAGATGGTTGGTCATATGCCTTATGCTAGAACATGTGAGTGTTATGCCTCATTTTTCTATGCAAAAAAATGCTAAAGATATGGTATGTTATGATGACTATGATGCGACATGATGCTTAAAATGAAGAGGGCAAATTTGGGGTGTTACACTCCTCTCCACAAGCGGAAGCGTCCGGAGGGGACTCTTTCGAGGTCGACATTGGGGGGCGGGAGTCCGTGCGGACCTGGCAGCTACCTATGGCCCCCTTGCTATGTGGAGCGGTCTTTCTTCAAAGTCGAGGATGCGATCGCGGTGCCGGCGCCCAAAGCAAGGGCTATTCTGAATCAAGAGGCTGGTGTCCGTCGTAAGGAGCTGGCAAGGGATCTGGCAGTTGTCATCCGGGTGATGGAGACGGCCATGGTTTTAACTGATACCTAGGTCTCCACTGCCTCACTGGAAGATGCTCTCGTGCAGGTCCGGTCTGAGAAGGACAAGCTGTCCAAGGACCTGTCGGACTACAAGGAGGAGCATCAGCTTCAGGAGGGGCTGAAGGAAAAGCTGGAGGAGGTTGAGAAGGAGCGGGACTAGCTGAAGGTGGCCAGGGCGAATTTGGAGGAGCAGCTGGCCGGGCACCAGAAGTTGGCTGAGGATAATGCTGGACTGCGCACTCAGCTCGCTTCTCTCGAGGAAAAGGTTCGTCCCTTAGTCGATGAAACCAAGGAGGAGCTCGCTCTTGGTTCCCGTGGTGAGCTGTTGGGGCACATACGTTCTCTCAATCAGGACCTCGTGGCTGTGTTCAAGGAGGGTTTCGACAACGCCGTCGAACAACTGAGGGTTTTGAATCCTGAATTGGTGACGGAGGGGTCAGCCCACAACTACTGTGTCCGGGAGGGGAGATTGTGTGCCCTTTTAAAGCCGAGGAGGAGCTAGGGGACGATGAGGATGAGGTGGAGAATGTTGAAGAGGAGCTCCGGGCGGAGTATTGATTCTTTTTTGATTTGTTTTTCATATGGCCTGTGTGCCTTGTTGATGTATGGCCTGCGTGCCTTTTATGTATTTTGGCCTTCGGGCATATGTAATTTGGCCTTCGGGCGTACTTGGCCTCGGCCGTTGCTTTTAATATATGAATGTTGTTTTTGGTCATTCTTTTTGTTCGGTTATGTACCATGTTTTTATGTTTATGAACTGTTATATTCTGCTCGACCATGTTAGTCTCCTCGGTTTAGGGAACCGATGAGGTGTCGGGCGTCGTGCCCGTTTGGATCGAAGATCGGGTTCGATGTTCGGGACTCCGGCTTCGAGGCTTGGGCTCTCCCATCGCGAGCTGGGCGCCCTGCCGGTCTCGGTACTTCGACATTGGTGCTCGATCGAGATCCCAATCGTCGGGGAGGGTTGTGTTCGCTGGAGGGGTCGGTTTGTCCCCGGGTCTTGCGGTTCCTCTCTATTGTTTTGGAGACGAAGAGCGTGGTCATACCTCCCACGTCCCCCCGTGATATATTTAGCTGTAATATTGTCTAAGTTTCTCTGCGTTCCATGGTCGAGCGAGTTCTTCGCCTTGTAGGTTTTCTAGATAATAGGCCCCGTTGCTCGTTTTGTCGCGGACGCGGTAGGGGCCTTCCCAGTTGGCGGCCAGTTTACCCTCTCTTGGGTTTTTCTGGTTTCTTCTGAGGACCAGGGTGCCCACCTGAAATTCTCTTTTTAGGACCTTCGCGTCGTGGCACAGTGCTATTTTTTGTTTGAGGGATATTTCCCTAAGGGCTGCTTCGGAACAGATCTCGTCGACGAGGTCTAGCTCGGCTCTAAGTGCCTCGTCGTTCATTTCCTCGTCTAGGGGTTCCTCCACGCGTCTCGTCGGCTCACGTATTTCTACCGGGATGACTGCTTCGGTGTCGTAAGTTAGTCGGAACGGGGTCTCCCCGGTCGTGGAGCGTGGTGTCGTACGGTAAGCCCATAGGACGCTATGTAGCTCCTCGACCCATGCCCTCTTCGCCTTACCGAGCCTGCGTTTGAATCCGCGTAGGATTACCCTGTTGGCCGCTTCCACTTGCCCGTTTGTCTGCGGATGTTCGACGGATGTGAAATGTTGCTTAGTACCTAGGCTTGCGACGAAGTCTTGGAATCCCCCGTCCGTGAATTGTGTTCCATTGTCCGTGATGAGGACCTGGGGCACGCCGAACCGAGCGAGGATATTGCGTTTAAAGAATCGGAGAATGTTCTGTGCGGTTATTTTAGCCAATGCCTCTACTTCGATCCATTTGGTAAAATAATCCACCCACACGATGAGGTATTTATTCTGATACGATCCGGTCACAAAAGGTCCGAGGATGTCCATGCCCCACCATGCGAAGGGCCATGGAGCAGAGAGTGTTTTTAGTTCGTTTGGGGGTGCGAGGTGCATGTCGGCATGTCGTTGACATTTATCGCATTTTTTTACGTGTTCCTTTGAGTCATGTTGCATGGTCGGCCAGTAGTAGCCTGCCCGAAGGGCTTTTCGTGCGAGTGATCGCCCGCCGGGGTGCTGGGCGTTTATTCCCCGGTGTATTTCTCCCAGTATGTCGGGGACTTTCTCTTCCTCGACGCACTTGATTAATGGGATGGAGAACCCCCTACGTTAGAGTTTCCCTTCGAGGAGTACGTACGAGCATGCCCGCCGTTTGGTGGTGGCCGCCTCCTTTGGGTCGACGGGGAGTTCGTCCTTCGTTAGGTAATTGTAGATAGGTGTCATCCAACAATGAGTATCCCCGATCGCGTTGACCTCGTTCGGAGGAGGTGGTTTTTCGATGCTAGGTCGAGGAAGGATCTCTTGAATTTCTGATTTGTTCCCGCCCTTCTTTCTCGTGCTAGCTAGTTTTTAGAGGATGTCGGCCCGTGTGTTGTGCTCGCGAGGCACGTGCTGTACTTCCCACTTCTCGAATTTTTCGAGTCTTTCTTTGACAAGGGACAAGTATTCGACAAGGTTGTCGTTCTTGGTTTGGTACTCTCCTCGTACTTGTGAGGCCACGAGCTGGGAGTCTGTTGATATTTTTACTTCCTTTGCTCCTAGGTCCTCGGCTAATCTTAGATCGGCGATAAAAGCTTCATATTCGGCTTGGTTGTTCGACGTCGGGAAGGCTAGTGCTAATGAGACCTCAATCAGGATCCCGTCCTCATTCTCGAGGATGATCCCGACTCCACTAACTGATGTGCTGGAGGCGCCGTCGACGAAGATCGTCCACTTATGGGCGTCATCCGTCGGTGTTGAGCAGTGGGTCATTTCCGCGACGAAGTCGGCCAGTGCTTGGGCTTTCAAAGCCTTTCTATTTTCGTATTGTATGTCGAATTCGGAGAGTTCCAGTGACCATTTGAGCATTCTGCCGGCCATATCTGGCCGCCCAAGCAAATGTTTGATCGGCTGATCGGTTCTTACTTTTATCGTGTGTGCGAGGAAGTAGTGACGTAGTCTCCTCGCCGCATTTATGAGGGCCAGGGCGACCTTTTTTCAATTTGCTGGTATCTGAGTTCGGGACCTTGGAGTGCTTTGCTCGTAAAATAGATGGGTTTCTGTCCCTCGTCAGTTTCCCTTATTAGGACGGCGCTGACGGCCTCGGTCGCCACGGACAGATACAGGTATAGGGTTTCCTTTTCTAATGGTCGTGATAAGACCGGGGGTTCAGAGAGAACCTTCTTTAAATGGAGTAATGCCTGCTCGTATTCGTCGGTCCATTCGAAGCTGGCTTCTTTACGAAGGTGTCTGAAGAATGGCAGCGCATGCTGGGCGGACTTGGCGATGAAACGGGAGAGTGAGACGAGCACTCCGTTGAGGGATTGGATTGATTTTTTGGTCCTCGGGGTTGGAAATTCAGAGAACGCCCGGCATTTGTCGGGGTTGGCTTCGATCCCCCTTTCGGTGAGGTAGAAACCCAGGAATTTTCCTGCTCGTACTCCGAACGTGCATTTTTCAGGGTTGAACCTCATTTTGCACTGCCTCGCCTGCTCGAAGACTTTGGATAGGTGCTGAACATGGTTAACCTCCTCGTGTGACTTGACGATCATGTCATCCATGTATACCTTGAGCATGTCCCCTATTTCTTCCTTGAATACTTTGTTCATCATGCGTTGGTATGTGGCACCGGCGTTCTTGAGCCCGAACGGCATTACGTTGTAATAGTAATTGCCCGTTGGGGTCATGAATGCCGTGTGTCTCTTGTCCGTGTTCGACATAGGGATTTGGTTATATCCACTATATGCGTCCATGAAGGACAAGAGTTTAAAACCTGCAGAATTGTCCACGAGCATGTCTATGTTAGGGAAGGGGAAAGCATCTTTGGGGCAAGCCCTATTAAGATCAGTATAATCAACACACATACGCCATTTTCCATTATTTTTCTTAACGAGGACTACATTAGAGAGCCAGGTTGTGTACTGGGCTTCAGAAATGAAAATTGCCTCTAAGAGGTCTTTTACAGCTCGCTCGGCAGCCTCCGCCTTCTCGGGGGACTGTTTGCGCCTACGCTGTGCTATGGGCTTGACTGCCCGATCTAAAGCTAGCTGGTGACACGCGATCTCAGGATCCAGGCCGGGCATTTCCGCGGCATTCCATGTGAAGAGGTCGGAGTTCTCCTTGAGGCATGCCACGAGCTTCTCCCTTGTTCCCTCGGGCAATCCCTTGCCTATCTTTACTGTCCTCTCTGGATCGTCCCCCAGAGGGATGAGTTCGAACTCTCCGTCGGGGATCGGTCGGAACGGGTGTTCGGGAGATCGTTCCTTGGCGGGTTTCCATTCTTCAGTTTCGTCGCAGCCAATGCGGCAGTCGAGGTCGATGGCGTTAATTCCCTGGGGGGGAGGATCCTCAGTCTTGAGTTTTTTGTTGCTGCTCTTTGTATTGACCGTGGCCTGTCCTTTTATCGCGGCGTCGTAGCATCGTCGGGCAGCTTCGATGTCACCGTGGATGGTGACTACGCGGCCCAATTTGGTGTAGTACTTCATCTTCAGATGGACGGTGGATGGGACCGCGGTGAGTTCGGCTAATGTCGGGCGGCCGAAGATGCAATTGTAAAGGGATGGACAGTCCACGACCAGGAACTGGATTTTGATTTCCCTGGCCGTTTCCTGCTCCCCGAAGGTGACGAGGAGCTCGACATATCCCCACGGCCTTGTTGTGGCTCCATTGAATCCCTGGAGGCCGGATCCGACGTAGGGGGCCAGGTTGGTCTTGTCTAATTTCAGAGTCTTGAAGAGGTGGACGTACATGATATCCACCGAGCTGCCCTGATCGACCAGAATGCGCCTGACGTCGAACTGGGCCATCCTTGCCCTGATCAATAGTGGAATGCCCGAATTCGGGGATCCGCACGGAAGCTCTTTTAAAAAGAAGGATATTGGGTTGGATTTACCCCGATATTTTGTCAGCGTCGCTTTTTGCTCGGGCGCAGTCAGAAGAAGCTTGTCGAACTTGTGTTTGACCGAGAGGGCAGCAGCCTCGCCGTTAATCCCTCCACCCGATATGACTAGTGCGGTCGGGAAATCTTCCCAAGGGCTGAGTGCGGTGATTCGGCCTTTGGGCAATGGCTCGGGGAGGATGAAATCTTCTGGACGTGACACGCAGAGGGCCACTTGATAAGGAGAGTTGTCGGGGGGTGTATCTTCCCGGGGTCTCTTCTTCTCTGCCTCGTCATGCTTGGGGTTTTCGTTCCTCCTCGTATACTGTTTTAGGTGCCCTTCCTGGATTAAAATCTCTATCGCATCTTTCAGGTGAACGCAGTCCTCGGTCACGTGCCCGTGGCTCCTGTGGAACCTGCAGTACTTGGATTTGTCGGTGTGAGGCTTTGGTGCAAATGGTTTTGGGAACCTTACTCTGCCCTGTTTGAACTCAGAGTTGATGCACTCCGCGAGGATGCGCTCTCGGGGAGGTGTCAGTAAGGTGTACTCACTGTATCGGCCCGCGGGGCCTCTTCCTTCTCGAAGTTCGCGGGGTCTTTCTTCTCTTCGCTTATCCCCCTTGCGACGGGGGATACTTGGATCCTCGCGCTTGGGGTGATCATTATCTCCAACACTAAGGCCGCTGCGGGCGTTGTGGGCTACCTGTTTTTCCTCGTATCTGATATATGCCTGGGCCTTGTGCAGAAGTTCATTCAAGGTGCGGGGAGGCTCGATCCCGACGGCTCTGCTGAGTTCGCTGCCGGGCAAGAGCCCCCTCTCTAGGAGGTATTTCTTCATGTGTTCGGTGGTATCCACCTCGACAGCTTCCTGGTTGAATCGCTCGATGTACGAGCGTAGTGTTTCATTTTTCTTTTGTACAATGGCTTCAAGGGTCGCCTCTGTCTTAGGGTGACGCCGGGAAGCCGTGAAGTGCCTTGTGAACATGGATCTCATGACTCTCCAAGACGTGATAGATTCGGGGGCCAAGCTCTTGTACCAGGCCATGGCCCCTTTTCTGAGGGTTGTTGAAAACAACCTGCATTTGAGGTGCCCGGTGATGTCATTGCGGTAGTCGAGCATCGCGTTAACGTTGTCGACGTGGTCGTCGGGATCGGTAGTCCCGTCGTACACAGCTAGATTAGGAGGTTTTTCCATGCCTTTGGGGTGCGGGGCTTCCATTATTGCCCGTGACAGGGGACAATGCAGGTCTTCTTCGTCGCTCCTTAGTGGAGAGAGTTCGTTGTTGTCGGGGCTGCGCTCGCGCCTTGGTGATATTCCCGATCGACCATTGTCGCGGCGGGCGCGTGCCCTGCTGACATGAGGTTCTGGGGAGCGACGTCCTCGCTTCTTCGTTACTTTTGGACGTTGTTGTGTCCTCCTCTCTTGTTGGGGTCAGACCTCCTGTCGTTCAGCTTCTAGGGCCATGATTCTCTCGTGCTGCTGGTAGAGCATAGAACCGGCCTGGTTGAGGGCGTTCACCATAGCAATCATGGTGGCGTCTCCTTCGACGGGGACGGGGATGGGATGAAATGCCTCGGCCCCTTGGTTTTGAACGTGAGGGGGATCCCCGTTATTTTGGGGCTCAGGAGACGGGGTGGCTGGACGACCGTCTCGAGCGTCTGCTTCATGGAACTGCGGGCCGTCGTCCATAGTATAGTCGACGAGGGGACGGTTGCGCTCGCTAGGTTGTTCTCCGGCCATGTTAGAAGGACAGGAATGAATAAGCTTTGATCTTTTGTTGGTGAAGATGGGGATAGCTAGTTTCCCATAGACGGCACCACTGATCTTACCTGATCAGGAGGGCCTTCCAAGGACTTGAAGAGTGGGCCAGAGAATGGAATGAGAGAGGGGGTGTACCTGCAAAGTACTCTGATGCTTAAGTCAGAAGAGGTACAGGAAGTTAAGGTTATTTTAGAGTGAGTTAGCATACCTGACCCTTTGCCATGAAAGGGTATTTATAGTGAGCCCCCAGCGCTGGGCCAAGGCCCCTCAATAGGCTTAGTCTAGCTAGGCCCAAGGAGGAGCTGCCAAGGAACGCGTAAGAAGCGTAAAGACCTAGACCAAAGGTCTGCTCCCTCGTCCAACTGCCTCAATCTTTCAGGAGATAATGAAGGGCAGTTGGGTGACGTGGCGGATGAGCTGGCAGACATGATCTCTGCCCGTCATCAGGCGTATGCCCGTCGTATGGGCAGGTGATTTATGAAGGAGGGTCGGTTGGTCGGATGCAGGGGTCTCTGCCCGACATGTGGTGGGGGTGTACCCTGTATGATATCACGGCAGAGTGTCACCTGTTCGGATGTATGGGCCTTTGCCCGACATGTATTGGGCCGTGCCCCGCATGCCATTATGGCCCAGTCCGGAACATATCCTAAGTAGCTATCTAGCATGCTTAAATACTCATGTCCCACAGCAGAATCAATCAACATTTCTGCCACAGGCATCGAATATTCATCTTTAGGGGTTGCTGAATTTAGATCTCTAAAATTTATGCACACCCTTAAAGAACCATTATTTTTAATTACTGGCACAATATTTTCTAACCACTCGACATACCTAGTTGTACGAATGAACTTGCATCGAAGCAGCCTTTCAATCTCCTCCTTGATTTTCGTGAGGATTGATGGGGCGAATTATCTTGGGTTTTGTTTGATAGGCTTCTTCCTAGGTTTGATTGGTAGCTTGTATTTGATGAGCTCTCTTTCCAAACCAAACATTTCATTGTAGTCCCATGCAAAACAATCTTTGAATTCTTTCAGCAGGTGGACCATTTCGACCTTAAGTTCTGGTCAAGGTTGGCACTGATGTATGTAGGCCTTTTCAACTCTCCTTCTCTGAGGTCTATTTCATCTAAAGGATCCTGAGCCAGCATTTTGGTACTTTCTGACAAAGGATCTTTTTCAAATCCCAAAGGCTCATTATCATAAATGGCATCGAGCCTCTAGTATGAATCTTCTTGATCCTTCTATGAGGGATCTTGGTCGAAATCCCTCGTAGGAATCTCTTTAACAAATTCATTAATGGCCTCTACAGCCATATCATTTCCTACAGCCTCCAAAGCCGCATGTATCCTTGTTTCGGCCACGTAAGCTGAAATCCTTTTTAGCGCGTCGAAGTCAGTCATTATTACCGTCTTCGTTTCCCCAGCCTGTGTGCCGGATTTCAGGCTCAGCGAAATAAGGTGGGAGATTTTATGGTTCTCCTATGACTTCTCTGTCCCAACGAAATTCTTCAATGGGATGAAGGTTTAACATGCAGTATGTGTGATCATCTGGTGTGAACTCGAATCCTGCAGGTGCACATGGACCAATATGTCTTAGATTCTTATCGAACTCCACATCTTCTATGTGATTTACTAGTACCTTAAAATACCCCTAATCAGCTTCGATGTTCTCGACAATACCATCTGGCCTCCATATGGCGACCCTTTAGTGCATGGAAGATGGCACTGCTCATATGCCATATATCCATTATCTCCCTAACATGAGGTTATAATTGGCCTTACTCTTTACCATCATAAAGAGAGTTGGCCTTATGACTGTCTGCACAGTCAAGTCAACCTGAAGGACCCCCATAGTAGGTCCAGTCTTACCTTCATAGTTTGACAAGACCAAGTTGTGGGGCTTGAGGTCAGTGTTGAATTTGCCAATCCTGGGTAGCAAAAAATGTGGCATTATGTTTACTGTAGCGCCACAATCAACCAGAATCTTGTTGATGGCCACATTTTCTACTTTCCCAGTAATATAGAGGGGTTTTAGGTGCCCCTGTAACACGGTGGGAGAACTGACTTTAGTTATGTTGCGGATAGCAAGAGTCGCCACCGACTTTTATTTTATCCAAAGGAAAGGCATAAAAGAACAGGAAAGACCTTTTAAAAGATTTTTGGGTCCGGGGGGTAGGTTATGTAAAGGGAAGGTATTAGCACCCTTTACATCCATGGTTATCCATGGGCTCTTAGTTACTTAGCTCACTTTAAAATGTTTTTGAAATGTGTAGTGTGTGAATAGAAATTTTCTTAAGAGTTTATAATGGCCCATGTACGGATGCGTATAAACCTTTGTTTTGAAAATTCTTGTTTGAAATTGTGAAGTGTTTGAAATGTTTTGAAGAGTGAGCAAGTAACTATGAGGAACCTACCCTAAGTTTAAATCTTTTCTGTTCTTGAATCCTTTAAATGGTAAGATTATCCCTATTATTAAGGAATAGGTAGTCATTTCCTGGGATGTATGGGACAATTGAAGGGACATCTGTTTATGTAGGCAACTGTGGGGTGTATAAGCAATTTTGGAGGGACTATCATCTTTATTCGAAAAGGGACAAGATCATTACGAAGGCAACATTCAAAAGGGACTTGATCTTTTATTTGTTAAGGAACTAGATGATTTTATTTTGAGGGACTTTTGCTTTATACACCCTACTTGACCTTTTGATTAGGCAACATGAGAGGTATCCCTAAGGAAGTGAGATGGCGATCAAAGATCGACTTACGTGTGTGAATGTACAATTTTAATATTTATCTTTACATTTAAATGATCTAAATTAATTTTAAATTACAAGTATATTTACACTCCCTATTTACTAACCATAGCATAAAATAATAAACATTATAAATAAATATTACACCAAGGAGCAATTACATAATAATAATTAAGCAAAATTAAATATAATAAGCAAAATAAATAAATAATTATAATAGGGTTAGTGAAAATAATAATAAAAACAATTTAAAGATAAATGGGGTTAGTAATAAATAAATAAGAAAATAAACATAATAGATAATATAAACAAAAATATTAAAAGATCAAATTTTATATAAACAATTATTTAAGATTAATAAGAAAATATGGACAATTATATTAATTATTATAAAGTTTTAAGTTAGATATAAATTATAAAAATTAATTTAAATATAAACATATTAATAAAAAAAAATACAAAATTTAATTAGCAATTTTTAACTATTTCTAAACATATTATTAAAATTTATTTACATATAAGATTAAATTATAAACAACTTATGGGATATATGCATATTATGAAAATAAGATTAATTATAATTATATTTACAAAATTTCAATTATTTTAAACAAAATTATAAATAAATTATAAAAATATGTACATGATAAAAAAAAAAAAGATTAAATTATGAATTAGGGTTTGATTTAAAAATGTTAAGATTTATTTATTAATAAAAATATAAGCAAGAATTACAATTAGGGTTTTAGAAAAATATTTTTGATTTTATAAAATTAGGGTTGATATATTATTTAACCTAAATACAACTAATTTATTTATACAAATCAAATAACATATATAATAAAATAGTTTTTTTTTTAAAACACAAATTTAGAATTTATATACAAGAAATAACATACATTATTATTTTTTTAACATTCTATAATTTATTAAATTAATTAAACAAACAAAAATATGAATTAAATAAAACAAGAAGAAATAGGGATAAAAAAGAACTTACCTGAGCTGGGAATTGAACCCAACCTCTTTTGCTTCCAGGAACTCTAAGCCAGCAACATCCACCACCAGGCCAGCGCGCGCAGGTGACCAAGGGAGAGGTAACATTGGTTTTGTTGTTAATTCCTGAAAATCAAAGAAAAAATGAAAGAAAAACAAAAGGCCTGGGGGGATCGAACCCAGGACCTTCAAACATCACACAAACACCTTAATCATTCCAGCTGGGAGAGCGCACCTGTCCATAATCCCATCACAATTCATAATATAATAAAACTGCTAATTAAATGAAAAAACAAGAAAAAGATGGTTTGGTCCAGGAATCGAACCCCAGACCCTTCAGCAATACACGCGCATACACAACCAACTGAGCCAGCCAACATTTGTGAAATAATATCAAAACAAAACAAACAAATATTACATTCGATTTTTAAAATATGAAATTCGCGCGCAGGGTTCTTCTTCTTCCTCATATTTCCTGCGAAAACACCTGCGAATACACCTGCAAATTTTCCTGCGAATTCTCACTTTCAAGAACCTGCGAAAATTGTATCTCTCACAATGTGCAAAATTTCATCAAATTAAACATACAAACATGATCCTTGCAGTGAATACAGTCCAGCCATGGTTTTATTAGTCATTTATATTAGGTATTTCGTGAACCCCTAATTTGAAAGCTCTAACCCTAGCCATGGCAATTTTCGATTCAAGCCATGAAACTTTGAGTTAAATGTCCAGAAACATTCCTTGTATCATAACAAACACAAAACAACAGTCAAATATGATTAATCATGAGTAAATATGTAAAATCGAAAAATTGTTAAATGAGCATGAACATGGATTCGGTTTGCATGAATGAGGATGTTTCAGATGTTGTTTATGATCCAAATACGTTCAATGAACATCATGGAACATGTTGCAATGCTCAAAATTCATTGAAACTCCCTCTACCTTGAAATCCGAATGTGAATTTTTGATGAATTTTGTGAAGTTTGAAACTGGTTTTGGAGGCTGTCAATTCGTGTGCAATGAGTAGGGTTATGTTCTATACTTATAGTGCAATGAATTAGGTCAGAACAAATTGATCATTGTATGAAAGATTTGATTAGAAAAGATTCAAAAAGATAAGGCTTTAAAATTCAAATATTCTTGTATGAACACCTTCTATTTCAAGCCAATCATCATGATTCTCTTACCACTTTGATACCAATCACCTTTATGAATTTCTAGAAGCTCAATCCCTTTTAAATCTTTGACTTTTATATTTTATTTTAATTTAAAATGATTTTAAATGAATTAAATCAAAATAAATAAAATAAAAATGATAAAAAATCTGATTTTTAGAGACTTGGGTCGTGCATGAGGTTTTGGTGTGGATTGGGTCATCATATGGCAAGCCCATTTAGAAAAAATTAGTTTTAAACCTCCATTTTCTTCATAAACCAACCAAAAATTTCCCAACTTTGCAAGGGCACACATCCTTTAATTTTAATGCTATGAAGGTGTTCTTGGACATTTTGGAAAGCTTGAAGAGTCCTCTAACCAACCCCACTGGTTTCATGTCCATATCATTTACCATTCTCAAGTTATGTCCTTTTGAAGTTGTTGACTTTTTGTTGACTTTCAAAAGGACCTATAATGTCTTAGCTCATATCTTCCAAATGAAGCATTTTTGGGCTTGGCTTGTGAGACACAAAGTTGTAGAGAATTCAATTTCCTTCAAAATGAGCTTTGGATGGAGACTTGGTGATGAAGCATGTGAAAGTTATGGCTGGTCAAAGTTCAGTTGACTTTTCCTAAGGAAACCCTAATTTAGAAACCCCTGATTCTTGATGATCTGAAACCTCCTTGATGAATCATGATCAACCCTTGATCAAATGATGAATTTTACTTCATATACTTGATGTTGGCAAAAAATCATGAAGTTTGACTTTGGTTTGACCACAATTGACCTCAGTTTGACTTTTTAACTACTTTGACTGATTTTGACTTATCTGATCATCTGATTGAGCAAACTTTTGAGAAAAGTCTTGAAACTTGTCATGGGGTTTCTTACACACATATAAGATGTTATGAAGCTCACTTGAAGTCTTGGAAGTTCATTTAGCCTGATTAAAGTCAAAACCCTAGTTTTGGATGCACTGCTTAGGAGGTGCATTGTCTGAGGGAATTGTCAACTCTTCTGACTATTTGTGAACTTTGTGAACCTTGTGAACCATCATAAGATGTCTTGTGAACCTTGTGAACCTCATGGAAGGTCTTGTGAACTTTGTGAACCTCATGGAAGACCTTGTGAACCTTGTGAACCTCATAAAGTGTCTTGTAGACTTCATGAACCTCATAAAAGGTCTTGTAAGTATTGTGATTCTTGTGAACCTTGTGAACCTCATAAAGTGTCTTGTAGACTTCATGAACTTCATGAAAAGGTCTTGTGAACCTTGTGAACCTCATAAAGCATCTTGTAAACTTCATGAACTTCATGAAAGGTCTTGTGAACCTTGTGAACCTCATAAAGTATCTTGTAAACTTCATGAACTTCATGAAAGGTCTTGTGAACCTTGTGAACCTTCTTAGCACACAAAGTCTTGTTTTGTGAGGGCAAATTTTGGGGTGCAACAGCCCCCTCATGGCCTCAGTGGGTCTTTAGAAGAAAGTGTTCTGCTCTTCGATGCAACCATTGTTCATTACATAGTAGCACATTGGTTGGTGCGCTGCCATTTCTACTTCAGTATTAGCATCCATATTTTCGACCTCAATGATACGGTCGTACTCTCTCGGCATTACTGAAACCACATTGACCAATACATCCAATGAAGCCTCAGATTCACTGTCAAAGTTATATGTCATTTCTTCATCTTCGACAGCCTTCAACTCAGCTTTTATTTATGCTTTGATGTCAGCTCCTTTGTTTCTGAATGAAGGCCCTTTGTGCCCCATAGGCACCTTATTATTCACTTTAAGATTGTCCTTAGCTTCGCCAAAGACACTTGTGTTGGATTCAGCATAATCACCTTTGGAGGCTTTCCTTTGAGCCTTCCTCCTGCGCTGCTCCCTACGCCATTAAGACCTGGACATAGGATTACTACCCTTGTAATTCTAAGATACATAAGTTGCTTTGTTAGATGTCCTAACCTCCTTTGTATATCCCATTGAGGGTCCTCTTTCGACCTCAAACTTTCCCCACTTTTGTCCTTTTCTCTTGCCTGATTCATCAGGCTTAAACCACTTGTCATTGGGGATTTCCCTAGTTGGCTTAAATGAGGGTTGCTTGGACTTTAGAGACTGAGGCATGTCCCTTTGTAGATAGGGTTTTCCACGTCTCGGGTCGAAACGGGCATGTTTTTGGCCAGTTTTCTCCTTCTGCCCCCCATGCACCCTATTCGCCTGTTGAAGACTTCGAGCGGCCTTCTTGTCGAAGATGGAACTACACCTTGGACAGAGCATCACTTCTGACTTCTTGTTTTGGCATCTCTGCAAAAAATCAACAATTGCCTCATCCCCCCTGGGATAATCCTTTGTATAATGGTTTTTCTGGCCCGCAGAATGATCCACCTTCAGCAGCTGGTCATCTGTTACTTCGACCATGTTAACATTAACTTCATCCTTGAGCTCCATCTTGGACAAGTTCGGTTATAAGCCATCAGTGGCCCCATCCATCTGTACGAAACTTTCAGCAGTTTCTTCGGTAATGAGTGGGAGACTTGACTCCTCAACCTCCTCATGGGGGACGATGGTAACCCCCACGTTGAACCTTCCGACATCTGACGATGTCTTAAAGAATCCTTCAGCAACCTTGAATATCAGTTGTTCCCATTGCTCACTAATCAGTTCCTCAATGGCCTTGAACATTATGGCTTCTGTTGTACCCCAAAATTTTCCCTCCAACATTCAAGACCATGTGACTCAAGAGGTCTCTTAATAGTCACAAGATTCTCAATTGGTCAAAACGATTGAAGGTTTCACCAAACAAAGCCTCCTCTTGAACAATGGATCTTAGAACTATGGTTTTGAGTTTCCCCAAGCAAAGTGGACTTCCAAGGCCTCAAGTGAGCTTCATAACATCCCACATATCTTCAAGAATCCTCATGTCAAGTTTCAGAGCTTTCCCAATAAGTTTGACCAATCAGATGTTCAGGTATTCAAAAATCACTTAACTCGGTAAAAAAGTCAAACTAAGGTCAACTGTGGTCAACTTAAGTCAAAATTCAATATTTTTTGTCAACATCAAGATTATTAGGTATAATTCATCATTTTATCAAAGTTTGATCATGATTCATCAAGTAAATCTCAGATCATCAAGAATCAAGAAGTTTCTAAATTAGGGTTTCATAGTAAAAGTCAACTGAGCTTTGACCAGCCATAACTTTCACATACTTCATCAAAAATTTCCCATCCAAAGTTCATTTTGAAGGAAATTAAATTCTCTACAACTTTGTTTCTCACAATCCAAGCCTAAAAATTCTTCATTTGGAAGGTATGAGCTAAAACATTATAGGTCCTTTTGAAAGTCAACAAAAGTCAACTTTTTCCAAAGCTCATAATTTGAAAGTGGTAAAGGATATGGACATGGGACCAAAAAGGTTGGTTATAAGACACTCTAAGCTTTCTAAAAAGTCCAAGATCACCTTCATAGCCTTAAAATTGAGGAAGTTCTGCATTGGCAAAGTTGGGAAATTTTCAAGGGGTGTATGAAGCAAAAAAGGCCTTAACTTCAAATTTTTCCAAATGGGCCCATAAAATTGTAACTCAATATCAAAGATAAAGTCATGCACGACCCAATGACCATTTATTCTGATTTTTATAATTTATTTTATATTATTTTGGATTTTATTTGTTAAATAGCAAGAAGATATTTGATTTATTTTGACATTTATGGATGATTGTTTCTTCATGAGCAAGTAACATCAAGATGCACCCAAGGCCCAATTTTTTTTGACCTAATCACATCCCTACATATACATGAACAGAAAGCAACGCATGTGGGGGGTTCTTCGGACCATACAAAGTATTTTAAAAATCCAATTTTTTTCAAAAAAAAAAGGTTTCGGTTTTGGCTTTTCGATTCGTTTCAAAACAATTTTAAGGTTGCTTTAGGTTCTTTGACACTCATAGAACATATCCCAATTGCATTTACCATCAAAAAACATGTTCATACGCATAAACTATGTCTCACTTCTTGGACATTCTTGAAATTTTCGATTACATGGATTCTGGATGTTTTAATGGTTTTCGATTATTGTATGTTGTTCATAGTGTTCTATACATCATTACTGGCTGGTTTGTTCGAAGCTTTCTTGCAGGTACTAAGAGTTGCCATTGTTAGGGTTTTGGCTTCAAGATTGGGGCTTTGCGTTTCACGCCATTAATGGACATTTTAAAGACATGCTAAGTCGTACAAACCATGGGCAATCGAATTATGTTGTTAATTTTAACTATTGTAATGGTTTATGTAATGTTTAAAGAACATAGGTTTATCTGCCAAAATTCGTTCGCAGGAAACTTCGCAGGAAAAGTTATAGAAAAATTCGTAGGAAATTTGGAGAAGAAGATGAGGATCTGGCGCCAATCCAAAATTTCAAATCCTGTTTTATTTTTTTATTATTTTCGTTTCATATACACTTCAAATCTGTACAGGTGGCTTGGTGGTAAACGCGCGCGTCTTGAACCTTCAGGACCTGGGTTCGATTCCCAGGTCCCCCCCCCCTTTTTTTTTAATATTCATTTTGTTTTGCAGGATTATCATTTATGGTCTTTGGTTCACATGACTATCAGCCTGTGTGCGCTGGCCTAGTGGATGGAGGCAAGACCTGTGGAGCATAGGACGCGGGTTCAAGTCCAGTCTCTGACATCTTTTTGAAAACATGGTTCTTTTCTTGTTTTTCTTTAATTTTCTTTATTAACTTGTTTTCCTAATTAATTAATAATTAACCTATAACCATAATTAACTTAATTAATCTAATTACCATCACTATTTCTTTCTCTTAAAATCAAATATAAATATTGTTTTAACACTTTAATTTGTGAATTAACTAATTAAATTTTTTTTCTAATAAATCCTTAGAATATTTTTTAAATTAATTAATTACATTTATTATTCTTTTAAATATTTGTTTTTTTCTAATAAAAATAATAATAATATTTTCCATGCAAATAATTAATTTTTATTTTGATTATTTTGCAAATCAATTAATAACAACTAGTAATTAAGGTTTTTAATAAATGTAAATTTTCTCTAATTAACCCTAATTTTAATTTCTAACTATAATATTTAAATTAAAATCCTAAAATATTTTTCTAACTTTAATTTACTTTAATAAATTTTTATTTAATCATTTAGAATAATTTTCTTTTATTTTGTTCATTTATTTTATTGGATGTAATTTATTTTTCTGCTTATATAATTATGTATCTGCCCCAAAGCGATGTAATAGCGTAGGATATCTGTTTTTATGTTTTTTTTTATTTATGCCCTTTATTTTATTGTGGTTAGTAATAATAGAGAGTGCAAAATGTAATTGGAAATTAATACGGACTTAGATAACTTAATTAAAAAGATTAAATATCTGAATAAAATCATTCACACACGTAAGTCGATCATTCTACGATCGCCGTCTACACCTCCTAGGGTTACCCTTCTCAGTTTCCTTAATATGGTCAAGTCCTTCGAAAATGGGGGTGTCTTAAGCAAAATCCATACCCAAATAAATCATTTAGTCCCTCCTCGGTTTAAAAGTTCAAGTCCCTACGATGTTGCCTACGATAATGATCTTGTCCCTTCGGTAAAAGATGATAGTCCCTCCCAGTTGCTAAAGACACCCCTGAAGTTGCCTTCTCTGCCATATGATGACCCTATGCTTGTCCCCTAATAAAATTCAAGGTAATGACTACCTACTCCTTAATAGTAGGGACAGTCTTACCCTTGAAAGGAAATAAAAGAATACGAAAGACCAGTCTAGGGTAGGTAGTTCTTAGTTACTTGCTCAAGTTTCAAAATTCTTATTCACACCCCACTTTTTCAAAAAAATTTCAAACTTAAAAGCTTTGTATACATCCATACGAGGATTATTACAAAGACTAGTGAAAATTTCTAAACACACATTACACATTTTTCAAACAAATAAGTGAGCTAAGTAACTAAGAGCCCATGGATAACCATAGATATAAAAGGGTGCTTACACCTTCCCTTTATATAACCTACCCCCCGAACTTAGAATTTTTTAAAAGGTTTTTCCTGTTCTTTTATACCCTTTCCTCTTTGATAAAATAAAAGTCGGTGGCGACTCTTGCTATCCGCAACATAAATAAAAAGTTATTTCTCCCACCGTGTTACAGCTTCATTGTTGGGGTTCTCAATAACCTCAACCACCACAGGGTTAACTACAACCTCGACTAAATTAGGATTTCCACTGTCATCAACAACTTGCTCAACAACGTCCACCCAGTTTACTGCAGAAGGTTCAGAGTAATTTTCCTCAGCTGTCTGGAGAGGATCAGTATCGATATTCATATGTGCTTTTGGCTTGTCGCCGAACTTGAGCCTTCCTTCCTGGATTGCATTTTGCACCAAATCCCTGAAAAGAAAACATTGAGAAGTTTTATAACCCAAGTAATTATGGTATTTTCAAAAACCTCTTTTCTTTCTTTGATATAAAGGTGGCGTTTTGGCACCAGGAGGAACTAGTATTTTTCCATCCTTAACTAATAAATCAAAAATTTAGTCACATTTGGTGACGTCGAAAGTATATGTTTTCTTTGGAAATTTATCGTTGTTTTCGACTTCAGCATGATTCTTTCCATTTGAAGGAACTAATTGTTTGCAGGAATAAGGAGGGCCCTACTTAAACTCAGCTAAGTCTATCTCGTTATCTTCTAGAGGCAGAGTTTCGTCATAGACGTTTTCAACCTCATCTTGATATTCGACATAGGCTATCTTTTTATGTTTGTTCGTCCTAGTTTTCTCGTCCTTCAGAAGTTCAAGTTGTCGAACTCGGTCTGCTAATTGGGCCATGTCCCTCAAGTAGTAGGTATCCAGCTTCTTCCTGATTGAATAATCTAGGCCACCAGCAGCCATTTCAACCAATTCACGCTCAATTACTTGAGTAAAATATCTTGCCTTAAGCAGTTGAAATCTGTTCAAGTAGTCGTCAATGGACTCATTGAATTTTCGTTTTACGCTGGCTAATTCTTTCAAACTAGTCTTAGTTTGACCTATGTAGAATTGCTCTTGAAACAATCGTTCTAATTGAGTCCAATTACATATCTAACCAGGTGTCAGAGTGGTAAACCAAGTGAAAGCATTCTTGGTAAGGGAGCTAGGGAAGTATTTAATCCTTAGAATTTCATCATTAGCAATCTCCCCAACCTTTATCATGTATCATTCCACATGTTCGACCGTAGATTCAGTTGTATCCCCTGAGAACTTGGTAAATTTAGGAACCTTCATCCTAGGGGGCAATTCTGATTGGAGTATATAGTCCACTATTGGTGAAGTAAAGTTTGGCCTAGCAAAACCAGTGTTTATTCCACTTCGAGCAATTATTTGTTCGACAAGAGCTGCCAAGTTATTCTCTGCTGCAAGATTATTCTATCGAACTTGTTGGACCACGTGGTCTGCATCTTGATGTCTATTCACCAACCTCACTCTTGGCTCCTCTTCTATTGGCATTTGTCTCTGACCTATAATGAGTTCGACATCTACCTGTTCGATCACAGGTGGATTTTCTTGGTTCAATGGATGAATAACATCTCTTACTTTTGGTAAGTGATTGGGTTGTCGAACTGGTGCTGGGACCCCCATGAATTCCGTTATGCGTGCCATTTGAGACATCATTCGTTGATTCGTCTGAATCGTATTATGAATCAAAGGCTGGAAAATCTCTCTCATAGTTTGGGACAGAGTATAAACCATTTGCATATTGCTTTCATCCATCAGTTGCCTTAGATAGGTCACAGACTCATTTATCAAAGCATGACTCTGAGTCGAATGCCCCACGCCACCAGTCTGGTTATTCCTTCTCATATTTATTGCAGAACCGGATTCCTGCAACAGCGAAGAAATAACGTTGTCTGAATAAACTAGGGGAGCATTTCTCAATCCTTCCATGGTAGTTGAGGTACCAAAGAGTCTAGGAAAGGCCTGAGAAAGTGATGTAGACATATGGGGTCTGAATGCAGTCGTACTTGGTGGTGGAGTTTGAGTATTTGGTCCAATGTACTCCAACACTGGCTGAGTATAGTATATGTTAATTGTGTCTTCTAGTCCCGTCGAAGGGGCTTGCTCCGACATCACACTTTGTGTGGTCGCCGTTCCTGTCGAAGGATTGGAGGTTAGGATGACCTCACTCCTTGGTCCACCTTGTGTGTTCGTAGTACGAACATTCGAACTGCTCACTTGAGGATTCGACCCACTCGTTGTGGGAATTGAATCGCTTGGGTTTCCTTGGCTAGAATCCATCCTTCTTGTGTTTCTTCTTTTAGGAATATAATGGTCTGTACTGGCTACCTTGCCACTTCTCAAATGCATACAACAAAGGTAATCGTTCCATCTACCAGACCATCCATATAAAGGAAGTTATAAAACACGAAAGTTACAAAAAAAAACCATTACGAAAGGAGGAGAAGTTATTAACACTTCTAAAAACGTTTTCAACTTAGCACTGTCCCACTGGGTGTGCCAATTTGTTTACCCCCAAAATTGGTAAACAACCGTTGGTCCTCTGAAGATACCAAAAATACCATCAGTTACTCGCAGGATCGACCAGATTGATCCTAGAACATGTGCTAATTAAAAAGGGATTGTGATTTTGATATATCACATTTTTGGGAAAAAGGTCTTGAATCTTTCAACAAGATTCAAAATTTAGTTTTAAAGAAGAAAATAAAGTAAAGGGAAAAAACTTTTAAAATAAATCAAAGTAAAGACAAGGCTTGGAATTTTAAAGGAAAATAAAGGCAAGGCTTAAAGTTTAAATCAAATTTAAAGGCAAGGCGAGGAATGTTAAATTGCTGGAAATTTAAAGAGGCTGGAGTTGTAAAAGAAAACACAGTAAATTGCTGGAAGGATAAATGACTTTGAAATGTAAGTTGCTATAAAAATAAAGGCTTGTAAAGATAAATGACTTCAAAAGTAAATAACTTGAAGATAAATTTGACATTAGAAGTAAATTGGTGGTGTTTCAATCACGTACATTCTCACTGCACTCATTTCTCTACACGCGGATACTTTGAGTATACAGAGTTACTAGTACATATGATTTCCACACACTTATTCTAACACTAGACTAAGCTATTTATATACATTACAAAGTAACCTCTCTCGACGGTTTCTCTTATAACTATCCTAAGATGGTGACATTTGTCCCAATATATGCTGAGGAAGCTTTATCATTCGCCACTTGTCCCTGTCTTTGAATTGAAAACTCCATATTTTCCTTCCAAGATTGAACGTACAAGACCCTTGGTAACTGCCACCTTCGTCGAACATACACTTGGTCGAATCCCCTCAACACTTAGAAAATATTCCAAACTTAGAATATCATTAAGTATAAAACTTGTAGGTAGGTCGTTGCGACTCTCACCCTTTAATTGGTTAGGTCGAAACCTTACTTTTGGCTTATCACAAGAAAATTCTTTTATTAAGCCAAGATAACCTCATTAATTACTAACGTCGAAATTTAGGGATAACAGTCGCATCATCAAAAACCAAGCAACGAAACTTTGTTTTTATTAATAAAATAAAACAACGGAAATAAACTTTTAATTTAAATCAAGGCAATTCGCCAACAACATCAAAAATTAACATAATTCGTGGTTCACCATATTTTCAAATAAAGAATGGTACGTAATGAAAGTCAATAAAGAATAACAAATGCTGAAAACTCCCAAAATCCTGTATTACATATCAGAGTGACTCCTAAGACACGATCAAGCAACACGCATTTCATGCACACTCAAGTACCTGGATTTTTTGTACTTCCAAAGAAGCACATACCCAACAAACAACAAAAGGGTGAGAACTACATTCAATAATTAACGGTGTATAATACATGTTAAAAGTAGTTATCACACAATCATACACAACCAATACATCATCACGACACACTTGTCACTTCCAATTATTATTCAATAAACACATAATAATGCAATGTGACTCAACAACTAACATAATGCATGTGGTACCAATACGCCATGGTTCATTCAATCGAACCTGATTCATAATAGAATCCAAATAAATCACATACACCCCAACTTGGCAATGATTTATCTCCACCACACTCCACATTGGAGTTCATATGAATCACATACACTCTTCCTGAGCAATGATTCATCACCACCAAACACATCATGAATGCATGACAATAAAATGCATACAATACATGTATAATAGTAATCATACATCTTCCTGATCCTCTTGATCACATATGAGGTACATATTCACCGTAATACACACCAATATTACTACATTTGTCCAAATTGTTCATCAACGCACACACAACAACAAGAAATACCTCACACGACTTTAATTAGCTAATTATCTAATTAATTCACCTAACTTCTAATTTTAATTATTTTCACCACCATTCCTAGTTCCAACAAGTTATGGCATCTATCTCAACCTCTTAGACCAAAAGAAATTGCATCAGATGCGAAATCGGGAAAAAATCGCAAAAACGACATTTTTCTACACCTCTGTTGGTCATACGTGTACTGGCTAGGGTCATACGCGTATTTCCCAGCTCGCCCATCAGTCCCTACGTATCAAACGCGTAACACTTCCTTCCTGCTCACAATCCCTTACGAGTAATGCCTTCCATACGCCTAAGGTCTAAATCCTATCATTTTATTCTCACTTTTAGCATTCAAATTTGTCCTAAAATCATTTCTACATTGATTTTATGACTTATAATTTCATATCCTCTCGTCCTCCTATTATTACTAATCAAATGGGTATTTTCTAGATCTAATTTGTCATCTCAACCTGCAACAAAACCATATCTACAAACACCAATATTCATATTACAGAAATCGTACCAATCTATCATACAATTCATGACAACAACAATTAGATTCATACAATTCATCGAATTTCTGATAAAAATTCATGCGAAATTGATGATGTCAAGCCCTAGTTCTCCCTTTTGTTCTTCCTTCTACAATGCTCTTTAAGTGAAAAATGCAGTTATGATTAATTATGTCTCTAAACTTGATTAATCATTTAGTCTCCCTTATTTTACTCTCACTCACCCAATTACTAATTAAATCAAATTTTTAATTAATAATAATAATATCTCTTATACTACTATTATTAAATGCATCCTCTAATTGTCCAATATTACACTATTAGTCCGATATTTTTATTTTTCCCGTTCCGTTAAGAATATCACACCTACGCGCTTAACTACAAACACCATAACAAAGTCAAACAAACAAAATAATGACGATTAAATAAATTAAAATTGGGTGTTACATTATATACTCATGAGTTTTGGATGTAATAATATTTTGTTATACTGTTCTAATATTTTGGTACGCAAAGAAATGAAAACTAGTTTGGTCTTTTGGTATCTTCTTGTTGTTATTACAACCATTATTGACCATAATTATAGGTCTTTTAATGTTCATATCATTATTGGTAACTGACCAGTGTAAATAATTAAACAACTTCACACAAGTGTTATCAACAAATGATATGAATTCATAGGAAATTTCGAAACAACAACCAATTTAAAATTATAAATCATAACTTAACCAAATCAATAGCACATTTCATAACAACTTAATATTACAAAAGGGCTTGTTCATAATAAAACAACATTACATATCATTAAGACAACTTATTTCAATTCAACAATTACATCTAACAACAAAATAAATGTTGACCAACAATAAAATTACAACACACGTGGTCTTCATCTTTCCATAAAATTCCTGTCTTTAGCTTCATCTTCATTTTTCCATAAAATTCCTCTGTCTTTAGCATCATAAAGCTACTTAAAGGTTTCCACAAATTGCATATCCCTCCCATCCTTGCTGCATTTTGATTCCACCACTTTAACATCTTCCTTTCCTATAGCAAACTCATCATCCCAAATGAACATATTGCAAGTACCACATTCTTCCAAAAAAGACATCTCCAAAACAATCTCCTTTGATTCTTTCCCTTCTTGCACATGTATGCAATCAAGGTACCCTTGCATCTACACTTTTTCCCTTCACTATTGATAGCAATCTTGGAATGTTGTGACACGATGTTGCTAACCCTAGAGGAAGAAGACATGACAATAAATATGTGAGTATATTGGAAAAACTGTGATTAATATTGTATTTAGAATGTAAGGTGATGCATATGGATCATCTCATGCCTTTACATTCAACCCTCTATCCTGCATTCAATCCTCTATCCTACCTAAAATCTAATGGTTCAAAAAATAAATAAATACAGTTTGCTAAAAAAGAGAAAAATATTATCATGAATCTGACAATTGTAATTAGTGCAATTGTAATTAGTGTTGCAGAGACAGCATGAGAGAGAGCAGTAGAGAATCCAAATCCGTAAGGTAAATTATAATTTGAGACAAATTTATTTAGTAAAGTAACTTATAATTTGAGATAGAGGTAGTATAAGCAACTTGACTAAGCAGCAGTATTACAGGAAAACAAAATAAAACAGATAGCCTTGAGATTGGATATTTAATCTGGACAGCAATGGAGAGACCAATAGATAAAGATGTACAAACACATAGGAAAAACAGTGCAAATATTCAATACATATGTTTTACAGGTGTTACTGACTCTTGAACACAACTGGTCCAGCTTATAACCTTATATAGAAAAAAAATCTAAAATCCAAGTACGATATACCGTTCTTACACACCCAACCTGGCACTTAGATGGGGCTGAGGATTCCCCATCTGCGACATCATGAAGAGAAGCTGTGATCCCTGATCCCAAAAGGGTTTGGAGCAACTTCACACATCCCAATGCAACATCTTCCTGTGACAAGATTTCACATGACTCGTCTACAAGATTTCACATGACTCGTCTGTGGATTGAATATCCATACTAGATCTATTGGCGTCGATTATGTGTCATCGGCATCTCTATTTCTCTTCCAATTACTTGAAAATTCACTACCACCTGTTAGATTTCTCAGTAAGGACCCTGCATAAGAAACACGTCAAAATTACCCATCAGCTAAAAAACTAAGTAGAAACAAATGGCTGCAAAATATCTTTCCTGATTGGCAAAAACAATGCATGAATATTACTAAGTTGCCCAAATAAGAGTTTAATTGAAGGATGAAATGAGGTGGAAAAGATAGAAATGGTGCAGTCAATCAGATAAGGGAATGGCAGAAATAGTAATTAGATAACAGAGTATAAAGATGCGTTGGTTTTTGAAACCATAGCCTACATGCATAAACCCCTGTCGCAGTAAAAAAGAACTGCAATTAAATTGTTCCTTGTTTGAGATGCAAGCTCATCAAAGATTTAATTATAATCTGCCCGATATGGACAAAATGAAGGAACCAGACCGAAAATCTTATTTAAGAATAAATAAGACATTTCGCCACACTACCAAAATAATGCTCCTGTATCCAACAAGCAAAACAGTATCCTTACACGAACAGACCTAACCTGCATACATGGGAAAAAAATAATGCTGCAATTAAAAATACTTCATAAATCAACTTGGAATTGGAAACAGTACATAAGTATAATAATTTGCTTTTGATGCACTGAGTGTAAACTTTTTAACACTATCATCCAATCTTGTTTTGGCATTGCACTCAATGAGCTTGTTTGAATATATTACTAAAATGAGATGCCAGTTGACAAACTCATTAAATGACATGGCAAAACATTATCATAAAATCGTATAAAACTATATTGCATTGACAATGCAACTAAATTAAGTTCTAAGTAATTAAAGAGACATAGAGCAATTTCCAATTATCTTCGAACTTACTGCTTCGGGAAGGTGTTGACATTGAGATGCTGCTTTGAATCCATCAAGAAGTGCATGTGCAGCCAATGGGTGTTCTGACTGCTCAACCAATTTGAGTACCAAAGTGACAAGATCTGCTTGCAAATGCTTAGGAGCCTTGTCCAATACAAGAGCAATTTTCTGTGCAGACTGAGGTCGCCATCTTGGCTCTGGACAACCTTGTGGAACGGCCCCATCAAAAGCTCTTAGTGAGTTTACAATCAAACTTAAGAGCTCCTCATACTGCTCTGGCCACTTGGTCTGAAATTCCAAATCAACACAAACAAAACCATGGGTATAATTAACAAAAGTTTAATCTCATGAATACAAAGTTGTACCTTTGACCAAAATGACGCATTTTCTGAAACAGTGGCACACTTTTCTGGTGGACAAGTAGGGTTGTCCAGGAAGAGCTTTTTCCTGAATACCATTCCCATTTAAATCAAAGCTCTGTACAACAGAAGATGCACTACTGCTTTCTTCGACCGCAGAATTCAATCTCTCATTAACAAGAACATACACAGACTCCACTCTATCAACATTATCACATTCAAGAGGACTAGCAGCTCCACTGCTGTCTGAGGAACGCTTTGCGCATTCATCAACAGAATCAGCAACAGGGCCAACTTCAGAAGGCTGGCAACCCTCAGCCATTATATCCAATGGTAAATCAATAATTTCTTGCCATAAGACTTTAACTCCCATCAGTAGATTCATTAAACTTGGGGAGGAATCATGCTTCGTAGGCAGAAGCAAACGCTTTACTTTTGCAGGATCATCAAGATAAACCCGAAGCCCAGTCAGAAACCCAGCAATAGCACCAGCATCCATTAAAAGTTTCTCTCTTAAAGTACATGTGGCTGTGAAGGATTGTCTCTACTAAATGAGATCCAGCTATGGAAAGAAGATTTCTAAAAATATCTTCCTTGTCGCCACTTATCTCTTTACTGTCTTCAGAGTCTATCAGCTCATCGGAATCAGTTGTCAATGCATCCTGATCATCCTCCGAAGCCAAAACCTGTACATACAAGATAAAATTACTAAAAATGCATGCAACCTAACAATAAGAGTGATAAGAATTAAACACAACCAACAGTTGTGATGAAGTTCATAACATAACCTCCAACTTCACAACATGTAAGAAGATAAGAGGTAAACATATAGTCGTTTTTTCTTTTCATAAAATGTATATAATTATATCTTTTTCCTTGGGTATGGGATAGAAACATGCTTACAAGTTTTATTTTACATCAAGAGATGCAAAAATAATTAATAAACTTCTGTAAGTCACTTATCAGCTTGTCCCGTGCATCACATCGCTTGTAATTTTCACTACAAGCAAAAAGTCGGCTGTGCTAAATTGACAGTGATGTTGTCAACTTGAATGCACATAAATCATAATCAATAAGTTACTCTATTCCCATTATATACCTGGAAAGATGTTTTTGGTGACATGATTTTGCATATATCAAAAAAATAAATAAAGGATATGTTTATTGTACAAGAACAAACCATTGCAAGAATAAATTTGTAAAGTAGAAACTCAGTATGTTTGTAACAAGCATAGAGTTTCTATTGCGGGCATGTTCTATTAAGTAATCATTGAAATAGAGAAAACGTTACATGTGACTGAAGTCATTCAAACAAATAAAAATTTGCATGTGGGTGAAATCCTTGGGCAGGAAGATAAATCTAGAAACATTTGAAGCTTTGTATTTGTGTCTAAGAGTTTGTCACTCAGAATTGTCATGGTGCTTAGTAGTCTTGAATTCTGCATTATATATTTTGCAAATCGAAGCTCAAAATTTATGGTGCTGTAATTTTCAAGGGAGCATGTTGTAAGATGAGATAAAAGGCATTCTGGAACAATTTTTGGGTCATCCCACTCCAAGTCCAACTCTTTAAACCAGTCTATTACATGAACATCAACCTGAATGATAAACAATTGAAGATTTTTAAAATATATAAGTAGAAATAAAAAATAATAATAATGATGATAATAATAATAAAAGAAGAGGGGGCAATGGTAGTAACCTTAGAGACTTCATGAATGATAAGAGTTTGAAGGATGGGGGTCTTTTGAAGCAGATCCATCAGCCAACGCCACTTGAAAAGTGCGAAAAGTGCATATGGTTTATAGTCATAATTGAATATAAGGTGGAGGTGGGTTAAATTGTGAAACATTTCGCTGTGAATACTATGTGGGGTCCTGTTCTGCATTGAGTAAGAAAGATGTTAGTATGGAAGAACTAAAGAAATAAATTTGGATAAGTGAGAGATATTGATACATACCAGATGTAGGTGGAGATGCTCCACATTATGAAGCCATTCAAACTCAATAAGATAATCGGAAATGTTAGCTCTGATCAAATTGGATAGGGTTGAAATACCTGTACGAGTCCGCCAAATTGTAGGGTCCGTTAATTTTAAATCCTTTGTTTCCAACTCCCGTAGAACGGGACAGCTATATAGAAGTTTTTTGAGATATTCATAATCAGTGAAAGTGACCGATTCCAAGTGAAGGACTTTGAGCAAAGGAAGTTGAACATATGGAACATTGTTCAATGTTACTCCCTTCAATTTGAGGACCAACAAGTCCATGCCAGTTAGAACTATAGGAGGCAATATGGTTGGGAGACAGAAATCGATGATTAGGTTTTCAACTTCATTCATAATTGCCTCAAAAACAAAACGTTGGAAATCGTCAAAGGAGAGGGAGTGACATATAAGGTGGAACGAGAGGATGGGTAGGGTATTATCTCGCATATCCAAGAAGGAATTGAAGAATTGGACAAAGGCGTAAGTGTCTGGAAAGGATCTGTCATCGAAGTAAAGGTTGAGTTGTTGTGAGCGCCAGAATGGTTTCCAATGTTTTGAAAACCGCTTAACTTGTCCTCTTTATGTCGAATGCAAACCGCTTAACTTGTCCTCTTTATGTCGAATGCAAACCCTAGAATGCTGTGACATTGCAATCGATGAATTATAAATTATAAGCTGCTCCTAGGTTATAGCCTATGTTTTATAGCCATCTTGCTCTATCTATTTTACAAAATTTACGATGTGGGACTTGTTTATTATTAAAATTGAATAATTAGACTCCAATCCCTTAATTCAACTTACCTTTCATATTTCACTCTAATCACATGTCATTATCACTTATAATAAATACATCATATATATAAGTTTGTGGATTTAAATTTGCACATCTCACTTGTTGATGATTTTTCAATCGTTAAACGACTTGAAAGTTTTTTTTTTTTTAATATTTTATGTGAGTTTTATTAATTAACTATTAATTAATAATAAATTAATAGAAAGGGATTTTTTACTTAAAACATTATTGTGATATTTTGTAATTCAAATTGATAGATTAACGAGTGTTATTGATATAATTGGTATTGGAGAATTTAATCTGTCATTTATATTTCATATCTAACACCTTTTATATTTTCAGTATTTCAAAAATATTCTGATTATTATATATCTAAAATATTTACCAATTTTTCAAAAAAAAAATCATTTTTTTTACTTAAGATTTTAAAAAGTGAATTTTTGACAATTTTCGTATTTAATTCGAAAATTTCAGAAAATCTGGTATTTATTATCAGAATTTTGTAAATATCTGATATTTCATATCGGAAATTCCAAAATATCTGGTAAATATCATAAAAAATTTGACACCAATATCGAAAATTTTGAAAATTTCCAGTACTCAGCAAAAACTTTTAGAAATTTTGAAAATTTTCGATACTCAGCAAAAAGTTTTGGAAATTTTGAAATATCCGGTATATCTGAAATTTCGCTTGCAATTGAAATTTCCGGTAACAGATATGCTACTTCAAAAATTATTGTTTTGTGCGGTCCGAAACCGGCAGGATCATCTACGTATTCGCGCAGCGATTGCACGCAGTTCTTCACGACAAACAAATTATGTTTTCTATGTAACAAGTTCAAATATAATATTTTTGTTGCGTTATTTAATATTAATACGGTATTTTTTATGAAATGTAAACGACAAATATTTCAGAGTCGAGCTAAAGTATTAGTCTGGACACAACATATTGGCTAGCAACATGGTATTATAGTTGTGATTGTTCGTTCTGATACTGCAAATGGCTAGCGAGATAAGAATGATACATTGATTATGGATTGTGAGAGAGGAAGAAATTATAAAAGAAAAAATACATCTGAAAGTAATAAATCTTCATATGGCATTTATAGTATGAAAGTGAAATATCCTTTTAGGTCGAGATCTTCGACAAGTGGTATTGGTTGGAAGGTAATGGTTAGGTGTGAGTTTCACAATAAATTATCTGAGGATTTAGATGGCCATGGCATATTGGGTAGTTTAAAAGATCACGAGAGACAATTTGTGAATGACATGACGAAGTACAACATGGCTCCACGGTACATAGTTTTTGCCTTGAAAGACAAAGATACAAGTGTTAGCCAAGTGTATAAAGTTAGAGCTACGTACAATACGAGCAAGAGAGGTTCATTGACGGAAATAAAAAGGATGTTAGCTCTTATTCATAAAGAAAAGTACATGTGTTGGACAAGAAATAGGGAATACTCAAATGTTGTTGTTGTTATCTTCTTGACACACCCTGATTCAGTGAAGTTGTTGAATATGTTTCATTTGTTGTTGATTTTTTATTGTACGTACAAGACCAATTGTTGAATATGTTTCATTTGTTGTTGATTTTTTATCAGATTTTTTATTATTTGAATCGTGAACATACAACTACCTGTTACCACTGCTTGTCATGGTGTTACGTCAACAAAGTTGACATTTTTTTGTAGGATTTTCCTATTTGGAACATGAAAGAGACAAGAACTTCACATGGGCATGAACTCTTCGTTACCTGCACGTTACCAACAAAGGGCAACATTCAAACAGAAGGGGTGAGATATCGAATAACATAAACAGGACATGATAATCAATATGCAAACGAGATAGTCATATAATCACACCACTTCCTACAATCAACACACAATCTTGTAACCAACGGTGGATAAAAACGTGAATGCGGCTCAACTTAAATGTGCATGTGGTACCATTTGGAGTAAACTCCCAACTTGAAACATTGTCAGGTTATCGAGGCATTATCAACTTATTTGCCAATCCAGGCCAACTTGAATCGAGCATACGCTCCAACTTGAAATAAGCACATGTATGCAACTATGAATGGCATACAACAACAACAACAATATAATCATCAACTTATCGACATAACGACTTGAACAACTCAGCAACACGAATCAACATTAGTCATAGGACCTACATCATATTAATCTTCCTAAAAATCGGGACAACACAACTTATAACAACTTTAACACCACTTCGACGTGAAAACAAAAATTTACGACTTAATCGACTAAATTAATTAATTTAAACTCTCAAATTTACTATAAACAACTTATTTTATCTTTACTTTAAGTCTAAGATCAATCCAAATTGAAACGGATGCGAAAACAGGTCGAATCGTCAAAAATCGCATTTTTCCGCACCTACCTTGCTCATACGCGTATGACCTCCTTCATACGCGTATGGCCTTGACTGATACGCGTAAGGCATGCGCATGAGCGTCTTGTTACGCGTATTGCTATGTTTGATACACGTAACACCAGACCTATTACGCAAATAGACAGAAAGCCTACAATTTCAACTTTTCTGCGATTTCTCATATTTTCACCATTTTGTTCAATCTTAATTGGGTTTCTACATCGATTTTACTCTCAAAAACTTCCACCACTATTCATCTATCAATTCCTATGGTTAATTTTACAAAACCTAACTCCTTCTACAAGAATTTTGCCACAATAGTCCAACAACAACACAGACAACAAATGCAACAACGAATATATCAGCAATACAACAAGAACAACATGTCTTTCATCAGATATCAACACGAAATCAACAGCAACAAATCATACCAAAAACACAGCAATGAATTTACACAAAAATCTCAACCTACATACGATCATCTAGTCTCGATTATAGAATTCGAACACCACCCTTACCTTGGATTGAAGGCAACTCGAATTCACCGCAAAAATTCCCGCGAAAATCTTTGACTTAGCCTCTCCTTGATCTCTCTCTAAGATTGTTCTTCTTACAAAAATTTTGATTAGTATAATTAGGTTTTAGCGTTGTTTTTACTAAACTCTCACTAATCCACTTAATTACTATGGGCCTAATTAGCACCCCCAACATTACTATTGTCATAAAACAAAATCAAGCCCAACCTAATATTATCTCTATAATTATTATTATTCAACTTAATTAATTAAATCCGACTTAATCAACTTAAGCAACCCAAGCACAACTTAACCCGCAACATAAAATCAACTTAAACGGCTTAAACAGCTTAACGACAAGGACGACAAAACAACATGTAACAACTTATAATCGGGAAAAATACGCAATAATATTTAATTTAATTAATTAATTAAATACGGGCGTTACAACTCTCCCCCACTTAGAACATTTTCGACCTCAAAAATCTTACCTCGCTCAAACAACTCAAGATATGATTTTTGCATCTTGCTTTCTAACTCCCAAGATATACTTTCTCTGACAGCGCCCAACCAAACAACTTTCACTAAAGCAATCCCTTACCTCTTTAAGTCTTCATTTCACGACCCTCAATTCGTACCGGCATAGTCTCCACAGTGAGATTATCTCGTACTTGCACATCATCCATACTAATCACATGAGAAGGATCTGAAATATACTTCAGGAGTTGCGACACATGTAACACATCATGCAAATTCGACAAGTTCGGCGGTAAAGCCACTCTATAAGCAACATTTTCAACTCTATCCGAAATCTGATATGGACCAACAAAATGAGGAGTAAGCTTCTTAGATTTCAACATTCGCCCAACACTTGTCACAGGCATAACTCTCAAGAATACATGATCACCACCTTGAAATTCTAAATCTTTCCTTCGCTTATCATGATAACTTTTCTGCCGACTTTGAGAAGCCTTCATCTTCTCTCGAATCAACTTCACTTTCTCGGTAGTCTCTCGAACTATCTCTAGTCCAAGCACTACACTCTCTCTAGATTCATACCAACACATTGGAGTCCTACATCTCCGACCATACAACGTCTCTAAAAGTGTCATTCCGATATTAGAATGATAATTGTTATTATATGTGAACTCGATCAATGGAAGATAAGTATCCCACGAAAAAATGTTTTAGTATATTTTATTTGGATTTTCTTTATGTTTTTTTTTCTTAATTCTATTTGTTGATTTTTTTAGTGGATTTTCTATTAGATCCATATTTCTTCTTCATCTTTTTTTTTGTCGATGAAATCTCTGATTCGACGATTATTGGTTTTCGAAGATGTTTAATCTTCATTATTTCAAATCTATGGATGAATGATCAATTGGATCATTCTCCATACTTTGGGATTGTGATAGGTTGCCTTCGATAATCCAATGTGAAATCTCGATTAAGATTAGATCGTTACCTTTTTCTTTTCGTGCGATATGTTTTCGGAGAATGATTCATAATATCATTTCTCTAACATGTATTAGCACAAATACTTTCCACCTTAATTGGTGGTGGCCGGCCTCATTTGTAGGGTAATTACTTCGTAAATTACTCGCCGATTGCTTAACATAGACCTAAACTTGTCCCGAATTCGGAATAAGATCCAATTGGATCCGGTTGCCTCTCGATTTTGGTTATATCTTTTTGGTTGTGTTTGATTAAGTTCATCATACCATTTCTATGTTAATATTATTATACTATTAATATACTAACATTTTAATTCATTCTCGCACCTTATCCTCTTTATTTCAATCTCTCGCTCCTTATCTCTTTTATTATGCTTTTATTATACTATATCATTCACCATATTGTTTATGTTTATATTGTTATGCTTGTGATTTTTTTTCCTTTGACCATTTGGACACAAAAACATTAATAACGGATTAAACATCTAAAAAGACTTGTGATTTTAACTTCGGACTATGGCCACTATCCTTAGCATTGGACTTGGAGTTTGGACTTAGATTTTAGGATCTCTCCCTTTACTCAAGTTATTATGGATTGAAGACCTTGGCCCCGATTGAGTTTGCTTGTTTATGAAGATGGAAATCCTATTGTTTCAAAAAATGTTCACTATACGGTTGGTTTGTTCTTCCTTTAACTTTTACATTCGAGTTTTAGGATAGTCCCTTCATCTCTTCCCACTTCTTAAATTTTCAAATCTTCTCCCTATTTTTCAAATCTTCTTTGTTTTCAAACTTCAAACAATTTCACAATCAAACCTTGACTTAAGTCATGCGATTTTACCTTTTCATTTCGTTTCTTAATAAATGCTAAATCACATAAGCATATCGAAACTTTCTTCTTAAAAACGTTAAAAAATTCAAAACTCATTCAATTGTCTTTGTGCCCTCGTGCACTTTTCTTTTCATATGTTTAGATATGATTCATTATTTCTAGCGGAATTATTCACTAAAGAATGACGACTTATCTCTACATTTTAAAATCAACTCAACTTATTTGCTTCTTTTCACATTTTGTACCACGAACTACGAGGTTTTGATCTCGCATTTCACTTTGTGGGTACGTAGGCATGAGACAATCGTCTCTTCTAACACAAAAATATTAAAAAACGTTTCTCTTCTCATCTCTTCAATCTCTTTCAAACAAACCATTTTCAAACCAAAAAAGCAATAAATATTTCAAAGGCCTCCCGTGGAGTACCACGAACATTTTGGGTGCATAAAACCTTCCCGATTTGTAACCTATCCCCTTACCCGTTCTCTGTTTGATTCTTTTAGCTTTTGCTTTTAGATTCATTAGGTTTTATTCGCTCTTTTTCCCTTTTCCATTTGGAATAAAATAAAAGCGCGGTGGCGACTCTGGTTACCTTGAGTTAAGTTAGCTAATAGCTTACACTCATGATTTTACCGCTACAGAAAAGTGGCGACTCTGCTGGGGAGTCAATCTCTAAGTGGATTTCGCCTACTTTGATTTATTTACTGCTTTGGTTTGATTTGTTTGTTCTGTTTCGGTTTTGGTGATCCTCTGTGAGTGAGATAGATTCTAACCCGGATCTGAGTTGAACTTATGATAGGACGGCGATATTCGAAGCGATACGCGATGGAGTAGTCCAAAGCGATATCAATTTGATAATCTCCACTCAGTTAGGCTCTATTAGATTATCAATGTCATGACGAGTAATCGTACGTGGCATTATTTTCTGACCTTGAGCTGATCATACTGAGGACCGTAGAACCCTCAACCAATCCAAGCCAATTTAGGAACGTAGTGCGGAAACTATCTGGGTGTAAACCTAAGGTGGTTGTCACGCGATACTACACTCGGACGAGGTCTATTTTAAGAATGTTATCGATTGGGGAGTAATTCAGCGTACCGATAATATTCTAAAGATGACTGTTAACTCCGAGAACCTTTGTTAGCACCCTTTTGGTTTTTTGCAGGTACAATGAAGACAAACCTTAGTACATGCCTTTGTGGGTTGTTGGTTCTTATCCCTTGACTCCATTCTCGTGATTCGAACCTTTGAACCTGTGTGCTTTGCGTGATCTTGTTTGTGGTTATTGCATCTACATATTCATCATAATCATCATCACAACCATTTTTCAAGGAAAATAATTCCGATTATTGCAAATGTTAGAAAAAATAAATATTCCTTTTTGTCAAGATTTTTCATGACCGTATTCTCGATGTTGACCATGTTTGCAATAATTGAGTTGTTTTTCTGAAAATGGAAGTGAACATTGCATATCATTGTATCCTCGCATATTATTGCGTTCATCCGAGTTGTGTGGGAACTCATCCCGGTTGTTTCTTTCCTCAGTTGTCTGTTGATCCGTCAAGCTGTTTCCTCAACACAGATACGGAACTAGAGTTGCTATCAGATTGAGAATGGAAAATCAAGCCCAACACAACAAGAAAGTTAGGGAAGACCTTAATGAGCTGAAAAGCAATGTGAGTCAGATCATGGAGATGCTACAGGCTTTGATCACTAGGGAAACTCAATCGCAGAGGATTGTCATGCCTTAAGTCAATGTTTTTGCTGGTGAAGCAAGTGTTGTTGGGATAACTCGTCGCAGACAACAACACAATGAACAATCATACCCTACTGCAGTTGCTCCGATGATCAATGGTCCATCTATTCAAAGGAATGTTGGCCAGAACCAGAATCGTAATGCTAGGGGCAGGCCAAACTTTGATCCTATTCCGATGACTTATGTTGAGTTGTATCCTTACTTGGTCCAGAATGGTTGGATTACTACTAGGATTGCGCCTCCTGTTCCAAATCCTCTTCCGGTTGGTTATAAAGCAGATCTTCGTTGTGATTTTCATCAAGGTGGAACTGGTCATGACTTAGAACATTGTTTTGCATTGAAGGCTAAAGTGAAAGAGCTTGTCAGAAATGGGATGGTCACTTTTGAGGATACAAATCCTAATGTTGTCAACAATCCTTTTCCGAATCATGAGAAATGAATCTTCAGAAGACTTCAATTGTCAAATTTTCTTCAAGGCCAAAATATCAGACGGGACAGCTCATCCTTGTTGCTGATGGATCACTAGGCCATTGTTTCTTTATGTTTGCAATTTTCTTCAATTGTGTTGACTTGTTTGCTTCTAAATTTGTTTGTACTTTCATGTTGGTTTTAATGAAATGAGCATTGCTTGTTTTGATTCAATTTCATTTATTATTTGCATCTTTATGCTTTATATTTCAAGCTCATTTTTTTTTCTTTCTCAAGCTTTTACAATGATTGGAGGGAGGATGATGAAAACGAGATACCCATAAATGTTGTTGGTATGCTTTCAATTGAGACTTGGCTGATGATATACAAGCATTGTTTCAAATCCCAAACACTGGAGAAATAAGGAAGTTAATCCCTTGTCAACCCCTTTGAGCCTTGAAGTTGGAGTTTCTTTCTATTAAAAAAACCCGCAATTTTAACCCGGGGATGGGTAGTTCTCAATTAATTCAAATGTGCATTCAAGTACAAGAGAATCATTCAAGACACCTTTCAATAAAGGTTGCAATCTCAAGCTTTCCTTCATACACATCAAAGAAGTGTCGAAAATGTCTCTCAATTCAAAAGCCAATGATGGTTCGTCGTAATCATTAAGCCATGCAGTCATTATCTTTCAAAAAAAATGATATAAAAAAAATTATTGAAAAAAATCAAAGCCCGCCAAGTCAAAACCTATGAAGGATATTTAGGCAAAAACTGGGGCATCCCGCTGACTGTAAGATCAAATGACACAGTTCAAGCAAAAGTTAGGGACAATAAAAAGAAATATTTGTCAAGAGGTCATCAAAATCCTCAACAAAAATAAGATGAGTTGACCAAAGTCCTCACCAGAAATAACAAAAGGAAGAAATGACTGTTATCTCAAAATCTCTTGGCTTATGAGCCATCTTCATCTGTGCAATCCTAAATTTCTGGGAACTTGAATGCATAGGCTGAATTAATTGAATGGAGGACTAGAGTTCATCACGAAGTTGGGTTGGGTACAAATAAACTTTGAGCCTATATCCTTTAATTCATGAACCGTGAACCAGACCACGTTACAGCCTTCAAAAGTCCTAATTGAATCCAAGTTTCTTTTGAAAAGCATGCTACAACGAGGTTGCGTAAATTGACTCCCAAGTTTGTTACCAATCATTTGTTTCTTACCTTTGCTTTATCTTTAATTTTGTCTCAACCGCCGTGTTTTGACAATGTTTTCATTTACTTTACATCAATAAATTTCATTCCAAAGATGATTTTTGATTTCAAACTTTGCATTGAACTTTGCATTAAAATTACCAGGTTTGTACAAACATTTTTTATTCGCAAATAAACTTTCCTCATCAAGGAACTTTCAAACATTTGAGAAACATGGTCAGTGATCTTATCAGGGGTAAGTTCTTCCCAGGTCCTATGGTTCAAGAGTTGTTGCTCAATACAGGTTATTCTCCGGTTTGATTAGTCAGAAGATTCTCTGCAAGATTCATACTTGGTTTATCTTCTCAGCATTCATTTCAAGACCTGAAGCCATGATCATTTTATCTTCTCAGCAGTCATTTTAAGATTTTTCTCCGACAATAGTCAAGAACTGAATCCATTATCAGTTTACCTTCACCAACATTTAACTTGGGGCAATTTTTCTTCAAGAATCTCTAAGCAGTTTTTTATGACTTCTCTCAAAAGATTTTCAACTTGATACAGTTTACTAGTGTGACAGAGATTCGTTCAACAGTAGCATCTCTAATCTCCGAGCAAAATGGCAGTGATCTCCGTGTTGAGGAATTTGTCTTCCATCTTTTCCACTCCTCTAAGAGTCTAAACTGGTTGTCATCATTTTCTCTCATATTATCTCCTTGGGTGTGTTATTCCCCAATTTTGTTTACGTTTGCATATTTGAGTGTGTTATTCCTCATTATGCGTTTTCTTGGGTGTGTTATTCCCCAGTTTTGTTTACGTTTGCATATTTGAGTGTTTTGGTCCTCATTATGCGTGTTGTTGGGTGGTTTAGTCCCCATTTTCGTAAATGTCCGCATACTGAGTGTTTTAGTCCTCATATGCATTTCTCGAGGTCATGTTGTTTTCAACATATTACCTTGTGATCAAAGTCTAACTTACTTGGCATTTATCTTTGTCTCTCCATAACACTACCTTCATATACCTGTTGTTTCTCTCAGATATTACACCTTTTATCCGATGCCATTCTCGGATGTCCATAGTGAAATTATCATTGATTTGATGTATTGTCCCGGACCTTTTTCCCATCTCATTCAGTTCTGTTCCTGAATGTTGTGATTCACATTTTATCTAATTGCTATTCTCGGATGTTGTGATCACTTTCCTTCCGAATGCCATTCTCGGATGTCCATAGTGAAGTCATCATTGATTTGATGTATTGTCCCGGACTTTTTCCCATCTCATTCAGTTCTGTTCCTGAATGTTGTGATTCACATTTTATCCGATTGCTATTCTTGGATGTTGTGATCACTTTCCTTCCGATTGCCATTCTCAGATGTCCATAGTAAAGTCATCATTGATTTGATGTACTGTCCCGGACTTTTTCCCATCTCATTCAGTTCTGTTCCTGAATGTTGTGATTCACATTTTATCTGATTGCTATTCTTGGATGTTGTGATCACTTTTCTTCCGGTTGCTATTCTCGGATGTCCATAGTGAAGTCATCATTGATTTGATGTATTGTCCCGAACTTTTTCCCATCTCATTCAGTTATGTTCCTGAATGTTGTGATTCACATTTTATTCGATTGCTATTCTTGGATGTTGTGATCACTTTCCTTCCGGTTGCTATTCTCGGATGTCCATAGTGAAGTCATCATTGATTTGATGTACTGTCCCAGACTTTTTCCCATCTCATTCAGTTCTGTTCCTGGATGTTGTGATTCACATTTTATTCGATTGCTATTCTTGGATGTTGTGATCACTTTCCTTCCGATTGCCATTCTCGGATGTCCATAGTGAAGTCATCATTGATTTGATGTACTTTCCCGGATTTGTTTCCCATCTCATTCAGTTCTGTTCCTGAATGTTGTGATTCACATTTTATCTGATTGCTATTCTTGGATGTTGTGATCACTTTCCTTCCGTTTGCCATTCTCGAATTTCCATGTTGGAGTCATCATTGAGTTGATGTACTTTCCCGAATTTTTCCCATTTCATTCAGTTATGTTCCTGGATGTTGTGATTCACATTTTTATCTGATTGCTATTCTCAGATGTTGTGATTACCTTTTTTCTGATTGCCATTCTCGGATATCCCTAGTATAGTCAGTAATGTCATCCTTGGATGCTTCTGGTGTACTTGTTCGGGACTTTTCTCACTTTATTCTGTGCCATTCCTGGATGTTGTGATCCTTTCTGTCCAACTGCCATTCTTGGACATTTTCTCCTCAGCTGAGCCATGTGTTGGTCTCTAGCATGCTGCTTTTCCCCGTCGGAGTCTTTTGCTCCTTATCCCCAGCGTTCATTTTATTTCTCGTGTCGTTTTGTTCCTTACGGATTTCTCTGCATTTAATATACATGTCATATCATCTCATAATATTCTCATAACATTTCATGTGCTTTCATAACATTTTCATATCAGTTCCATATCATTTTCATATTGTTTGTTTCATTTCACTTCATTCCAGTTTTTGGCATCTTAGGATCAAAAATTGGCTTTTTTTATATTTAAGTATCTTCCATCTTGTCGAAACGAATATTTCAATCTTCATTATCTCCGGATTGAAGAAACTTAAATAGGAGCATCTGTCATACCCTAATTTTTGACCCTAAGATTTTTCGCATCTCATCTGCATCTTGCATACAAACAAGATCACGCACTATTTCGTTTATCCTTCTCGGTTGCAGATTTTTGCCTCGCGGGGGATCACCATGTTTTTACTTACTTTTATCTGTTTATATTTACTAACTTCTAACCAAAATATAAAAAAAATATGTTGCAGTCTGCTTCTTCTTCTTCTTCTCTGTGTTGCAGGATTTCAAAGACAGGGCAGTGATTTCAATTCAGACAGTGCGTATTCAAAAGTTCAAGCTGTGTTGTAGGTGAAATTCCTCAGATTCTCAAGTTGTGGGTCTTAAGAATTTTCAGGCCAGATTGTTTTGGTTCAGTGCATCAGTGGTTCATCTGTGGATTTATTTTCCTCAGCATGGATTCAAATAATCAGACAATTTTCAGACGATGGTTATGGCTTGAGTTACGAGGTGTTCAGTAGTTCAGAAGTGGTTGTGTTCAGTTTAATCAGGTGACTTGTGAAAAAATCAGAAGTTGGTTGTGGGATTAAAAATCATCACTTCATATCCATTTATCCGTTCTAAACCATTTTTCAAAATCCACCTTCCTAATTCCCGCATTATTTTCATTTTCGATATATATCCATTTCCATCCATTTTTATTCGATCCATAAACCATCATTTTTTTTATATAGCCATTATTCATTTTTATTCATTTTCCAATTTTTAGCGATTATTCATATTAAATTCACCTTTCAAAATTCCTATTCTTTTCGAATATCCATATTCATTTTCCAATTTTTACCGATCATTCATTACCCATTTCCAATAACCATTTTATAATTCATTTTCGATTCTTTTCCATTTCACAAATATCCATTATCTTTTTTTGATTAAATCATTCTATTTTTTTTAACCATTTCCAATTATTTTTTGTTTAATTCATTTCTCTAAAAAAAATAATAATATTCTCTCTTTTATCCAAATATTCCAATCTAATCTTTATTTTCTCTTCATCTTATGTTACACTGAATTTTGATAAGCCCATTTCATTTGTAAAAAAAAATTTGAAAAGAACTACATCAGTTGAAGCCCAAACAACAGCTCCACACATTCACTAGCCAACTTACATCTCTCAAGCCATCACAGCCAACACACCAAACGCAAGTTACACAACCCAACACATCAAAACGCAAGCAGAGAAAGAGTAAAACACAGCATCAAAACGCGTCATCACCAGCCAATCTTCAGCCAGTTACACCAACAACCATCAATCCGCAAGCCTCAGCTCACACATCACGCCAAACCAACAATTTGAAACACAACCTACAAAACGCGCTCATCAAGCCCAAAAACAGCAAGAACAAAACGCAGGCTGAAAGCACTCCAAACGCAGCACCTGCAACAAAAATCCCGTGACGACCGAAACGCAAAAGAGAAGCAAGCAAAACGGCATTTGAGTTCCTCTAATCTTCTCTATAAATTAAGCCACTTCTCACCTTCAATAACAAGCTTTGAGAGCCCTCAGAAACCCTGCTTAAATTACAATTCAAACTTCAATTTCTCAAAACCACAATTCAATCCTTCAATTTCAATTTCTCCCTTCAATCCAAAAACTTTTTCAACCTGCAATTCATTCCATCAATAAATATTAACAAACACCACTCATCATTGATTACTAGAATCGAAACAGAAACAAAGAAGAAGAGCTTTCTTTCAAATCTGATCGAGAAGCCATGTTTGTTGTCGCAACCGCCATCACCGTCAATCCGTGAAGAATCCGGTACCGACGTCGCAATTTGAGGAGTTCAGCCGCGTGGATTTCGTTAAGTTTGGGTGAGGAACAATGCAGGGCGGTGTTTTTGAGAGTTGAAATTTGGGAATCATTTTTGTTGTTTGCGCAGAGAAGAAGAAGATGTATGCTGCGGAATTTTCATTTTTATTATATTTGGTTTATTTCATTTTTTTAATAAACTTTGTTTTAAAAGAGACTTTGGTTTGGGCCTTGCTTTGGCAATTGGATTCAATTTCTAACATCACCATCATTTTGTGCGTTGAAACCCCTCTCCCTTCTAATTTTGTTTTTTTTATTTGACATTTTCTTTTTCTTTAATTTCTATTTCTTCATTTTTAATTTCTTTTAAAAAGAAGAGAATTGATATAGATGTCCTTTTGGATAAAACTATTTTTAGAATTTTTTTTAGGAAAAAATGTTTTAGTATATTTTATTTGGATTTTCATTATGTTTTTTTTTCTTAATTCTATTTGTTTATTTTTTTTAGTGGATTTTCTATTAGATCCATATTTCTTTTTCATCTTTTTTTTTATCGATGAAATCTCTGCTCGATGCACAATGCGTTGGCTCAGTCCAGAACATAACTATTAACTATTTCATCTCTTAATGATGAATTTGTATGATTATATAAATTATCAAATTATTTAATATTTCAATAATTTTTTTTCAAAGTCGTCTATTTAAAAAATGTTTTCTTTTAAATTCAAAGGATTTTATATTTTGAATGTTTTTTTTAAGAATGAGATAGAAAAAAATATAGTATTAAATTTTAAAATTTATATATTTTAAATAAAAAATTCTTAACATTTGAAACTCAAGATATTAAATGATATTAATAAATATAGTACAATATTAAAAAAAAAAAAGGTCTTCTTAGTGATTCTTTAATAAACTCCAAATTTAAAAGTTCGTTACTGATTCTAGAATAAACTCCATATTTAAAAGTACTACTATAGTCTCTCGCACCAAAATCAAAGAATACAAATAAAGTCCATATAGTCTCTCGCACCAAAATCAAAGAAAGAAAGAAAGAAAGAAAGAAAGAAAGAAAGAAAATCATACAAAAAGAAATCCAACAAAGAAAGAAAATGATTGAACCTTCTTCTGCTTCCACCCCTTCGCCATCTTCCCCGGGCTCTGCTTCCACCCCTTTGCCATCTCCCTCCTCTCGCGGCTCTGCTACCCCTTTGCCATCTTCCACCACTGAATCTCGTTCGATCTTTCGCCGCCAAGCACTAGGTGCTCCGGGCTCTACAGGTTTTGGCCCTGCGCATTATATAACTTTCAAGGTTAAGGGGGAATTTCATGCTAATTCCATTCAGAACTACCTCAACAATCAAGGCAGTGAAAATGCCTTGAAGGCAACTGAACACCTGGTTTACTGTGGCTGGAAACTCAAGAAGGATATGTTTGGAATTTTCTACATACCCCCTGGTAATGGTGATGACAAGAATAAATAAATTAGCATACGAAATTTGTTGGAAGCATGCGTTTACGAGGTCAATCGTATTGACACCAAACAAAGTGAACAGAATGATGTATGCCCAGGTAAAAATTTTATCTATGAATCTGGGGTTTTTCTCTGCATATTAAAACATTAAAAATGCATGAAAAAGTTATGTAGTCGTTTGTATGAAAAGATCGTATAATAGTATGTATTATGATACTGTTAGTTATGTCGTCACAAGAAATTTATAAGTATAGATTTTTTAATTTCTAACGATGTGTATTGTTTGTAGTTGTACATGATGATATCATACAAAATCGGCAAATTGGGAAAATGGAGGGGAAAATGGAGGAAGTTGCTGAGGAGAATGTTTTAAAGCACTGCTCTTTGTGCAACTATGATAGGACCCATCTTCATGTGGTCTATACCTCTATACCAAAAGGTTATAAATCTGTTTGTGTTTGAATAACATTTAAAACATAATTAGAAACTGTGGACATTTTGACATTTTACGATTTTTTTTTTTTACAGTTGAGCGTACTAAGAGTTCTCCGTGGTGCTGCTCAAAGGCGTGTTTGAACATTTTTAACTGGTTGGAACGTCAAGCATGGTGTCCCGTGAATGTTCGTGATGGATCGAATCTGAACATAATTCTAATGCGGGGCGACTGCACCAAAAGTGTGTCTGATGAAAGTATTGTGTTAAATGGAGCTTTTGAATTGCTAAAGACACTTTTCAACCGAGATCTATTGAAAAAAGTTATGTTTGGCGATTATTTTACTTTAGGTTTTTACACTTTAGCACTGACACTACAAGATATTTCTGTCTGTGTCGTTTTTCGAATGCATGGTAGAGGTAGTTCAGTTTTTGCTGAAATGCCTTTCGCTATTACAGCAAAAGCGTACCGCCGTAAGGGGCTGATGGGAATGCTGATGAAAACATTTGAAGAAACTTATCTCAAGAGACTGAAGGCAACCAGAATTTTGATTCCTTCTCTGTCGGGCAGTGTCTTACAGATGTGGAAGAAATCTTTTAGATTTACTGAAATTGATGAGGCACAAGCAAACATCATGTTAGAAGAAAATGAGATTCTAGATTTTAAGGAAACAATACTCTGCTTCAAAGATATAGTTTGATTGTAACCTCTTTGAAAGATCAACTGACCTTTGGCCATGACCTTCCAAAAATTAAGTCATGAATTTTGTGCCCACTGTGATTAACAATTGATCTTTGTTTGATTTTAAGTCATAGACCACATTGGTTTCAAGTCACACTTCAATTTGACTTTTGGCTAATATTTTAAGTAGAGTTTGGACGATGCTTTAAGACATCTTCAAGTTATATTTACAAGTTGTTTCAAAATGGGCGATGGACCATTTCTTTTAACTTTTTTTGGACCATTTCTAAGTGGCTTCAGTTTAGTTTTGACTAATATTAAGGCATTTTAAAGACAGTACAAAATTGTTTCAAAGCACATTTTGAGTCATTAGTAAAAGCCTTTCCTCAAAATTGCTATTAGGCAATTTCTCAAAGTGATGATGGATCTTTGACATTGTTTTTTGGACACTTCAATCCCTTCTAATTTTGTTTTTTTTATTTGACATTTTCTTTTTCTTTAATTTCTATTTCTTCATTTTTAATTTCTTTTAAAAAGAAGAGAATTGATATAGATGTCCTTTTGGATAAAACTATTTTTAGAATTTTTTTTAGGAAAAAATGTTTTAGTATATTTTATTTGGATTTTCATTATGTTTTTTTTCTTAATTCTATTTGTTGATTTTTTTTAGTGGATTTTCTATTAGATCCATATTTTTTTCATCTTTTTTTTTTATCGATGAAATCTCTGCTCGATGCACAATGCGTTGGCTCAGTCTAGAACATAACTATTAACTATTTCATCTCTTAATGATGAATTTGTATGATTATATAAATTATCAAATTATTTAATATTTCAATAATTTTTTTTCAAAGTCGTCTATTTAAAAAATGTTTTCTTTTAAATTCAAAGGATTTTATATTTTGAATGTTTTTTTTAAGAATGAGATAGAAAAAAATATAGTATTAAATTTTAAATTTTATATATTTTTAAATAAAAAATTCTTAACATTTGAAACTCAAGATATTAAATGATATTAATAAATATAGTACAATATTAAAAAAAAATAAAGGTCTTCTTAGTGATTCTTTAATAAACTCCAAATTTAAAAGTTCGTTACTGATTCTAGAATAAACTCCATATTTAAAAGTACTACTATAGTCTCTCGCACCAAAATCAAAGAATACAAATAAAGTCCATATAGTCTCTCGCACCAAAATCAAAGAAAGAAAGAAAGAAAGAAAATCATACAGAAAGAAAATGATTGAACCTTCTTCTGCTTCCACCCCTTCGCCATCTTCCCCGGGCTCTGCTTCCACCCCTTTGCCATCTCCCTCCTCTCGCGGCTCTGCTACCCCTTTGCCATCTTCCACCACTGAATCTCGTTCGATCTTTCGCCGCCAAGCACTAGGTGATCCGGGCTCTACAGGTTTTGGCCCTGCGCGTTATATAACTTTCAAGGTTAAGGGGGAATTTCATGCTAATTCCATTCAGAACTACCTCAACAATCAAGGCAGTGAAAATGCCTTGAAGGCAACTGAACACCTGGTTTACTGTGGCTGGAAACTCAAGAAGGATATGTTTGGAATTTTCTACATACCCCCTGGTAATGGTGATGACAAGAATAAAGAAATTAGCATACGAAATTTGTTGGAAGCATGCGTTTACGAGGTCAATCGTATTGACGCCAAACAAAGTGAACCGAATGATGTATGCCCAGGTAAAAATTTTATCTATGAATCTGTGGTTTTTCTCTGCATATTAAAACATTAAAAATGCATGAAAAAGTTATGCAGTCGTTTGTATGAAAAGATCGTATAATAGTATGTATTATGATACTGTTAGTTATGTCGTCACAAGAAATTTATAAGTATAGATTTTTTAATTTCTAACGATGTGTATTGTATGTAGTTGTACATGATGATATCATACAAAATCGGCAAATTGGGAAAATGGAGGGGAAAATGGAGGAAGTTGCTGAGGAGAATGTTTTAAAGCACTGCTCTTTGTGCAACTATGATAGGACCCATCTTCATGTGGTCTATACCTCTATACCAAAAGGTTATAAATCTGTTTGTGTTTGAATAACATTTAAAACATAATTAGAAACTGTGGACATTTTGACATTTTACGATTTTTTTTTTTTTACAGTTGAGCGTACTAAGAGTTCTCCGTGGTGCTGCTCAAAGGCGTGTTTGAACATTTTTAACTGGTTGGAACGTCAAGCATGGTGTCCCGTGAATGTTCGTGATGGATCGAATCTGAACATAATTCTAATGCGGGGCGACTGCACCAAAAGTGTGTATGATCAAAGTATTGTGTTAAATGGAGCTTTTGAATTGCTAAAGACAGTTTTCAACCGAGATCTATTGAAAAAAGTTATGTTTGGCGATTATTTTACTTTAGGTTTTTACACTTTAGCACTGACACTACAAGATATTTCTGTCTGTGTCGTTTTTCGAATGCATGGTAGAGGTAGTTCAGTTTTTGCTGAAATGCCTTTCGCTATTACAGCAAAAGCGTACCGCCGTAAGGGGCTGATGGGAATGCTGATGAAAACATTTGAAGAAACTTATCTCAAGAGACTGAAGGCAACCAGAATTTTGATTCCTTCTCTGTCGGGCAGTGTCTTACAGATGTGGAAGAAATCTTTTAGATTTACTGAAATTGATGAGGCACAAGCAAACATCATGTTAGAAGAAAATGAGATTCTAGATTTTAAGGAAACAATACTCTGCTTCAAAGATATAGTTTGATTGTAACCTCTTTGAAAGATCAACTGACTTTTGGCCATGACCTTCCAAAAATTAAGTCATGAATTTTGTGCCCACTGTGATTAACAATTGATCTTTGTTTGATTTTAAGTCATAGACCACATTGGTTTCAAGTCACACTTCAATTTGACTTTTGGCTAATATTTTAAGTAGAGTTTGGACGATGCTTTAAGACATCTTCAAGTTATATTTACAAGTTGTTTCAAAATGGGCGATGGACCATTTCTTTTAACTTTTTTTGGACCATTTCTAAGTGGCTTCAGTTTAGTTTTGACTAATATTAAGGCATTTTAAAGACAGTACAAAATTGTTTCAAAGCACATTTTGAGTCATTAGTAAAAGCCTTTCCTCAAAATTGCTATTAGGCAATTTCTCAAAGTGATGATGGATCTTTGACATTGTTTTTTGGACACTTCAATCCCTTCTAATTTTGTTTTTTTTATTTGACATTTTCTTTTTCTTTAATTTCTATTTCTTCATTTTTAATTTCTTTTAAAAAGAAGAGAATTGATATAGATGTCCTTTTGGATAAAACTAGTTTTAGAATTTTTTTTAGGAAAAAATGTTTTAGTATATTTTATTTGGATTTTCATTATGTTTTTTTTTCTTAATTCTATTTGTTGATTTTTTTTAGTGGATTTTCTATTAGATCCATATTTTTTTCATCTTTTTTTTTTATCGATGAAATCTCTGCTCGATGCACAATGCGTTGGCTCAGTCTAGAACATAACTATTAACTATTTCATCTCTTAATGATGAATTTGTATGATTATATAAATTATCAAATTATTTAATATTTCAATAATTTTTTTTCAAAGTCGTCTATTTAAAAAATGTTTTCTTTTAAATTCAAAGGATTTTATATTTTGAATGTTTTTTTTAACAATGAGATAGAAAAAAATATAGTATTAAATTTTAAAATTTATATATTTTTAATTAAAAAATTCTTAACATTTGAAACTCAAGATATTAAATGATATTAATAAATATAGTACAATATTAAAAAAAAAATAAAGGTCTTCTTAGTGATTCTTTAATAAACTCCAAATTTAAAAGTTCGTTACTGATTCTAGAATAAACTCCATATTTAAAAGTACTACTATAGTCTCTCGCACCAAAATCAAAGAATACAAATAAAGTCCATATAGTCTCTCGCACCAAAATCAAAGAAAGAAAGAAAGAAAGAAAGAAAGAAAATCATACAGAAAGAAATCCAACAAAGAAAGAAAATGATTGAACCTTCTTCTGCTTCCACCCCTTCGCCATCTTCCCCGGGCTCTGCTTCCACCCCTTTGCCATCTCCCTCCTCTCGCGGCTCTGCTACCCCTTTGCCATCTTCCACCACTGAATCTCGTTCGATCTTTCGCCGCCAAGCACTAGGTGCTCCGGGCTCTATAGGTTTTGGCCCTGCGCGTTATATAACTTTCAAGGTTAAGGGGGAATTTCATGCTAATTCCATTCAGAACTACCTCAACAATCAAGGCAGTGAAAATGCCTTGAAGGCAACTGAACACCTGGTTTACTGTGGCTGGAAACTCAAGAAGGATATGTTTGGAATTTTCTACATACCCCCTGGTAATGGTGATGACAAGAATAAATAAATTAGCATACGAAATTTGTTGGAAGCATGCGTTTACGAGGTCAATCGTATTGACGCCAAACAAAGTGAACAGAATGATGTATGCCCAGGTAAAAATTTTATCTATGAATCTGGGGTTTTTCTCTGCATATTAAAACATTAAAAATGCATGAAAAAGTTATGCAGTCGTTTGTATGAAAAGATCGTATAATAGTATGTATTATGATACTGTTAGTTATGTCGTCACAAGAAATTTATAAGTATAGATTTTTTAATTTCTAACGATGTGTATTGTTTGTAGTTATACATGATGATATCATACAAAATCGGCAAATTGGGAAAATGGAGGGGAAAATGGAGGAAGTTGTTGAGGAGAATGTTTTAAAGCACTGCTCTTTGTGCAACTATGATAGGACCCATCTTCATGTGGTCTATACCTCTATACAAAAAGGTTATAAATCTGTTTGTGTTTGAATAACATTTAAAACATAATTAGAAACTGTGGACATTTTGACATTTTACGATTTTTTTTTTTACAGTTGAGCGTACTAAGAGTTCTCTGTGGTGCTGCTCAAAGGCGTGTTTGAACATTTTTAACTGGTTGGAACGTCAAGCATGGTGTCCCGTGAATGTTCGTGATGGATCGAATCTGAACATAATTCTAATGCGGGGCGACTGCACCAAAAGTGTGTATGATCAAAGTATTGTGTTAAATGGAGCTTTTGAATTGCTAAAGACAGTTTTCAACCGAGATCTATTGAAAAAAGTTATGTTTGGCGATTATTTTACTTTAGGTTTTTACACTTTAGCACTGACACTACCAGATATTTCTGTCTGTGTCGTTTTTCGAATGCATGGTAGAGGTAGTTCAGTTTTTGCTGAAATGCCTTTCGCTATTACAGCAAAAGCGTACCGCCGTAAGGGGCTGATAGGAATGCTGATGAAAACATTTGAAGAAACTTATCTCAAGAGACTGAAGGCAACCAGAATTTTGATTCCTTCTCTGTCGGGCAGTGTCTTACAGATGTGGAAGAAATCTTTTAGATTTACTGAAATTGATGAGGCACAAGCAAACATCATGTTAGAAGAAAATGAGATTCTAGATTTTAAGGAAACAATACTCTGCTTCAAAGATATAGTTTGATTGTAACCTCTTTGAAAGATCAACTGACCTTTGGCCATGACCTTCCAAAAATTAAGTCATGAATTTTGTGCCCACTGTGATTAACAATTGATCTTTGTTTGATTTTAAGTCATAGACCACATTGGTTTCAAGTCACACTTCAATTTGACTTTTGGCTAATATTTTAAGTAGAGTTTGGACGATGCTTTAAGACATCTTCAAGTTATATTTACAAGTTGTTTCAAAATGGGCGATGGACCATTTCTTTTAACTTTTTTTGGACCATTTCTAAGTGGCTTCAGTTTAGTTTTGACTAATATTAAGGCATTTTAAAGACAGTACAAAATTGTTTCAAAGCACATTTTGAGTCATTAGTAAAAGCCTTTCCTCAAAATTGCTATTAGGCAATTTCTCAAAGTGATGATGGATCTTTGACATTGTTTTTTGGACACTTCAATCCCTTCTAATTTTGTTTTTTTTATTTGACATTTTCTTTTTCTTTAATTTCTATTTCTTCATTTTTAATTTCTTTTAAAAAGAAGAGAATTGATATAGATGTCCTTTTGGATAAAACTATTTTTAGAATTTTTTTTAGGAAAAAATGTTTTAGTATATTTTATTTGGATTTTCATTATGTTTTTTTTTCTTAATTCTATTTGTTGATTTTTTTTAGTGGATTTTCTATTAGATCCATCTTTTTTTCATCTTTTTTTTTTATCGATGAAATCTCTGCTCGATGCACAATGCGTTGGCTCAGTCTAGAACATAACTATTAACTATTTCATCTCTTAATGATGAATTTGTATGATTATATAAATTATCAAATTATTTAATATTTCAATAATTTTTTTTCAAAGTCGTCTATTTAAAAAATGTTTTCTTTTAAATTCAAAGGATTTTATATTTTGAATGTTTTTTTTAAGAATGAGATAGAAAAAAATATAGTATTAAATTTTAAAATTTATATATTTTTAAATGAAAAATTCTTAACATTTGAAACTCAAGATATTAAATGATATTAATAAATATAGTACATTATTAAAAAAAAATAAAGGTCTTCTTAGTGATTCTTTAATAAACTCCAAATTTAAAAGTTCGTTACTGATTCTAGAATAAACTCCATATTTAAAAGTACTACTATAGTCTCTCGCACCAAAATCAAAGAATACAAATAAAGTCCATATAGTCTCTCGCACCAAAATCAAAGAAAGAAAGAAAGAAAGAAAGAAAGAAAATCATACAGAAAGAAATCCAACAAAGAAAGAAAATGATTGAACCTTCTTCTGCTTCCACCCCTTCGCCATCTTCCCCGGGCTCTGCTTCCACCCCTTTGCCATCTCCCTCCTCTCGCGGCTCTGCTACCCCTTTGCCATCTTCCACCACTGAATCTCGTTCGATCTTTCGCCGCCAAGCACTAGGTGCTCCGGGCTCTACAGGTTTTGGCCCTGCGCGTTATATAACTTTCAAGGTTAAGGGGGAATTTCATGCTAATTCCATTCAGAACTACCTCAACAATCAAGGCAGTGAAAATGCCTTGAAGGCAACTGAACACCTGGTTTACTGTGGCTGGAAACTCAAGAAGGATATGTTTGGAATTTTCTACATACCCCCTGGTAATGGTGATGACAAGAATAAATAAATTAGCATACGAAATTTGTTGGAAGCATGCGTTTACGAGGTCAATCGTATTGACGCCAAACAAAGTGAACAGAATGATGTATGCCCAGGTAAAAATTTTATCTATGAATCTGGGGTTTTTCTCTGCATATTAAAACATTAAAAATGCATGAAAAAGTTATGCAGTCGTTTGTATGAAAAGATCGTATAATAGTATGTATTATGATACTGTTAGTTATGTCGTCACAAGAAATTTATAAGTATAGATTTTTTAATTTCTAACGATGTGTATTGTTTGTAGTTATACATGATGATATCATAAAAAATCGGCAAATTGGGAAAATGGAGGGGAAAATGGAGGAAGTTGCTGAGGAGAATGTTTTAAAGCACTGCTCTTTGTGCAACTATGATAGGACCCATCTTCATGTGGTCTATACCTCTATACCAAAAGGTTATAAATCTGTTTGTGTTTGAATAACATTTAAAACATAATTAGAAACTGTGGACATTTTGACATTTTACGATTTTTTTTTTTTACAGTTGAGCGTACTAAGAGTTCTCCGTGGTGCTGCTCAAAGGCGTGTTTGAACATTTTTAACTGGTTGGAACGTCAAGCATGGTGTCCCGTGAATGTTCGTGATGGATCGAATCTGAACATAATTTTAATGCGGGGCGACTGCAACAAAAGTGTGTATGATCAAAGTATTGTGTTAAATGGAGCTTTTGAATTGCTAAAGACAGTTTTCAACCGAGATCTATTGAAAAAAGTTATGTTTGGCGATTATTTTACTTTAGGTTTTTACACTTTAGCACTGACACTACAAGATATTTCTGTATGTGTCGTTTTTCGAATGCATGGTAGAGGTAGTTCAGTTTTTGCTGAAATGCCTTTCGCTATTACAGCAAAAGCGTACCGCCGTAAGGGGCTGATGGGAATGCTGATGAAAACATTTGAAGAAACTTATCTCAAGAGACTGAAGGCAACAAGAATTTTGATTCCTTCTCTGCCGGGCAGTGTCTTACAGATGTGGAAGAAATCTTTTAGATTTACTGAAATTGATGAGGCACAAGCAAACATCATGTTAGAAGAAAATGAGATTCTAGATTTTAAGGAAACAATACTCTGCTTCAAAGATATAGTTTGATTGTAACCTCTTTGAAAGATCAACTGACCTTTGGCCATGACCTTCCAAAAATTAAGTCATGAATTTTGTGCCCACTGTGATTAACAATTGATCTTTGTTTGATTTTAAGTCATAGACCACATTGGTTTCAAGTCACACTTCAATTTGACTTTTGGCTAATATTTTAAGTAGAGTTTGGACGATGCTTTAAGACATCTTCAAGTTATATTTACAAGTTGTTTCAAAATGGGCGATGGACCATTTCTTTTAACTTTTTTTGGACCATTTCTAAGTGGCTTCAGTTTAGTTTTGACTAATATTAAGGCATTTTAAAGACAGTACAAAATTGTTTCAAAGCACATTTTGAGTCATTAGTAAAAGCCTTTCCTCAAAATTGCTATTAGGCAATTTCTCAAAGTGATGATGGATCTTTGACATTGTTTTTTGGACACTTCAATCCCTTCTAATTTTGTTTTTTTTATTTGACATTTTCTTTTTCTTTAATTTCTATTTCTTCATTTTTAATTTCTTTTAAAAAGAAGAGAATTGATATAGATGTCCTTTTGGATAAAACTATTTTTAGAATTTTTTTTAGGAAAAAATGTTTTAGTATATTTTATTTGGATTTTCATTATGTTTTTTTTCTTCTTAATTCTATTTGTTGATTTTTTTTAGTGGATTTTCTATTAGATCCATATTTTTTTCATCTTTTTTTTTATCGATGAAATCTCTGCTCGATGCACAATGCGTTGGCTCAGTCTAGAACATAACTATTAACTATTTCATCTCTTAATGATGAATTTGTATGATTATATAAATTATCAAATTATTTAATATTTCAATAATTTTTTTTCAAAGTCGTCTATTTAAAAAATGTTTTCTTTTAAATTCAAAGGATTTTATATTTTGAATGTTTTTTTTAAGAATGAGATAGAAAAAAATATAGTATTAAATTTTAAAATTTATATATTTTTAAATAAAAAATTCTTAACATTTGAAACTCAAGATATTAAATGATATTAATAAATATAGTACAATATTAAAAAAAAATAAAGGTCTTCTTAGTGATTCTTTAATAAACTCCAAATTTAAAAGTTCGTTACTGATTCTAGAATAAACTCCATATTTAAAAGTACTACTATAGTCTCTCGCACCAAAATCAAAGAATACAAATAAAGTCCATATAGTCTCTCGCACCAAAATCAAAGAAATAAAGAAAGAAAGAAAGAAAGAAAATCATACAGAAAGAAATCCAACAAAGAAAGAAAATGATTGAACCTTCTTCTGCTTCCACCCCTTCGCCATCTTCCCCGGGCTCTGCTTCCACCCCTTTGCCATCTCCCTCCTCTCGCGGCTCTGCTACCCCTTTGCCATCTTCCACCACTGAATCTCGTTCGATCTTTCGCCGCCAAGCACTAGGTGCTCCGGGCTCTACAGGTTTTGGCCCTGCGCGTTATATAACTTTCAAGGTTAAGGGGGAATTTCATGCTAATTCCATTCAGAACTACCTCAACAATCAAGGCAGTGAAAATGCCTTGAAGGCAACTGAACACCTGGTTTACTGTGGCTGGAAACTCAAGAAGGATATGTTTGGAATTTTCTACATACCCCCTGGTAATGGTGATGACAAGAATAAATAAATTAGCATACGAAATTTTTTGGAAGCATGCGTTTACGAGGTCAATCGTATTGACGCCAAACAAAGTGAACAAAATGATGTATGCCCAGGTAAAAAATTTATCTATGAATCTGGGGTTTTTCTCTGCATATTAAAACATTAAAAATGCATGAAAAAGTTATGCAGTCGTTTGTATGAAAAGATCGTATAATAGTATGTATTATGATACTGTTAGTTATGTCGTCACAAGAAATTTATAAGTATAGATTTTTTAATTTCTAACGATGTGTATTGTTTGTAGTTGTACATGATGATATCATACAAAATCGGCAAATTGGGAAAATGGAGGGGAAAATGGAGGAAGTTGCTGAGGAGAATGTTTTAAAGCACTGCTCTTTGTGCAACTATGATAGGACCCATCTTCATGTGGTCTATACCTCTATACCAAAAGGTTATAAATCTGTTTGTGTTTGAATAACATTTAAAACATAATTAGAAACTGTGGACATTTTGACATTTTACGATTTTTTTTTTTACAGTTGAGCGTACTAAGAGTTCTCCGTGGTGCTGCTCAAAGGCGTGTTTGAACATTTTTAACTGGTTGGAACGTCAAGCATGGTGTCCCGTGAATGTTCGTGATGGATCGAATCTGAACATAATTCTAATGCGGGGCGACTGCACCAAAAGTGTGTATGATCAAAGTATTGTGTTAAATGGAGCTTTTGAATTGCTAAAGACAGTTTTCAACCGAGATCTATTGAAAAAAGTTATGTTTGGCGATTATTTTACTTTAGGTTTTTACACTTTAGCACTGACACTACAAGATATTTCTGTCTGTGTCGTTTTTCGAATGCATGGTAGAGGTAGTTCAGTTTTTGCTGAAATGCCTTTCGCTATTACAGCAAAAGCGTACCGCCGTAAGGGGCTGATGGGAATGCTGATGAAAACATTTGAAGAAACTTATCTCAAGAGACTGAAGGCAACCAGAATTTTGATTCCTTCTCTGCCGGGCAGTGTCTTACAGATGTGGAAGAAATCTTTTAGATTTACTGAAATTGATGAGGCACAAGCAAACATCATGTTAGAAGAAAATGAGATTCTAGATTTTAAGGAAACAATACTCTGCTTCAAAGATATAGTTTGATTGTAACCTCTTTGAAAGATCAACTGACCTTTGGCCATGACCTTCCAAAAATTAAGTCATGAATTTTGTGCCCACTGTGATTAACAATTGATCTTTGTTTGATTTTAAGTCATAGACCACATTGGTTTCAAGTCACACTTCAATTTGACTTTTGGCTAATATTTTAAGTAGAGTTTGGACGATGCTTTAAGACATCTTCAAGTTATATTTACAAGTTGTTTCAAAATGGGCGATGGACCATTTCTTTTAACTTTTTTTGGACCATTTCTAAGTGGCTTCAGTTTAGTTTTGACTAATATTAAGGCATTTTAAAGACAGTACAAAATTGTTTCAAAGCACATTTTGAGTCATTAGTAAAAGCCTTTCCTCAAAATTGCTATTAGGCAATTTCTCAAAGTGATGATGGATCTTTGACATTGTTTTTTGGACACTTCAATCCCTTCTAATTTTGTTTTTTTTATTTGACATTTTCTTTTTCTTTAATTTCTATTTCTTCATTTTTAATTTCTTTTAAAAAGAAGAGAATTGATATAGATGTCCTTTTGGATAAAACTATTTTTAGAATTTTTTTTAGGAAAAAATGTTTTAGTATATTTTATTTGGATTTTCATTATGTTTTTTTTTCTTAATTCTATTTGTTGATTTTTTTTAGTGGATTTTCTATTAGATCCATATTTTTTTCATCTTTTTTTTTTTATCGATGAAATCTCTGCTCGATGCACAATGCGTTGGCTCAGTCTAGAACATAACTATTAACTAATTCATCTCTTAATGATGAATTTGTATGATTATATAAATTATCAAATTATTTAATATTTCAATAATTTTTTTTCAAAGTCGTCTATTTAAAAAATGTTTTCTTTTAAATTCAAAGGATTTTATATTTTGAATGTTTTTTTTAAGAATGAGATAGAAAAAAATATAGTATTAAATTTTAAAATTTATATATTTTTAAATAAAAAATTCTTAACATTTGAAACTCAAGATATTAAATGATATTAATAAATATAGTACAATATTAAAAAAAAATAAAGGTCTTCTTAGTGATTCTTTAATAAACTCCAAATTTAAAAGTTCGTTACTGATTCTAGAATAAACTCCATATTTAAAAGTACTACTATAGTCTCTCGCACCAAAATCAAAGAATACAAATAAAGTCCATATAGTCTCTCGCACCAAAATCAAAGAAAGAAAGAAAGAAAGAAAGAAAATCATACAGAAAGAAATCCAACAAAGAAAGAAAATGATTGAACCTTCTTCTGCTTCCACCCCTTCGCCATCTTCCCCGGGCTCTGCTTCCACCCCTTTGCCATCTCCCTCCTCTCGCGGCTCTGCTACCCCTTTGCCATCTTCCACCACTGAATCTCGTTCGATCTTTCGCCGCCAAGCACTAGGTGCTCCGGGCTCTACAGGTTTTGGCCCTGCGCGTTATATAACTTTCAAGGTTAAGGGGGAATTTCATGCTAATTCCATTCAGAACTACCTCAACAATCAAGGCAGTGAAAATGCCTTGAAGGCAACTGAACACCTGGTTTACTGTGGCTGGAAACTCAAGAAGGATATGTTTGGAATTTTCTACATACCCCCTGGTAATGGTGATGACAAGAATAAAGAAATTAGCATACGAAATTTGTTGGAAGCATGCGTTTACGAGGTCAATCGTATTGACGCCAAACAAAGTGAACAGAATGATGTATGCCCAGGTAAAAATTTTATCTATGAATCTGGGGTTTTTCTTTGCATATTAAAACATTAAAAATGCATGAAAAAGTTATGCAGTCGTTTGTATGAAAAGATCGTATAATAGTATGTATTATGATACTGTTAGTTATGTCGTCACAAGAAATTTATAAGTATAGATTTTTTAATTTCTAACGATGTGTATTGTTTGTAGTTGTACATGATGATATCATACAAAATCGGCAAATTGGAAAAATGGAGGGGAAAATGGAGGAAGTTGCTGAGGAGAATGTTTTAAAGCACTGCTCTTTGTGCAACTATGATAGGACCCATCTTCATGTGGTCTATACCTCTATACCAAAAGGTTATAAATCTGTTTGTGTTTGAATAACATTTAAAACATTATTAGAAACTGTGGACATTTTGACATTTTACGATTTTTTTTTTTTACAGTTGAGCGTACTAAGAGTTCTCCGTGGTGCTGCTCAAAGGCGTGTTTGAACATTTTTAACTGGTTGGAACGTCAAGCATGGTGTCCCGTGAATGTTCGTGATGGATCGAATCTGAACATAATTCTAATGCGGGGCGACTGCACCAAAAGTGTGTCTGGTCAAAGTATTGTGTTAAATGGAGCTTTTGAATGGCTAAAGACAGTTTTCAACCGAGATCTATTGAAAAAAGTTATGTTTGGCGATTATTTTTCTTTAGGTTTTTACACTTTAGCACTGACACTACAAGATATTTCTGTCTGTGTCGTTTTTCGAATGCATGGTAGAGGTAGTTCAGTTTTTGCTGAAATGCCTTTCGCTATTACAGCAAAAGCGTACCGCCTGAAATTGATGAGGCACAAGCAAACATCATGTTAGAAGAAAATGAGATTCTAGATTTTAAGGAAACAATACTCTGCTTCAAAGATATAGTTTGATTGTAACCTCTTTGAAAGATCAACTGACCTTTGGCCATGACCTTCCAAAAATTAAGTCATGAATTTTGTGCCCACTGTGATTAACAATTGATCTTTGTTTGATTTTAAGTCATAGACCACATTGGTTTCAAGTCACACTTCAATTTGACTTTTGGCTAATATTTTAAGTAGAGTTTGGACGATGCTTTAAGACATCTTCAAGTTATATTTACAAGTTGTTTCAAAATGGGTGATGGACCATTTCTTTTAACTTTTTTTGGACCATTTCTAAGTGGCTTCAGTTTAGTTTTGACTAATATTAAGTTATATTTACAAGTTGTTTCAAAATGGGTGATGGACCATTTCTTTTAACTTTTTTTGGACCATTTCTAGGTGGCTTCAGTTTAGTTTTGACTAATATTAAGGCATTTTAAAGACAGTACAAAATTGTTTCAAAGCACATTTTGAGTCATTAGTAAAAGCCTTTCCTCAAAATTGCTATTAGGCAATTTCTCAAAGTGATGATGGATCTTTGACATTGTTTTTTGGACACTTCAAGTTTTTCTTCAAAATAAACTCAAGCTGATCTTTTAGGCCACGTTCCAAGGTGTTTTCACGTCTAAATTCAAGAGATGTGTTGGCCCTATAGACCCAAAATTCAAATGGTGAGCAGTCATTAAAATAAAAGGTACTCAAAGGCATGATTTTTTTGAGCCAAGTTGTTTTAAGGCATACGCAAAATACTGTTAACAGTCAAGGCGCTACAAAGGCCACTCTACATATACATTTGTAGCAAGAACAAATCAGCTACCATGAATAAAAAATAACAAGGATTTATATTTTAATCAAATTAATTTAATTGAGTAGCTCATAACTGGTGCCACAGAGCAGCTCGATCAATATTTTTAAAGTTCAGCAACTCCTCGCATCATACTCAAAACAGGACTAATATACTCCTGTTCCTCACAGACCTAAGTAACCAATATATCCAAATCAAAATCTACTCTGCGACCATTATCAGTAGTGCTGGTCACACAGTCAACAGGCATCTTCAGCATCCTGCCCCGGTAAGATTCATTAGCATACCATTTAAAGATTATCACATAGAGCAGTTTCACAAATTGTTGCACACATAGGTACCTGGAGAGGGCCAAAGTTTCAGCAAGACCAAGAATTAATGTGATATCACCCCTTTGAACTCCCAATTGCTCACAGGCATCCTCCTATGTTGCACCATCTGAATGTTGAAAATTTTCGGTTCTGGCATTATTGTTCAATCTTCGGGAACAAAGACTTTCTAATACCAGGGCTACAGACTGAGTACCTATTACAACTCGTGCTACAGCTCTCTCAAATGTTTGAGGAGCTTCAACAGCAAGAAGGTATAGACAATATTTCTAACAGTATATAAATATCAGAAAAATGACGACTAGCACAAAAAGCCTACTCATAAATCATGTGCAGTCCAGTAGCAGCAGTGTGCTATGCTCACCAAATAAGAAAATCTCATGCAACTTTAACCATAATCTTCATCACAATCAATATCCCTCGGTGTGGTTTCAGCAACATCCCCCAAATATAGTCTTACTCAAAAAAAGGACACAAGGCGACACATGAAGACCTAAACTTTTCAGCCTGACACGAACAGACCTACCCTGCATGCATGGTAAGAAATTAATGATACAGTTACAAATACCTCATATATCATCTTGGAATTGGAAAGAGTATATAAGTATAATACTTTGCTTTTAATGCACTGTGAATGTAAACTTTTTAACACTATCATCCAATCTTGTTTTGGCATTGCACTCAATGAGCTTGCTTGAATATATTACTAAAATGAGATGCCGATTGACAAACTCATTAAATGACATGGCAAAACATTATCAGAAAATCGTATAAGACTATATTGCAATGACAATGCAACTAAATTAAGTCCTAAGTAATTAAAGAGGCACAGAGCAATTTCCAATTATCTTCGAACTTACTGATTCAGGGAGGTGTTGACATTGAGATGCTGCTTTGAATACAAAATCTATTGGGAGGTGTTGACATTGAGATGCTGCTTTGAATACAAAATCTATTGTTGCAACCAAATAGTTTCTCATATGAATTCGCAGAGAAGGTTCCGCACTTGGCTGTTGTTGCAGGCATTCAGAAGTGCAGCCAATGGGTATTCTGACTGCTTAACCAATTTGAGTACCAGTGACAAGATCTGCTTGCAAATGCTTAGGAGCCTTGTCCAATACAAGAGCAATTTTGTGTGCAGACTGAGGTCGCCATCTTGGCTCTGGACAACCTTATGGAACGGCCCCATCAAAAGCTCTTAGTGAGTTTACTATCAAACTTAAGAGCTCCTCATACTGCTCTGGCCACTTGGTCTGAAGTTCCAAATCCATGCAATCAAAACCATGGTTATAATTAACAAAAGTTTAATCTCATGAATACGAAGTTGTACCTTTGACCGAAATGACGCATTTTCTGAAACAGTGGCATACTTTTCTGGTGGACAAGTTTGTCCAGGAAGAGCTTTTTCCTGAATACCATTCACATTTAAATCATAGCTCTATACAGAAGATACACTACTGCTTTCTTCGACAGCAGAATTCAATCTCTCATTAACAAGAACATGCAGACTCCACTCTATCATCATTATCACGTTCAAGAGGACTAGCAGCTCCACTGCTGTTTGAGGAACGCTTTGAGCATTCATCAATAGAATCAACAACAAGGCCAACTTCAGAAGGCTGGCAACCCTCCAATAGTAAATCAATAATTTCTTGCGGTAAGACTTTAACTCCCATCAGTAGATTCATTAAATTTGGGGAGGACTCATCAGCCTTGGTGGCCTTCTTCCCATCAGTAGATTCATTAAACTTGGGGCGGACTCATCAGCCTTGGTGGCCTTCTTCCCATCATAACTACCAGCAAACTTCGTAGGCAGAAGCAAACGCTTTACTTTTGCAGGATAATCAAGATAAACCCGAAGTCCAGTCAGAAACCCAGCAATAACAAACAGTATCCATTAAAAGTTTCTCTCTTAAAGTAACATGTGGCTGTGAAGGATTGTCTCTATAAGTTAAATGAGATCCAGCTATGGAAAGAAGATTTCTAAAAATATCTTCCTCGTCTCCACTTATCCCTTCACTGTCTTCAGAGTCTATCAGCTCATCGGGATCAGTTGTCAATGCATCCTGATCATCCTCCGGAGCAAAAACCTGTATATAAAAGATCCAATTACTAAAGGTGCATGCAACCTAACTAACAATAAGAGTGATAAGAATTAAACACAACCAACAGTTGTGATGAAGTTCATAACAAAACCCTCCAACTTCACAACATGTAAGAAGATAAGAGGTAAACATATAGTCGTTTTTTCTTTTCATAAAAGGTATACAAATATATCTTTTTCCTTGGGTATGGGATAGAAACATGCTTTCAGTTACAAGTTTTATTGAGCATCAAGAGATGCAAAAAATAACTTCCTAGGTTAATGCTTAGTATTCATTAAGCTTTATTGTAAGACTAGTATAAATACAAGTACTGTGACATCTTGGGAGTAGCAAAAACAGTGGATCTACAATTAGTCTGACCTCTTGTAATAGCAAAAACAGTGGATCTAAGGGATCCCAAATGAATTGGCTTATTTGAAAAATGCCTTGTTGGTTGGCATTTGGAACATAATGAGGAGTTGTGGCAATCTTTTGAGATTTTTATAATGTATTGTTGTTGTTTGTGTTGTAGATGGAATCTATTAGGAATTACACTTCTGCATAAAGTTTCTCAAAGACATGCCTAGCAATTTTCAGAACGCCACAAGGCACCCTGCTTGACATTCCAACTAATTGAAAATTGCTAGACATGTCTAATTGCTAGACATGTCTTTGAGCAACACCATGGAGAAGTGTTCACACGCTCACCTGGTGGAACAAAAAACAATATCGTAAATTCTCAATAGATTCCATCATCAGGACAAACAACAACAATACATTCGAAAAATCTCAAAATGTTGTCACATCTCCTCATTATATTCCAATCCAAATGTCTATCAACATAAACAAATTTATACTCAAAAGAATACCTTCTGGAATAGAGGAATACAAGACACAAAGATGGAATACTTCAATACACAATACTTCAACTCTGCAACTTCCTCCCTTTTCCCAATTTGCTGATTTTCTATGTTCTCATGATGCACAACTACAAAGAATACACGTCAAATCGTTAGAAATTAAAGTCACAAATAATAATAGCTTCTAAATATCCTAAAACTGATCTATCTATATTTCCCTTTCTTGCATAACTCAACACATCATAATATACAAAATCTATACTTATAAATTTCTTGTGACGGCATAACTCAACACTATCATAATACAAAGTTGTACCTTTGACCGAAATGACGCATTTTCTAATACAGTGGCACACGTTTCTAGTGGACAAGTAGGGTTGTCCAGGAAGAGCTTTTTCCTGAATACCATTCCCATTTAAATCAAAGCTCTGTACAACAGAAGATGCACTATTGCTTTCTTCGACAGCAGCATTCAATCTCTCATTAACAAGAACATACACATACTCCACTCTATCATCATTATCACGTTCAAGAGGACTAGCAGCTCCACTGCTGTTTGAGGAACGCTTCCCATCATAACTACCAGCAAGCTTCGTAGGCAGAAGCAAACGCTTTACTTTTGCAGGATCATCAAGATAAACCCGAAGCCCAGTCAGAAACCCAGCAATAGCACCAGCATCCATTAAAAGTTTCTCTCTTAAAGTAACATGTGGCTGTGAAGGATTGTCTCTATAAGTTAAATGAGATCCAGCTATGGAAAGAAGATTTCTAAAAATATCTTCCTCGTCTCCACTTATCCCTTCACTGTCTTCAGAGTCTATCAGCTCATCGGGATCAGTTGTCAATGCATCCTGATCATCCTCCGAAGCAAAAACCTGTACATAAAAGATCCAATTACTAAAGGTGCATGCAACCTAACTAACAATAAGAGTGATAAGAATTAAACACAACCAACAGTTGTGATGAAGTTCATAACAAAACCCTCCAACTTCACAACATGTAAGAAGATAAGAGGTAAACATATAGTCGTTTTTTCTTTTCATAAAAGGTATACAATTATATCTTTTTCCTTGGGTATGGGATAGAAACATGCTTACAATTACAAGTTTTATTGAGCATCAAGAGATGCAAAAATAACTTCCTAGGTTAGTGCTTAGTATTCATTAAGCTTTAATGTATTTATTGTAAGACTAGTATAAATACAAGTACTGTGACATCTTGGAGTAGCAAAAACAGTGGATCTACAATTAGTCTGACCTCTTGTAATAGCAAAAACAGTGGATCTAAGGGATCCCAAATGAATTGGTTTATTTGAAAAATGCCTTGTTTGTTGGAAGTTCTCGCTCGTGTCTGGTCCTGCATGGTTCCATCCTACAAGAACTGGCTTATTTGAAAAAAGCCTTGTTCGTTGGAAGATCTCGCTCGTGTCTAGTCCTGCAAGGAGTCTATAAGAAGTGATACCATCTTTTTTCTATAATAGGTCCGGGTAGGAGGCCAAAGGTCTTGGGCGACCGATTTGGCAGAACAACTCAAAAAGTTCGAAGTACCATTTGTACAAATAAGAATACCCCTCCTCACATGATTTCTTCTTCATATAGATATAGGATGTATACTGCAATTACTTAGAAATAGATTTTGTGAAACAACCCTCTCTGTCTGATAAAAAAGGATCCCATGATCCTGAATCGCTCTTATCTGATAAGAGCCTAATAGATGTCGACGTCTAGTTGGCCTACTTAATTACCTCACAGTGACCAGATCAGACATTACATTTGTTGTCAGTGTCGTTAGCCAATTTCTAAATGCTCCATGTGGTGCCCATTGGAACACTAAGATTCGCATTCTTAAGTATATAAAGAGCGCGTCGGATAAAGGATTACTTTATGAAAACAAGGGTAATACCCAAGTAGTGGGTTATTCTGATGCTGATTGGGCGGGATCACTGTCTGATAGAAGGAGGTCCACTTCAGGGTATTGTATTCTCATTGGAGGAAATTTGATGTCATGACGGAGCAATAAACAGAACATAGGTGCAAGGTCTAGTGCAGAAGCAGAATACCGTGCTATGGCAGCAACAACATGTGAACTCACGTGGCTAAAACAATTACTCCAACAACTCAAATTAGGAGACATCAAGGCAATGAGACGAATTTATGACAACCAAGCTGCACCTCATATCGCCTCCAATCCAGGTTTTTCATGAAAAAACTAAGCACATAGAGACCGACTGCCACTTTGTAAGAGATAAGGTTCTTTCAGGAGAAATCATAACTGATTTTGTTGGTTCAAATGATCAATTGACTGACATATTTACTAAATCCCTCAGAGGACCTCGGGTTGAATGTATTTGTAACATAACAACTAACAAGCTGGGTGCATACAACATGTATGCTCCAGTTTGAGGAGGAGTGTTCGAATTAATTATGATTGTAGATATTCTAAAGTGATTGCTAGTTATTCCTAGACTAAACAACTTCCTAGGTTAATGCTTATTCAATAAGCTTTAATGTATTTATTGTAACACTAGTATAAATACAAGTAGTGTGATCTAGCTTAAGTTACACAGAATTTACAGAATTTCTATAATGAAAGTGGACAATACACAAGTGAGACAAATAGAAAACCTGATGGCAGCCTCTCCTTGGTGGGATACAAGTGTTGCTCGTGGATAGCATGTCTGTTCACTAGAGATTATACGTTGAATTCCAGTCACGTAAAACAGAAATAGATCATGCCATTTTGAATCATCAAAGAATGTTTTTCTTGAAAGCAATAAATGCATCCCTTCCAGACTAAGTTTAAAATTTGATCTTAAGTCTGTGTTTATGCCGGCAATTGCTAAACCGTTCTTCCACACCCAACCTGTCACGAAGACGGACAGATGAGTCTCCATCAGCGACATCATCAAGAGAAGCAGCAATCTCTGATCCCAGAAGGGTTCGAAGCAGCTTCACACGTACCAACCCAATATTTTCGTGTGACAAGATTTCAGATGACTTGTTTGTGGATTGACTACCCGCACTAAAGCTATTGGCATCAGATCATGTGTCATCAGCATCTCTATTTCTCTTCCAGTTATTTGAAAATACACTACCGCCTGTGAGCATTCTCGGCAAGGTCTTGTCATACAGTAGACCCTGCATAAGAAACATGTCAGAATTACTTGTAATTTTCATTACAAGCAAAAAGTCGGCCGTGCTAAATTGACAGTGATGTTGTCAACTTGAATGCACATCAATCATAATCAATAAGTTACTCTATTCCCATTATATACCTGGAAAAATGTTTTGGTTGACATTAATGGCTTCAGCTGAGAACTCGAGGCATTCTTAATTTGATTAATGAATAAACCAGGGGGCAACCTTGGAGGAGACTGACTCATCAAAACACAAGCAAACAATGCCATATAATGAGCACGCAAGTATTCAACAGGGACCGTGAGAATAATAAAAATATTACAGAACACATATACATATACGTACATATAAATTTCTTTTAAGCCACCAAGTAAGTACAAATTATAACATGATTTTGCATATATCATTAAAAAAAAAATAAAGGATATGTTTATTGTACAAGAACAAACCATTGCAAGAATAAATTTGTAAAGTAGAAACTCAGTACGTTTGAGACAATCATAGAGTTTCTATTGCGGGCATGTTCTATTAAGTAATCATTGAAATAGATAAAACGTTACATGTGACTGAAGTCATTCAAACAAATAAAAATTTGCATGTGGGTGAAATCCTTGGGCAGGAAGATAAATCTAGAAACATTTGAAGCTTTGTATTTGTGTCTAAGAGTTTGTTACTCTGAATTGTCATGGTACTTAGTAGTCTTGAATTCTGCATTATATATTGTGCAAATAGAAGCTCACGATTTATGGTGCTGTAATTTTCAAGGGAGCATGTTGTAAGATGAGATAAAAGGCATTCTGGAACAATTTTTGGGTCATCCCACTCCAAGTCCAACTCTTTAAACCAGTCTATTACATGAACATCAACCTGAATGATAAACAATTGAAGATTTTTAAAATATATAAGTAGAAATAAAAAATAATAATAATGATGATAATAATAATAAAAGAAGAGGGGGCAATGGTAGTAACCTTAGAGACTTCATGAATGATAAGAGTTTGAAGGATGGGGGTCTTTTGAAGCAGATCCATCAGCCAACGCCACTTGAAAAGTGCGAAAAGTGCATATGGTTTATAGTCATAATTGAATATAAGGTGGAGGTGGGTTAAATTGTGAAACATTTCGCTGTGAATACTATGTGGGGTCCTGTTCTGCATTGAGTAAGAAAGATGTTAGTATGGAAGAACTAAAGAAATAAATTTGGATAAGTGAGAGATATTGATACATACCAGATGTAGGTGGAGATGCTCCACATTATGAAGCCATTCAAACTCAATAAGATAATCGGAAATGTTAGCTCTGATCAAATTGGATAGGGTTGAAATACCTGTACGAGTCCGCCAAATTGTAGGGTCCGTTAATTTTAAATCCTTTGTTTCCAACTCCCGTAGAACGGGACAGCTATATAGAAGTTTTTTGAGATATTCATAATCAGTGAAAGTGACCGATTCCAAGTGAAGGACTTTGAGCAAAGGAAGTTGAACATATGGAACATTGTTCAATGTTACTCCCTTCAATTTGAGGACCAACAAGTCCATGCCAGTTAGAACTATAGGAGGCAATATGGTTGGGAGACAGAAATCGATGATTAGGTTTTCAACTTCATTCATAATTGCCTCAAAAACAAAACGTTGGAAATCGTCAAAGGAGAGGGAGTGACATATAAGGTGGAACGAGAGGATGGGTAGGGTATTATCTCGCATATCCAAGAAGGAATTGAAGAATTGGACAAAGGCGTAAGTGTCTGGAAAGGATCTGTCATCGAAGTAAAGGTTGAGTTGTTGTGAGCGCCAGAATGGTTTCCAATGTTTTGAAAGGATGCTTGTGGCCACCGCGTCTTTAGTCGGAAGGAAGAAGAGAATGTGATCAATTAATGAATCCGGCAAACCGCTTAACTTGTCCTCTTTATGTCGAATGCAAACCCTATAATCCTGTGTCATTGCAGTCGATGAATTTTAAATTATAAACTGCTCCTAGGTTATAGCCTATGTTTTATAGCCATCTTGCTCTATCTATTTTACAAAATTTACGATGTGGGACTTGTTTATTATTAAAATTGAATAATTAGACTCGAATCCCTTAATTCAACTTACCTTTCATATTTCACTATAATCACATGTCATTATCACTTATAATAAATACGTCATATATAAGTTTGTGGATTTAAATTTGCACATCTCACTTGTTGATGATTTTTCAATCATTAAACGACTTGAAAGATTTTTTTTTTTAATATTTTATATTAGTTTTATTAATTAACTATTAATTAATAATAAATTAATAGAAAGAGATTTTTTACTTAAAACATTATTGTGATATTTTGTAATTCAAATTGATAGATTAATGAGTGTTATTGATATAATCTATCATATAAGAAAATCCATTCTTTGGGTTTAAAAAACTGACATGTGGATGGCTTAAAATTGTTTCATCATCTTCTCCCATTTGACATACATAGTCATGACATACAAACCATACATTAATTTTTCACTTAAATTCATAACTTTCATAAACTTTTGATATTCCATAACTTTCATTCTTTTGATATTCCACTCCAACTTGCAATATATATATATATATATATATAACTTAAATCCATAACTTTCATTCTTTTGATATTCCACTCCAACTTGCAACATATATATATATATATATATATATATATATATATATATATATATATATATATATATATATATATATATAACTTATATATATAGTTTTATATATATATATATATAAAACTATATATATAAGTTATATATATATATATATATATATATATATATATATATATATATATATATATATATATATATATATATATATTGCAAGTTGGAGTGGAATATCAAAAGAATGAAAGTTATGGATTTAAGTTATATATATATATATATATATATATATATATATATATATATATATATATATATATATATATATATATATATATATATATATATATATATATATATATATATATATATATATATATATATATATATATATATATATATATATATATATATATATATATATATATATATATATATATATATATATATACCTTTTCTCATTTAAGCAACCTTCCTCCTATCTCATCTTTTGTTGATCAACATCACACTCTTAACATGTTTCATTTATCAAAACATAAAAATCAATTTCATCTCAAATACATGTTGAATATTTGCAACTTCCTCTTTCAAAAATATCATTTGTTTTATATTGTTTATTTTGTTCATTCACGTGACTTCTATGTGTCATTTTCTATAAATTTAATTTTTTCTATTTTGTATCATGCATATTTTCATCTTATTGTCCCACTACATGTTAAATTGTATCTTCACCCACTATAAAAGTGTAATTGGGTTTTAAGTTCTTTTTATAGTAATATGAATTTATGTCTTCGGTTTAGTAATTATTTCTCTACATTTTTAACAACTTCTATTTTTTAACATTTAATGTATTTTGAAAAATTATAAAATCAAATTATAAAATTAAAATTAATGTATTTTGTAAAATAATAAAATTAAATTGTAAAAATATATATAACATTTCATCAAATCTATAATCAAAGTAAAAAATTTAAATTTCAAATGATTAATTAAAATAAATCATGTGTCATTTAAAACATAAAATAAAATTAATGAATTAAAATTCTATATAAATCAAGTGTCATTTAAAACATAAAATAAAATAAAATTATTGAAATTAAAAAAAAGTATTAAAAATTTAATATAAATTTAAAGCATTTTTTAAAGATTATAAAATAGAACTTTATATATTTTGTAACATATTACATTTAAATTCTATAACACACGTTTCTAATGTTAACTACTTCTAATGAATAATTAATAATTAATAATTAAATACTTTTAAAACTTATTTTATAATTATAATGAATAATTAAATACTTTTAAAATTACTTTTTCCCATCAACACATAACTGATTACGATTACGGTTTCTACTATTTTTAAATGTACTTTTCCTATTCCCATGTAAAGTCCCATAAAATTTTATAAAATTATAAAATCAAAACTTAAGAGTATATTGACCGAGACTATCTTAAATTTTAAACGATTGTATTAAAAAAATTGTATTAAAAATATAATATAAATTTAATACATTTTGTAAGACTATAAAATAGAAATTTATACATTAGATAAGATATTAAATTTAAATTCTATAACTGTACAACATGCATTAAATTACTTTTAAAACTTTCCAAATTCGATAACTGATAACGGTTTAGTGAAAATACTATTATTAGGTTTAGTGAAAATATTATTAAAACATTATAAAATGAGAAAAACTAAAACTCTATACACATGTAACTATTATTATTTATATAAAATAAATTATGTTTAGTTCAAAATATAAAATGAAATTAATAGATTAAAATTTTATAAAATCAAAATTTAAAAAATGTATTGATTTAAGGGTCCATATTATAAATTTTAAGAGATTATATTAAAAAAAATTATCATTAAAAATATAATTAACATTTAATGTATTTTGAAAAATTATAAAATCAAATTATAAAATTAAAATTAATGTATTTTGTTAAATAATAAAATTAAATTGTAAAAATATATATAATATTAATGGTCAAATCTATAATCAAAGTAAAAAATTTAAATTTCAAATGATTAAATAAAATAAATCATGTGTCATTTAAAACATAAAATAAAATTAATGAATTAAAATTCTATATAAATCAAGTGCACATATTTCAAACTCTATTCCTTTTATTTACACGTGAATTTTCTAAATTAAAAGCAACATCACCCATTTCAAATTCCACTGTATTTATTTATCTTGATAATATTTATTTATTAAATTAACAAATATTTACAAATACTATGAAATTATTTGATATTTATAAAACTAAATTATTCCATAAATATTTTTATAAAAAAATATTTTTTAATATTAAATGTTATTATTCAATACTAAATTAAAGTTATTATTCAAAACTAAATTAAATGTTATTATTTGGGATTTTCCACTTCCAACCTTTTCATCTTCATCTATTATATTATAAAATATCAATAAATTAAATAAATATAATAAGTTTATTAAATATTTTTTTAAATATATAAACAGAAATTAAGTGATGCTTAAAATTTGGTTGAATATATATTTTAAATAATCTTTATTTTAAAATAATTGTTTTTAAGTAGAAAATACTAAAAGTAATTATTCATTTAATATAATATTAAATATATATTTTTCTTTTGATATGTATCACATAACTATCATTGAATGCATTTCATTAAGAATTAAATAAAATGAGTCAAATATAATAATGAATAAAATGGGTCAAATACTAAAATGATTCATTTAGTATTTTTGTTATTATAATAGCGTTATTACTCATCACAATCCATAAAACAATAACATTATATGCATTTGATTTGTTTCCTTTTATATTATTTTTTACTTTTAAATTATAATAAATTTGTTAATTTTAAATTTTATAAAATTTTCTAAGAGATTATTAATTGGATTACACAGTCAGTAAAGTATTTTTACACTATCATCCATTTAAAATAAATCATTTTGACACATAATTATAGTGTATTCCAATTAATATCATTTTCTAATGTATATTTTATTTTTCTATTTTAAAATATTAAATGTTACCTTCAATTAAAAATAAATTATAAAATAGTAGTGATTTAGTATAAAAAATAGACAATATTACTTTTATAAACGTGTAACAAATATTTTTATAAAAAAATTAAGTGATTCAAATATTATATATCATGTAAATGAAAACTCACTCTTTGGGTGTAAACATCTGACACTCGAATCTAAAAGCAATTCATTTTTTTCTCTTCTCCCAATTTTCAATCAACTTTCAATTGTTAATTTGTTTTATCTTCTTCCAACTTTCAATAGTTTTTACCACCTATTCCAAATTGTAACCATGCCCTTAATGCAAGGTTGTCTCCAATAACCATGACTATTTTGAGATGATATTGATGATATTTGTTGATAAAGTGTTAATTTAATTATTTTTTTGTGCATCATTGTAATATTTGACGAAAAATTATATTGCAATGCGAGAATTAATTCTAATTTTTTAAAATATAATTTTTTTCTTATATTTATTGATTTTTATTAATTCTATTTCTTTTTCAAAATTTTAAATAAAAACAAAAAAAAAAACTATTTTTTTGTAAGTAAAAAATTTATTAATTTTTATTAACTATATTTTCTTTATTTTTTTTTCAAATTTTAAATATAATTAAATACATTCGAAAATCAAACACATTTTGAAGAAAAAAAATACATTAGGAGAACAAATACACTTTGAAAACAAATGAGCGTCACTGACGTATACCCGTGCCGCGTCACTGACGTATACCCGTGCGACCGCACGGGTATCATACTAGTTGGTATTGGAGAATTTAACCTGTCATTTCCATTTCATATCTAACACCTTTCATATTTTCAGTATTTCAAAAATATTCCTATTATTATTTATCTAAAAAATTTATCATTTTTTTCAAAAAAAAAATCATTTTTTTCTACCTAAGATTTTATAAAGTGAATTTTTGACAATTTTCGTATTTAAACCGAAAATTTCAGAAAATCTGGTATTTATTATCGGAATCTGGCGATTATTTTACTTTAGGTTTTTACGCTTTAGCACTGACACTACAAGATATTCCTGTCTCTGTCGTTGTTTTTCGAATGCATGGTAGAGGTAGTTCAGTTTTTGCTAAAATGCCTTTCGCTATTACAGCAAAAGTGTACCGCCGTAAGGGGCTGATGGAAATGCTGATGAAAGCATTTGAAGAAACTTATCTCAAGAGACTGAAGGCAACCAGAATTTTGATTCCTTCTCTGCCGGGCAGTGTCTTACAGATGTGGAAGAAATCTTTTAGATTTACTGAAATTGATGAGGCACAAGCAAATATCATGTTAGAAGAAAGTGAGATTCTATAGACAACATTGGTTTCAAGTCACACTTCAAATTGACTTTTGGCTAATATTTTAAGTAGAGTTTGGATGATGCTTTAAGTAAGTGGCAAGTGGCTTCAGTTTAGTTTTGACTAATATTAAGGCATTTTAAAGACAGTACAAAATTGTTTCAAAGCACATTTTGAGTCATTAGTAAAAACCTTTCCTCAAAATTGCTATTTTTTTGGACACTTCAAGTTTGTCTTCAAAATAAACTCAAGCTGATCTTTTAGGCCACGTCACAAGGTGTTAAATTCAAGAGATGTAAAATTCAAATGGTGAGCAGTCATTAAAATATAAGATACTCAAAGGCATGAATTTTAAAATATAAGTTGCTCCTAGGTTATAGCCTATGTTTTATAGCCATCTTGCTCTATCTATTTTACAAAATTTACGATGTGGGACTTGTTTATTATTAAAATTGAATAATTAGACTCTAATCCCTTAATTCAACTTACCTTTCATATTTCACTCTAATCACATGTCATTATCACTTATTATAAATACGTCATATATATAAGTTTGTGGATTTCAATTTGCACATCTCACTTGTTGATGATTTTTCAATCATTAAACGACTTGAAAGATTTTTTTTTAAAATATTTTATGTTAGTTTTATTAATTAACTATTAATTAATAATAAATTAATAGAAAGGGATTTTTTACTTAAAACATTATTGTGATATTTTGTAATTCAAATTGATAGATTAATGAGTGTTATTGATATAATTGGTATTGGAGAATTTAATCTGTCATTTATATTTCATATCTAACACCTTTTATATTTTCAGTATTTCAAAAATATTCCGATTATTATATATCTAAAATATTTACCAATTTTTCAAAAAAAAAATCATTTTTTTACTTAAGATTTTAAAAAGTGAATTTTTGACAATTTTCGTATTTAATTCGAAAAATTCAGAAAATCTGGTATTTATTATCAGAATTTTGTAAATATCTGATATTTCATATCGGAAATTCCAAAATATCTGGTGAATATCATAGAAAATTTGACATCAATATCGAAAATTTTGAAAATTTCCAGTACTCAGCAAAAACTTTTAGAAATTTTGATAATTTTCGATACTCAGCAAAAACTTTTGGAAATTTTGAAATATCCGGTATATCTGAAATTTCGCTTGCAATTGAAATTTCCGGTAACATATATGCTACTTCAAAAATTATTGTTTTGTGCGGTCCGAAACCGGCAGGATCATCTACGTATTCGCGCAGCGATTGCACGCAGTTCTTCACGACAAACAAATTATGTTTTCTATGTAACAAGTTCAAATATAATATTTTTGTTGCGTTATTTAATATTAATACTGTATTTTTTATGAAATGTAAACGACAAATATTTCAGAGTCGTGCTAAAGTATTAGTCTGGACACAACATATTGGCTAGCAACATGGTATTATCGTTGTGATTGTTCGTTCTGATACTGCAAATGGCTAGCGAGATAAGAAGGATACATTGATTATGGATTGTGAGAGAGGAAGAAATTATAAAAGAAAAAATACATCTGAAAGTAATAAATCTTCAGATGGCATTTATAGTATGAAAGTGAAATATCATTTAAGGTCGAGATCTTCGACAAGTGGTATTGGTTGGAAGGTAATAGTTAGGTGTGAGTTTCACAATAAATTATCTGAGGATTTAGATGGCCATGGCATATTGGGTAGTTTAAAAGATCACGAGAGACAATTTGTGAATGACGTGACGAAGTACAACATGGCTCCACGGTACATAGTTTCTGCCTTGAAAGACAAAGATACAAAAAACCCCACCAGTGTTAGCCAAGTGTATAAAGTTAGAGCTACGTACAATGCGAGCAAGAGAGGTTCATTGACGGAAATAAAAAGGATGTTAGCTCTTATTCATAAAGAAAAGTACATGTGTTGAACAAGAAATAGGGAATACTCAAATGTTGTTGTTGTTATCTTCTTGACACACCCTGATTCAGTGAAGTTGTTGAATATGTTTCATTTGTTGTTGATTTTTTATTGTACGTACAAGACCAATTGTTGAATATGTTTCATTTGTTGTTGATTTTTTATCAGATTTTTATTATTTGAATCGTGAACATACAACTACCTGTTACCACTGCTTGTCATGGTGTTACGTCAACAAAGTTGACATTTTTTGTAGGATTTTCCTATTTGGAACATGAAAGAGACAAGAACTTCACATGGGCATGAACTCTTCTTTACCTGCACGTTACCAACAAAGGGCAACATTCAAACAGAAGGGGTGAGATATTGAATAACATAAACAGGACATGATAATCAATATGCAAACGAGATAGTCACATAATCACACCACTTCCTACAATCAACACACAATCTTGTAACCAATGGTGGATAAAAACGTGAATGCGGCTCAACTTAAATGTGCATGTGGTACCATTTGGAGTAAACTCCCAACTTGAAACATTGTCAGGTTATCGAGGCATTATCAACTTATTTGCCAATCCAGGCCAACTTGAATCGAGCATACGCTCCAACTTGAAATAAGCACATGTATGCAACTATGAATGACATACAACAACAACAACAATATAATCATCAACTTATCGACATAACGACTTGAACAACTCAGCAACACGAATCAACATTAGTCATAGGACCTACATCATATTAATCTTCCCAAAAATCGGGACAACACAGCTTATAACAACTTTAACACCACTTCGACGTGAAAACGAAAATTTACGACTTAATCGACTAAATTAATTAATTTAAACTCTCAAATTTACTATAAACAACTTATTTTATCTTTACTTTAAGTCTAAGATCAATCCAAATTGAAACGGATGCGAAAACAGGTCGAATCGTCAAAAATCGCATTTTTCCGCACCTACCTTGCTCATACGCGTATGACCTCCTTCATACGCGTATGGCCTGGACTGATACGCGTAAGGCATGCGCATGAGCGTCTTGTTACGCGTCTTGCTATGTTTGATACACGTAACACCAGACCTATTACGCAAATGGACAGAAAGCCTACAATTTCAACTTTTCTGCGATTTCTCATATTTTCACCATTTTGTTCAATCTTAATTGGGTTTCTACATCGATTTTAGTCTCAAAAACTTCCACCACTATTCATCTATCAATTCCTAAGGTTAATTTTACGAAACCTAACTCCTTCTACAAGAATTCTGCCACAATAGTCCAACAACAACACAGACAACAAATGCAACAACGAATATATCAGCAATACAACAAGAACAACATGTCTTTCATCAGATATCAACACGAAATCAACAGCAACAAATCATACCAAAAACATAGCAATGAATTTACACAAAAATCCCAACCTACATACGATCATCTAGTCTCGATTATGGAATTCGAACCCCACCCTTACCTTGGATTGAAGGCAACTCGAATTCACCGCAAAAATTCCCGCAAAAATCTTTGACTTAGCCTCTCCTTGATCTCTCTCTAAGATTGTTCTTCTTACAAAAATTTTGATTAGTATAATTAGGTTTTAGCATTGTTTTTACTAAACTCTCACTAATCCACTTAATTACTATGGGCCTAATTAGCACCCCCAACATTACTATTATCATAAAACAAAATCAAGCCCAACCTAATATTATCTCTATAATTATTATTATTCAACTTAATTAATTAAATCCGACTTAAATAACTTAAGCAACCCAAACACAACTTAACCCGCAACATAAAATCAACTTAAACGGCTTAAACAGCTTAACGACAAGGACGACAAAACAACATGTAACAACTTATAATCGGGAAAAATACGCAATAATATTTAATTTAATTAATTAATTAAATACGGGCGTTACAACTTTCCCCCACTTAGAACATTTTCTTCCTCGAAAATCTTACCTCGCTCAAACAACTCAAGATATGATTCTTGCATCTTGCTTTCTAACTCCCAAGATATACTTTCTCCGACAGCGCCCAACCAAACAACTTTCACTAAAGCAATCCCTTTACCTCTTAAAGTCTTCATTTCACGACCCTCAATTCGTATCGGCATAGTCTCTACAGTGAGATTATCTCGTACTTGCACATCATCCATACTAATCACATGAGAAGGATCTGAAATATACTTCCGGAGTTGCGACACATGTAACACATCATGCAAATTCGACAAGTTCGGCGGTAAAGCCACTCTATAAGCAACATTTTTAACTCTATCCGAAATCTGATATGGACCAACAAAATGAGGAGTAAGCTTATTAGATTTCAACATTCTCCCAACACTTGTCACAGGCATAACTCTCAAGAATACATGATCACCACCTTGATATTCTAAATCTTTCCTTCGCTTATCATGATAACTTTTCTGCCGACTTTGAGAAGCCTTCATCTTCTCTCGAATCAACTTCACTTTCTCGGTAGTCTCTCGAACTATCTCTAGTCCAAGCACTACACTCTCTCTAGATTCATACCAACACATTGGAGTCCTACATCTCCGACCATACAACGTCTCTAAAAGTGTCATTCCGATATTAGAATGATAATTGTTATTATATGTGAACTCGATCAATGGAAGATAAGTATCCCACGAACCTCCCTTCTCAAGTACACAAGCTCTCAACAAATCCTTCAGCGACTGAATCGTCCTCTCCGTTTGACCATATGTCTGAGGACGATACACTGAACTTAGTCTTAACTTAGAACCAAACGCTTCTTGCAAACTCTTCAAAAATTCTGATGTAAATCTCAGATCTCTATCCGACACAATATACAAAGGAACACCATGCAACTTTACAATCACTCTAACATAAATCTCAGCCAACTTCGATATTGGAAAAGTGATGTTAATATGAATAAAATGAGCCGACTTAGTAAGCCTATCAACAATCACCCAAATCGAATTATGTCCTCTTGGAATATTAGGTAATCCCGTTACAAAATCCATAGATATGTTATCACATTTCCATTATGGAATTTCCAACGGTTGCATTAGACCAGCAGGCTTCTGATGTTCAACTTTCGACTTCTGACAAATCAAACAAGCATACATAAAACGCGCTACGTCATTCTTCATCCCAGGCCACCAAAACAACTTCTTCAAATCCTGATACATCTTAGTCGCTCGTGTATGAATACTCAAATTACTTTTATGACTTTCCTCAAAAATCATCTTCTTTATATCTTCATTATCGGGAATACAAATCTGATCATGAAACCTTAAAACACCATGCACATCCAACTTAAAACCATTATTTTCCAATTCACCACAATCAACCATGATATCCACTAGTTTCACGTCCAACTTATGAGATTCTCTGATATTGTCCAGAAAATCATTATTAATCTCCAGCATACCCAACATAACACTCTTCGACGTCACTTCGCAAACTAAACTCATATCTCGAAATTTCTCAATCAACTCTAACTCCTTAACCATCATTCTAATATCGAAGTAATTATCTCGCATATCCAAGAAGGAATTGAAGAATTGGACAAAGGCGTAAGTGTCTGGAAAGGATCTGTCATCGAAGTAAAGGTTGAGTTGTTGTGAGCGCCAGAATGGTTTCCAATGTTTTGAAAGGATACTTGTGGCCACCGCGTCTTTAGTCGGAAGGAAGGAGAGAATGTGATCAAGTAGTGAGTTTGGCAAACCACTTAATCTGTCCTCTTTTTGTCGAATGCAAACCCTAGGATGCTTTGTCATTGCAGTCGATGAATTTTAAAATATAAGCTGCTCCTAGGTTATAGCCTATGTTTTATAGCCATCTTGCTCTATCTATTTTACAAAATTTACGATGTGGGACTTGATTATTATTAAAATTGAATAATTAGACTCCAATCCTTTAATTCGACTTACCTTTCATATTTCACTCTAATCACATGTCATTATCACTTATAATAAATACGTCATATATAAGTTTGTGGATTTAAATTTGCACATCTCACTTGTTGACGATTTTTCAATCATTAAACGACTTGATAAAATAGTTATTTTTTTTAATTTTATGTTAGTTTTATTAATTAATAATAAATTAATAGAAAGGGATTTTTTACTTAAAACATTATTGTGATATTTTGTAATTCAAATTGATAGATTAATGAGTGTTATTGATATAATTGGTATTGGAGAATTTAACCTGTCATTTCCGTTTCATATCTAACACCTTTCATATTTTCAGTATTTCAAAAATATTCCTGTTATTATTTATCTAAAAAATTTATCATTTTTTTCAAAAAAAAAATCATTTTTTTTCTACCTAAGATTTTATAAAGTGAATTTTTGACAATTTTCGTATTTAAACCGAAAATTTCAGAAAATCTGGTATTTATTATCGGAATTTTGTAAATATCTGATATTTCATACCGAAAATTCCAAAATATCGGGTGAATATCATAAAAAAATTGACACCAATATCGAAATTTTTGAAAATTTCCGGTACTCAGCAAAAAAATTTGAAATATCTGGTATATCTGAAATTTCGCTTGCAATTGACATTTCCGATAACAGATCTACTACTTCAAAAATGCTTGCTTTGTGCGGTCCGGAAGCGGCAGGTCATCTACAGATTCGTGTAGCGATTGCACGCAGTTCTTCACCACAAACAAATTATGTTTTCTATGTAACAAGTTTAAATATAATATTTTTGTTGCGTTATATGATATTAATACTGTGTTTTTTATGAAATGTAAACGACAAATATTTCAGAGTTGAGCTAAAGTATTAGTCTGGGCACAACATATTGGCTAGCAACATGGTATTATAGTTGTGACTGTTCGTTCTGATACTGCAAATGGCCAGCGAGGTAAAAAAGATAAATTGATTATGGATTGTGAGAGAGGAAGAAATTATAAAATAAAATATATATTTGAAAGTAGTAAATCTTCATATGGCATTTATAGTATGAAAGTGAAATATCCTTTTAGGTTGAGATCTTCGACAAGTGGTATTGGTTGGAAGGTGATGGTTAGATGTGAGTTTCACAATCATAGATTATCTGAGGATTTAGATGGCCATGACATATTTGGTAGTTTAAAAGATCATGAGAGGCAATTTGTGAATGGCATGACGAAGTACAACATGGCTCCACGGTACATAATTTCTGTCTTGAAAGACAGAGATCCAGAAAACCTCACCAGTGTTAACAAAGTGTATAAAGCAGAGCTACGTACAATGCGAGCAAAAGAGGTTCATTTACGGAAATGCAAATGTTGTTGGCTCTTATTCATAAAGAAAAGTACATGTGTTGGACAAGAAATAGGGAAGACTCAAATGTTGTTGCTGATATCTTCTTGACACACCCTGATTCAGTGAAGTTGTTGAATGTGTTTCACTTGCTGTTGATTTTTTATTGTACGTACAAGACTAATAGGTAATGTGGATTTTGATCATACCTTGATACCATTTTGACATACTTTAACTTATCAGATTTTTTATTATTTGAATCGTGAACATACAGGTACCTGTTACCAGTACTTGATATGGCGTTACGTCAACATAGTTGACATTTTTTCTGTAGAATTTTCCTATTTGGAACATGAAAGGGAGGAGAACTTCACATGGGCACGGAAGAAGCTCAAAGAGTTGTTTTCTTCTGATAAATTGCTACCCAGTGTTGTTGTGACAGACCGAGAACTTGCGTTGATGAATGCAATTCGAGTTGTGTTTCCAAATTTAACATATATGTTATGTTTGTTTCACATTACTAAAAATGTTAGCATGAAATGTAAGGAGTGTGTTAAATAAAAAAGGCATTAACATGTCATGGATCTATGGAACAACATCATGTATGCTAATAAAGAAACTGAGTATCTCGCACACTTGAATCACTTTGAGACTGATTGTGATGATATACCTTTGTTTGTTAAGTATGTGAATGAAACATGGTTGACATCGTATATATAAAGGTTTGTGGTGGGTTGGACTAACAGAGTCACTCGTTTAGGGATCACAACAACGAACATGTATACCAACTTATTTTCAATGTTATTACTAAGCATAATATATAGTGTTGTCTCACTATGGTTTAATTATTGTGATTTAGGGTGTAGTCTGCTCATTGGAGACTGAAAATCATGTTAACTACAAGTCGGGGAGATTTATGCTGAAGTTGAGATGTTGTGAAACCAATGCTGAAGTTACAGCTATGTTTAATCAGAGTGTTGTTTCAAAAAAGTATTGTCAACATTGAGCATCGGCATAACATTTTATTCTATGCCAACTTTCACATTTTTGTTTCAAGGAAATGTATATAACACATACGGGAGGAGCCAAAAAGGGTAAAATTTGTTGCTACAAACAAGGATATTTGTGGTTGCTTCATTAAATCTACACATGGGTTGCCTTATGCGTGTCAACTTGATGGTTTCCAAATACAACGCTTGCTTGTTCCTTTAGAACAAATTCATGTTTTTTTGGAAGAAATCAGACATTCAAGAGCATGCTAACGGTCATGACAATAGTGGTACAAAGATGGATTTAGAAGTTGAATGTGAATAGTTGAAGACATATTTCAATACTTTGGATATTGTAGGCCAGAAGGTGTTGAAGATTTTTTTTTGGTAACTAACACATCCAACCACAACTTTTATGTGTCCACCATCGGTGCAGTACAAGCCAAATATGAGAGTTAAGAAGAGCAAAAAGGGTGAAAAGAGTGATGTGTATCGTGATCCCTCACAGTATGAGTATAAAGAGGGCTCACATGGGAGCCAAACTACAAAGAGATCATGCATAAACCCAACATGAAGTCAAACGTCTACTATGTCGGGTCTAATTCAACCTTCAAGTATGTCGGGTCAAAGTCAATAATGTAATGCATCTTCTGTGCATCTTTACTTGACTCAGTTTCCCGGTTTCTTGCATCCATAATGATTGTACCTGTGATTAGAATTTGCAATGAGCCCCAGCCGCATACATGGATGTTGAAGGTGATACTCAGTCGTCGAGGAGAGATGAGGGTGTACCTCCAAGGTACTTCGAAGTCAAAGTAAGAGCGGGCAAAAGAGTATGCAAGTACGAGTAAAAGAGTTAAGGGAGTGAATATCCGATACCTGACCATCTCATGTGAGAGGGTTTATAAAGAGCCCTCAGCGCTTGGATATTGGTCCCTATTTTGGGCCTGGATCGTGGATCCCTCGAAAATAGGTAACTTCCAAAAACTAGTCGTTGGGACGAGCATACCTGGTCGGATGGGATGCACGTCGGACATAGGGATATCCGAGTAGGAGTTATCTTTGGTTGAATCTGGGCGACTCCTGCGGGTGACAGAAAGAAGTCTTGAAGGGGCAGAGAAATCCGACCACGGGTAACCGTGGTCGACAAGTTATCATCGGCTGATGGGCATAAATCCAATGGGTCCCTCTGGCATTTGGGCTATTGGGCCATCCTGGATGTAGGAGTGGATTGGGCACTGCTTAGTCATTGGGCCAGTTCGGAACAGGAGCCCCCCAAGTCGTTGCTTTTGGTCGTAAAAGTGATGACTTAAGGGTGGTCAGTTATGTACAGGGCGAAATTGAGACTTGTGATACTTTTTAGTTACCTAGCTAGGTATAGGTGAGCCCGCATACACCTGAGCGTTAAAATGTGGTCGACGAAGAGGATCCCAACAGTTGTGCTGAGAAGTCACGTCACGCATGCTCCTTGGGAAACGTGCACAATTAATGCGTAATGATGGCTAATTTACGGTCGTCCATAGGCAATGAGTGTGTCGTTTATAGGTTATAGGTCCCGCGTGCCCACTCACGTGCTGAAAGTTGTTATAGATGGGGCATTAGGGACTTAGTTTCATACTTTTCGTTCTCTGTTTTTCTGCTCGACAAGGATAAGTCCCCTGAGGTCTGTTGCAAACCATCGTCTGCCGTCGTTGCCAACGAGGACAACTAAACAACCACAATTTTTTCTTCTAAAACTCGTAAGTTTCTTCATTTATCTATCTAATTTACCTTCTGATTCTTGCTGGTTACATAGATGCATGCAGTTAGGATATATTTTAGGGTCAATAGGACCCATAATTAAGAGTGTTAGGGTTTTTATACGGCGTCCACGTTTCCATGCAGTGGTTTATGTGTGGGATGTCGGCGTGGTTGCGATAATTAGGGCCTTTGGTGTTGTTCCTCATTGTTTTGCATGGCTGTTCCAGTTGAGCTCCAACCGGAGTTCTAGGTTTCAATGTGGAGCCATCTGTTAGTCAACGTGAACCCGTAATTTAATATCTTAGAGTTCCCTTTTCCTCGTATAAGTACCTGGTCGTTACATCGACCGTGGATTATTTTGAATAAGGGCTTAGGTCAGAGACAACATCCTCGTTCCTCTACACGCCCTTTCACTTGATTAGTGGTGGAAGAGTGGATTTGATTTAACTCATCAAATTCATGTTTACTTTCACTCCTTTTTAGGTGTTGAGATGTCCACAGACGAACCAACCCACATGGACGTGGATGAACTTTCTAGTGACACGACTTCGTCCACGAACCATTCTGATGAAACGACGTCGGGAAGAACTGCTTCTGCCTCGAGTGATTCCGAGGAAACTACCTCAGATCATGATGAACATGACAACCCCGAGGAGAACAACGAGGATCAAGATATTATGATTGAATAATATGTTGCCGAGGAGCCACTAACTATCCAATTGATATACTTCAATCCCTTGGAGGGTCCGAATCCGATGGTCGAGAACCTAAAGGATTGGATCATCAGATATCCTGACGGGGACAATCGTATCTGCTCGTACTATGGTTCCAACAGGTTCCCCATGTATGACATCTTCTTCAAGGAGCTCAGGTTTAGGATCCCCTTTTTGGAGTTCCAGGTTTCCGTGTTCGTTCACTTAGAGCTTTCGTTGTCGCATCTGCATCCAAACTCGTTTACTTTCATGAGAGCTTTCAAGCTGACCCGTGGATACCTAAAAATCAGAGCGACTCTCCCTCTGTTCTTCCACATATTTCATCTCCAGAGGCAAGTCGTCCATCAAATATATGGATGGGTCTCCCTCAAACAAAAGAAGAAGATATTCAAGGCCTACTTTGAGTCGATCAGAGATTTTAAAGATCGATATTACCTGGTCGAAACGATCTCAGTTAGTGCTCAAAATTATGTGAAGTTCTGGGGGTGGATACCGATGATGAGGGGAGAGTTCAGTTTGATGAGCATGGAAAGGAGGTGCCCCGTCTTATGTTGAAATTCAATTTTTCATGGTCGCGCGACCATTTCATGCATGGTACCGACAAATATTTGGCCATCGCGTATGAACTAAGTGACAAGGATCAAACCATCTATGATGCATTTGAACTATGTTTCCAGAATTACCATGACCATGCATGTAGACGAGCAAGGTCATGCGATTTTGGATAAGGACGTGGGTGCAAAAGTGACCCCTAGATTTATAGAAGTGTCCAAACATATCATCTGTGAGACAGACGAAGACGTCATCGCTTATCTTGGTAGTCTTTAGAGTTGTTCATTTGCATTGAATTTATGCTCGTACACCTTTTGTGCTCTAATTGGTTTCTTTCTGTCTTTTTCATATTCGATGGTGGATTTGCAGGACAAAGTGATGGCAAATGCTGCCAAACGAAAGGGAGCCAAGAAATTGAAGAAAACTCGGCTAAACGACCGCTTGGTAGTAGCGGGCACGGGTTCAGGCTATTCCTCCTCGGTTCTACAAAGTTCTTCAGAGACTGCTTCTAGAATGGGCAAACGACAGTGGGGCGAAGATGTCATAAACATAACGGAGACTCCCCTAAGTCTTTGTTTAAAATCCCAACTTGCTTCTTGAAACCGACGTTCTTCGAGGAGTCCTCTCCTCGTGTCCGCAGGGCGGAAACACTTAAGTTGGAGGAGTTAAGTCGACCGGACATGCGGTTGTGTTTGGCTCGAGATGCTAGCTCGGTGATGAGGGTTTTAGCGATGGCCTCCATCTATGTTGAAGGTACTTCCACTCAAGAGCAAAATATCCAGAGGCTGAAGCTTCTTTTGTTTGCTTTCGAGGATAATGCTAATGCATCCTCTGAGTCTTTGAAGGAAGCTTCGAAGAAGATCAATGAGCTGAAAGAGTCTTTGGTCGCTGCTAATTCGGAGAGGAGAACAACCAAGGAGTAAGTTGCTCACCCCGAGGCTACAATGGCTCCTCTGAGGACGAACTTGAGGACCTGAAGTCCTTGGTGACCCGGGCTGAGCTGATCTCGAGGATCGAGCAAGGGGAGGAGGACCTCGAGGAGATAGCGGGTGTGGCGTTTAAAAACGCGATGGATCAGCTGAAGATCGTCAATCCCGGGGTGATGCTCAACGAGGAGGGAATCAATTTCCTGTACAAGGTCAAGGATGGGGAGATCTTTGTACCTGATTTCCTTGGACAGCCAGAACATGATAATACGACCATGGCTGAAGGGAATCAAGGGGCCCCCGTTAACGCTCAGCCTATCACGGATGCAAACCTTTGAAGATCTTGTTATTTTTTGCTTTTTACTGTCGGCCTACGTGTCATGACCTTTGTTTTTCTTGGGGGAGATGTTCCCCTGTTCATGTAATATTTGAACAAGTCAGCCCGTGTGGCCGCATTTCTAAGGTTTTTTTCGGACCTTGACGGTCGTTTTATTATCTACCTGTTGTGTGTGCACGTGTGTCCGTCAAAGGGCACACTTTAATTCTTAGAATTTTTACTAAGTGTTTTTACAATGATAGATCACTTAGATGTTCGCTTTAAAAATGTGTGTGATGTTCTATTTTATACGCCCCATAGGGACTTGGAGTTTGTTTATATATTTGGGGAATTGTGCTCGGTACATGTATGTTTGACAATTTGGGGAACCAGGCAGAATGCCAGAGTATGTCTGGTCGGGGAACAGTGCTCGAGTCATGATAATGACCCGTGCTCCGCAACGTGAATGTCTCATTGCGAACTGGGTGTTCTGCCTGGTCGTGGTACGATGACTGACTCGGTTGAGGATCCAGTTGTGTGACAGTGGTCTTCCTCGTTCATGAGGGAAATCCCGTTGAAGAAAATATTTGGCATGCGATACTTGTACCTAGGTGTGCATGTTAGGTCGGTGCTTGTGCTCTATCGTTTAGATTTGAGCAGGCCGAAATATGCCTTAACTGTAGTATTGCTTAAGTTTCTCGGCGTTTCAAGGACGAGAAAGTTCTTCCCCATTCAGGTTTTCTAAGTAATAGGCTCCATTTTTCATTTTTGCTCGGACACGGTGGGGACCTTCCCATTTTGCATCCAATATACCTTCTATGGAGTCTTTGTGGTTTCTCCTCAGGACGAGGCTGCTGATTTCGAATGTTCGCTTTATGACTTTAAATTCATATACGATGGCAATTTTTTGTTTAAGCGATGCTTCACATAGGGCTGCTTCTGATCAAACTTCCTCGACCAAATCGAGCTCTTCGCGTAATGCTTCTTAATTGGTATCCTCGTCCATTGGAGCTTCTGTTCTCCTGGACGGTATATGCATTTCTATGGGGATAACAACCTCGATTTTGTATGTTAGTCGGAAAGGGGTTTCCCCGGTTGTAGAGTGAGGCATGGTCCAGTATGCCCATAAGACGTTGTGCAATTCCTCAACCCATCATTTCTTAATCTCGTATAGTCTTCGATTGAATCCTCGAAGGATGACCATGTTCAGTGATTCGGCCTTCCCGCTGGTTTGCGGATGCTCAACTAAAGCAAAGTGTAGTTTAGTTCCTATGTTGGTAACGAATTCCTAGAAATTTTTATTCATGAATTATGTCCCATTGTCGGTAACTATTGCTTTGGGTACCCCGAACCGGGCGAGGATGTTACGTTTGAAGAAACACAATATGTTGAGGGTTGTGATCTTGGCTAGAGCCTCAGCTTCTATACACTTTGTGAATTAGTCTACTCTGACGATTAAGTACTTATTCTAGTTTGAACCGACAACAAAGGGACCTCGTATGTCTAGGCCCCACCATGTGAATGGTCACGGGGATGACATTGTCTTGAGCTCGTTTGGAGGTGCTAAGTGCATGTCTATGTGTCATTGGCATCCATCACATTTTTTTACATGCTCCCTGGTGTCGTTCTGCATTGTTGGCCAGTAGTACCCTGCTCGAAGGGGTTTCCTTGCCAGTGATGTCCCGCCCAGGTGTTGGGCATTGATGCCTTTGTGGATTTCACGCAGGATATGCGGAATCACTTCTTCCTAGACACACTCGAGGAGGGAATAGAGAATCCCCGTCGATAGAGATTTCCTTCGACTAACACGTAGGAGCAAGCTCGTCGCCTAACTATACTGACCTCCTTTGGGTCTTGGAGAAATTCGTCATTATTTAACTATTTGTAGACTATGGTCATCCAGTAGTTGGCGTCGCCGACGATGTTTACGTCTATCGTTGAGGATGTCTTTTCAATGCTGGATCGAGGAAGTATCTTTTGTATAACAGATTTGTTTCTGCCCTTCCTTTTTGTGCTCGCGAGTTTTAATAGCACATCTGCTCGCACATTATGTTCACGGGGGACGTGTTTGACTTCTATGAATGCAAAATTTGTAATCTTTTTCTTGACAAGAGTATGATTTTCTAACAAATTGTCGTTTTAAACTTGGTATTCCCCTTTGACTTGCAAGGCCATGAGTTAAGAGTCTGTACAAATGATTATCTTTTTGACTCCTAGATCTTCGGCGAGCCTTAGGCCAGTGAGGAAAGCTTTGTACTCTGCTTGGTTATTGTAGGTGGGAAAAGATAGCGTAAGGGATACCTCTATCAGGATACCTTCCTTGTTTTCTAGGATAATACATGCCCCACTTCCCATTGAGCTCGATGCTCCATCCACGAAAAATGGTCCATTTCCTGGACGCGCAAAGGGTTGATTTGCTTTCATATCTGATGTCGAACTCAAAAAGTTCCAAGGACCATTTGAGCATCCTTTTGGCCATGTCGGGTCGACCGAGGAGCTGTTTGATGGGTATGTCTGTTCGTATGACGATCGTGTGTGTCAGGAAGTAGTGCCTAAGTTGTAACGCCCATATAATATATATCTAGAATAATATCATACATGTGTTGTTTTTCTGGTACTAACACCATCATAAGTGCCTAATAATATAATTCACATTCTTGACCAATTTTAAAACAATACAAAATGGTACAAGACATGAAAATTATACTAAAATAAAAAGCTAAGATCAATACAATATCCATTATTGTACAAAGATACAAAAATACACAGCGGAAGACTAAAACCATGCTTCACTTGAAACATCTCGATCATAGCTCCACTTGTAAATCAAACCTGCAAAAGAAACCTGAAAAGCAACAACAATAGTGGAGTGAGATAACAACATCTCAGTGGGTTCCCTATCTTAGAGTTCTCTCAGCTCTAAAGGTTCCAAACTAGCAATACTCAAGTCGGGGGGAAACCTAGACTTCGATTTCACATAAAAACTAGTTACATCAAAGAAACAACGAAGTACAAAGTGTTTTAAGGCATTTTCCCCACCCAGCCACACTCCCTGGTGGCAAGCAAGTACGGGTCACTCGATTCTTAATGTATAGATAACTTTCCTCGCCCAACCACACTCCCAGGTGGCAAGTAAGCACAAGTCTCTCATTATCTATCAAAGGTATTTTCCCCGCCCAGCCATACTCCTCGATGATAAGCAAGTACGGGTCACGGTACCTTACCACAAAGTAACTTTCCCCGCCCAACCATACTCCCTGATGGCAAGCAAGCACGGGTCACGATTATCTATTAAGGGAATTTCGGATCCACGGATTAATTATCTTTCCTCGGCCGTCCCACCCCGTGAGATCTCGACACGAGCTAAACATAATTAAATTAGGATTTTAACGCGATGTAAACATAACCTCCATCCGTTCATAACTACTTAGCACGAGGATACTATTCGAGTATCGGCGTCTAAGCATTGTCATGCCTCTATAATAGTTTGTATCAATCTAGGGTAAACCTATTTACCTCACAATTTATACCATCTCATAAACCCTAGTCACAATACTAGGCCATTATATTGGTTTATGGTAAGATTTCCTCACTCTTTCTCCATTCTTGATGCTTTTAATTATATAGCTCTAAAACATATAATTCTAACATTTTAATTGAATTATCACCATTAAACGATTCTCACAATAATCTTATTGTCTCTACTTCATTTAATTCTCACAATTTAACATAAACAACACAAATCAATTAACACCTCAATTCCCTAACTAACATAATTACGGTTAATCAGAAAAGTCGGGTAAAAGTCGGCTCAAAATGATATTTCTTAGCATCATAATATAGTTTATGTTTTTAGCTTCGAATCGATATGTGGAACACTAAAAACGGACACTCGAACAAAAGTTACGAAGTAAAACGTAAAACATGACAAACTGCCAGGCTCGCTAAGCGAGTTACAAAAAAAAGTCTTCTCTGCAGAATCAACCTGCTTGCTAAGCGAGCTCCGCAAAAACAGCTGAAAACAACTACAGGCAGAACTTCTCCCAAAGCCCAAAACTCACTGAAATCATCACCAAACAGTGGAATCAAATACCAAACATGTATATAAACATATGTTAATCATCATACCTTGATTTTTTTCCGACTTTTAACCATTTAATCTTTTGATTTCTAAGATTTTCTACAAAACCCTAAAATCATAAACTCAACCAAAACTAAAAGAAAAAGTTTCTAACTATGAACCCACATTGACAATGAAGAGGAGTTTGATGACGGATATGAAGAATCGATGAAGAAGATTGATGAATCCAAGCTCTCTAGCTTCTAGGTTTTCCTCTTTTCCATTTTTCCTCTTCTCTTCCCTTTTCTTCTTTTTTCTCTTCTTTCCTTTCTTTTTCCCTTACTAACTTTCTTTTCTTTCTTTCTCTTATAAAACCCTTCTTTCTCTCTTATAACAAATAATAATATATCTATCAGTTAGTAACACTAACTGGTCCAAATTGAGAGTATCCGAAAATGTCTCTGAGTCGAATATTTAATAAAACCTCTTAGTCAGATAATGCTTATTTAATTAATATTATCTAGAGCATTAAATTAAATACGGGGTATTACATAAGTCTCCTCGTCCATGGAGGAGCGCGAGGGAAACTTTTTCAATTTGCTGATACCTGAGCTCAGGCCCTTGCAGGGCTTTGCTCGTGAAATAGATCGGTTTTTGTCCCTCGGGTGTTTCTCGTATGAGGGCAGTGCTTACGACTTTGTTAGCGACAAACAGATATAGAAACAAAGTCTCCCTGACCTCTGGTCGGAGAGAGGGCTAAGGATTCTGACAGAGCCTTCTTAAGGCGTGTTAAGGTTTGCTCGCACTCTTCCGTCCATTCGAAAGCAACCACTTTGCCGAGGAGCTTGAAGAGGGGAAGCGCATGTTGGACGAATTTTGCCACAAAGCGAAATAGCGAGGTGAGGATCCCGTTTAGTGACTGGATGGACTTTTTGGATTTTGGCGTGGGTGTTTCGGCGAATGCTCGACACTTGTCAAAGTGAGCTTTAATTCCTCTTTCGGTCAGATACAAACAGAGGAATTTGCCCGCACATACCCCAAACATGCATTTTTCTGGATTAAATCGCATTTTTCACTTGTGTGTTTGATCGAAAATTTTCTTTAAGTGGAGAGCATGGTCGGTTTCCTCGTGGGATTTAATGATCATGTCGTCCATGTAAACTTCATGCATGTCTCCAGTTTCTGCTCGAAAGACTTTGTTCATCATGCGTTGGTAGGTTGCGCCCACGTTTTTCAAGCTGAAGGGCATTATGTTGTAGTAATAGTTGCCCGATTCGGTCATGAAAGTGGTGTATTTCTTGTCGGTCACAGTCATGGGTATTTGATTATACCCTGAGTAGGCGTCGAGGAACAGCAATAATTTAAAACCTGCAGAATTATCAACCAACTTATCAATGTTAGGAAAAAGGTAAGCGTCTTTCGGGCAAGCCCGATTGAAATCAGTGTAGTCAATGCACATGCGCCATTTTCCATTGCTTTTTTTTACTAATACAACATTTGAGAGCCATGTGGTATATCTGGCCTCAGTTATAAAGTGTGCCTCTAGGAGGTCATTAACGGCCTTCTCGGTAGCCTCTACCTCTTATAGGGATTGTTTTCTCATGCGGTGTGCTATTACTCAAATGGAGGGATCTATGGTCAGATGGTGGCATGTCGTTTCTAGATCCAACCTCGACATCTCAGTTGCGCTCCATGCAGACAAATGAGCGTTCTCCTTAAGGCATGCCTTCAGCTGCTTCCTCGCGAGGTCTGAGAGGTTGATTCTGATCTTCACTCCTTTGGTAGGATCTTTACCTAATGCAACCATCTCGAAGTCTCTGTCGGGCACATGGCGAGCAGATGAAGAAAGCTCTGCAGTTAACTGTTCTTTTCCTCTTCTTCGGTAAACCTGCTATCGAGATCGATCGAATCTACCGAGGGAGTAGCTTTGGTTCCTCCTAAACATTCCACACATTTTATTTACTCCCTCATTAGTTCACCTTTCTAATGCTTCAAATTTTATGTCCCACAAAAACATACTAATCACCATAATTTTCATAATTAACAATACCTACACAAACATACTAATCAAACTTCTAAACCCCTCAATTTCATATCATATACATCGATTTATTAATCACCCAATCCTACTAACATACATAAGGACATCTACCATAACATTCATATCATAATAATCTTTAAAAGATGAAAGAGATCACACATTTACCTTAATTCGATGGAAAATCCCTTCCTTCTTCGCGAATTCTTCCTTCTAGCCTTTCTCCTTTTTCCTCTTCTTCACGCTCTTCCCAGAATTCTTCGATCAATCTCTACGAACTGAATTCTCTTTTCTCCAAATTCCCAACATAACCTTTGGACCCCTAATATTGGACTCCCCATCATGCCATCACTAACTTCTCATCTAATTACCATAATGCCCTTTCCACTTAATATTCCACTAATTAAATTATTAAACTTATATTAATTCCAAAAATATAATTCTTCTTACTCGACACATTTTCCTTCATCTCAATACCTTCAACCTTCACTAAGGATATGCAACCTCCGATAAAGCACAACAACACATAACAATTTCTATTAATAGAATAAATAATTAAACAATTAAATCGGGGCGTTACAATAGCCATTCTGCATATCACCAACAACATCAAAAAAATAAATCATCAACATTATACTCACACGCAACAACCGACAAGGATTGACAACGACACAACTCGACCGACCTGCTCTGATACCACTAATGTAACACCCTTTTTACCCCAACACAAAACATACAGATAATTAATTTAATAAATCAGAGTAACCACATAAGGGCATCACAATTAATTCAAAAACAACCAAATAACATGTATCTTGTTCCGTAACACAGGTTACATCATTTAAATTCACTACTCATCAATTACGCAATGGAAAACATCAAAAGTTTTATGTTAATCCTCATAAAATATCAATAATGCAACATACTTCAAAATTAAGTCAAAACACCGTAATCGAGTTCAACTAGAACTTAATATCATTAAACAAAGTAAAACAAAACAAAGAACACTAAGGTTCACATTCGTTCCCAACCTGATGTTACATGATACAAAGCAAGACACCTTTCCTTACATCTAAACGAAACAAAATACAGAAAACTTCAAGCTAAACTCCACACTAAAAGCTATCCTTCTTGAGTATCTGCATGTTACCCACGTAGAGGTAACATTCAAACAAACAGGGTGAGTAATCATGAATCAATATAAATGACATAAAATAAATGTAAGCAGGAAACCATCATCATATAACAACACTTCATAAATTCTCACCCCTCACATTACACCACTCATCAAACATCACATGAACAACAATGCTTCATGCTATGTCACCAAGAATGAGATGCAACTTCTTAAATGCATGTGGTACCGATTTCAACATGTGATGGACACTGGACCATCTACCTTCCACAAAGGAGCACAACATAAACAACATCACCCTGATCCACATTATGGGATTGAAGCCTCCAACAACATAATTATGCCATGAATGTAAGACGCAACAACTTCATCATATCAACACGGTAAATTAACATTTGCATCCGCATTCACGAAAATTTATCATATAACACAACATACATCCTAATTTCATGTTCATCATATACATCATAAAATAATCATTAAAACATCAAAATAACACCTAACAACAAGTACAACACATCATAACATCATTACTTCATACCTACACGCTAATAAATAATTTTTCAGAACTAAAACACAACATTTTCAACTTCCAGGCCGCGTTAAGCGCGTCTTCCCTCGCGCTAAACGCACAACTCACTGACTCTTGGAGTAAAAAATTATAAAGAGCTCGCTAAGCGGACTCGACCGCGCTAAGCGAGTTGCGCAATCTCAGACTAAAAACCATGCGATAACAACACAACACCTGCTACGAAAACATCACCTAAAACCAATATTTTCCACGGATAATCACATATTTCACCATTAAAACATACTACCATCATGTATACATCAAAATACAACAACATAACATCATGATTCAACATAATTCATCAAAATCTACTCTCTAAATATTAAGTTCCCGTAAACCCCAATTCCCATAATACCTAAACCATAAATCATGAATATTGAAAAGCAATACTCCTCATACCTTAAAATGCCGCTTTCTTACGGTTTCTCTTCGAATTCTCCGGAGATTCTCTAAGCCTTAGCCTCTTCTATTTGTTTTCCAGAGCTTTTCTCATATTTTCTCCAAATGTTACGAATGACACAATTCTCTTCTCACTAATCAGTATAACACATACCCCTAATACTCTTTTCCAATTTTACCCTCAACTTAGTCTCCTCAAATGTCCAACATACCCTTAAGACCTCTAATTCTTTTATTTTAATTAAATAATAATAATAATAATTCGAAAAATATAATATAATTATCTTTACTATTATTATATATTAAAATAACTTTGATTAATCTCACCAACAACACAATAACATTCAACAATCACCAAATAATCAACAACAAGTTACAAAATAAAATCACGAAATCGGGGCGTTACACGTGACCAACGATCCCTATTTTGGGTCTGAATCATGGATCGCCCAAAAATAGGTAACTACCAGAAACTGGTTGTTGGACTGAGCAAACTGCTCGGATATGATGCGCGTCAGGAGATATACCCGAGCAAGGGTCATCCGTGGTTGAGTCTGGAGACTTCTGCCAGGTGTCGGACATGAGTCTTGAAAAGCAGAGAAGAACGACCATGATGCATGATCAGTTCTACCTTCTCGGCTGAGGAGCAGAGGGAGAACTGGTCTCTTGGGTTAGATTTGAACTATTAAGCTGTCCTAAAAATAAGAGTAAATTGGACTATATCTAGTCATTGGATCAATTCGGAACAATAATGATATTATCGTCGACTAATTAAATTTGAAGGTAACAAAAAATATTCAAAAACTATTAATCTGAAGGATAGAAAATTGTTTTTTTTAAAATAGAATTAAAAAAAAAACTAAAATAGAAAAACCAAAATTACATTTAGACTTTTATATAAAATGATCAAATGTAAAAGAAAATCAAAATTTATCTATGATAGTGACCAACGGTGTAGTTTAATTATTTCCTTTGCCGCACCATTCATGTGCATCCATGGCCATATTATTATACACCAAAATCAATAAAATATATATTTTTAATTCTTTTACTATCCAAGTCATCATCTCATCTCTATGCAGTTGTGTCCTTATAAAAGTCCTCTTTCCCCAATCTCTATGTTGTGTTTCATTTCCCACCTAATCCTCTTCTTCACGCTCTTGAACAAAAAATAAAAAAAATGGGTCTTAATACATCACCTATTGCTATGATCTTAATCGTCTTCACGATCTTCACTGTAACACTTGCCTCCGACATGTCTATCATTTCCTACGACCAAACCCACCCAGACAAGTCTTCCTCGAGAACCGAAGAGGAGGTGATGTCTATCTACGAGGAGTGGCGCGTGAGGCATGGAAAACTCAACAACAACAACAACAACCTGGGAGAAAACGAAAAGAGATTCGAAATCTTCAAAGACAACCTTAGGTTCATCGACCAACACAATGCTGAGAACCGGACATATAAGGTTGGGTTGAACCGGTTCGCTGATCTTAGCAACGAGGAGTACCGGTCCATGTATCTTGGAATCAGGGCTGACCCAAATCGTTTGGCTAAGACTGTGACGAAGAGCAACCGTTATGCTGCAAGTGTTGGTGATAACTTGCCTGAATCTGTTGATTGGAGGAACAAAGGTGCTGTGGCCCCAGTCAAAGACCAAGGGGGTTGTGGTAAGTAACTTCTACTGTCTTAACTATTTATTGTTTTGTACTTTTATTTTAAATATATTTATTATTTGTAATTTGGATTTTTCTATTTTATTTTGAATCAAAAAATATAAATTGATGTTCAAAAATACCAAATTCATGTTTATTGCATGATGACCCACTTACCAATTAACATCCACAAAACTCGTTGTGTCAACTACTCATTACGTGTTACTTTCTCTTCCACATTGCCACAAGTCATTTGATTAATGAGAAATTAAATTATTATATATTTAAATTTATAAAAGTGGTGAGGTACTCCAATTTATTGATATGCTCTTATGTTCTCAATTCATGAGTTTTTTTTTTCTCTAACTATAAATCTTTATATAATTTATAGAAAATGCTTAATAGTAAGAAAAGGTAAAAACAAGAAATGCAATAATAAATCTCAACCATTCATTATCACCATTGTCCCATGATCCTTATTAAAAAGGTTTTTAAATTAAAAACAATTTAAAATTAACCTTTAAATAGTGACATGTTTGCATTCTTACATTTTTTTCTTCTTCAAATTCATTCGTACTAAATAACATTGCTCATAAAATTTATTATGGGTGTTTATTACTTTAAAAAAATCATACACTTTTGTTAATACACTATCTTACTTTAAATTATGAAAAGTTAAATTTTTATTACATTTTTTTAATACATGTAAAAAAAAAGCAAAAGGTGCTTAAAAAGAGACTTAGGGAGTATTGTAAAACATTTATGAACTAAGATAATATTTTTTGACTGTACTAAAATAATTTATATCATGAGACAAATATAAAGTATAGCATAGACACAATAGCACCTTGATGAGATGATGAGTCTCTTTTAGTTATCTTTCAGTTTATTCAGGAATCATGAGTTCGAATTTGAATAAGAAAAGAGTATGTACTCATTTTCACATTATTTTACTGATGTGATATGTATATGATAAATTTCTAGAATATCTGAAATTATTGATGCATTTTACCTTAAATTCTAGATTGAAAACTATAATTTTATGCCTTTTTTTAGTATCTGTTATGTTCTCTTGTGCTTTCTTTTAGAAGTTATCTTGTGCTTTTTACATTGTTGTAAAAGTAGACACTAACATGAAGTGTTTCTAAATTCTGTTTTATTTATTTATCTTTAGAGTAGTTGCATTGCATTGCATTATAAACCTGTTTTAATTTGCGGTTGGTTCAGTTGCTAATGAGTTACTTGTTTTGTGTAAGATCGCATAATCTTTTTTTGTTTTGTTTAAATGAAGGTAGCTGCTGGGCTTTTTCAGCAATAGCTGCAGTGGAAGGGATTAACAAGATAGTCACAGACGAGCTTGTTTCACTATCAGAACAAGAACTTATTGATTGTGACAGAACAATTAATGCAGGATGCGATGGTGGCCTCATGGACTATGCCTTTGAGTTCATCATAAACAATGGTGGTATTGATACTGATAAGGATTATCCCTATCGAGCCGTTGATCGTAAATGTGATCAAAACAAGGTAAGTTAGTCTTGATTTATATGATAATTGTATTAGTTATCACTCGAATATTACTTATAATTCTCTCTGCTGTCTTCTGATACAGAAAAATGCTAGAGTTGTTACAATTGATGACTACGAACAGGTTCCTGTTAATGACGAGTTAGCCTTGAAAAAAGCGGTTGCAAATCAACCAATCAGTGTTGCCATTGAAGCAGGTGGTAGGGAATTTCAGTTATATGTATCGGTAAGTTTCTTCATCAATTTTATGAGTCATTTGAAATTTCAATTGCTAGGGCTCCCCTATACCCATCTTTGTGAAATAGTACTTCTTTATTTCGGCTTGATATATACTAGTAGAGCCGTCTCAACTTTTTAGAGGTTGTAGATTAGTCGTAGTTTAACCACGACAAAACAAAAAGAGACCGAACCTATTTAAAACATTTTATGTGATCCTATTTAGCTAAGATATACCCGTGATAAATGTTGAGTCCTGTGCGGTAATCCGTCTTGCACGGCCTCAAAACCAGCCCTGACTATTTGTCTCGATTTTTGCAGGGAATATTTACTGGAAGATGTGGGACATCATTAGACCATGGTGTTGCTGCTGTAGGGTATGGAACAGAAAACGGAGTTGATTATTGGATAGTTAGGAATTCATGGGGTAAGAGCTGGGGAGAAGCAGGTTATGTAAAAATGGAGCGTAATCTAGCGACGAGCGCGTCAGGAAAATGTGGAATTGCGATGCAGTCTTCCTATCCTATAAAGAAGGGCCAAAATCCTCCGAATCCCGGACCATCTCCTCCTTCACCTGTGAACCCACCATCAGTTTGTAGTAGATACTACAGTTGTGCTTCGGGCACTACTTGCTGTTGTACATTTGGATTTGGAAAACTATGCTTCTCATGGGGATGTTGTCCACTTGAAGCTGCAGTTTGTTGTAAAGATAAATCAAGTTGTTGTCCTCATGACTATCCCGTTTGCAACACTCGCCAAGGGACCTGTCTTAGGGTAAATTCTATATACATATATATATTTGATGACGAAGCTTTGAATTATCACTAATCAAGCACTATTTGAATTGGTTTGTATTGCAGAGCAAGGATAATCCATTCGGAGTGAAGGCAATGAAGAGAACTCGTGCTAAACCGCATTGGACGTTTGAAGGTCAGAATGAGATAAATGTTGCTTAAGTAGATTATGATCAACTTGGTACTCATGTTCTTTCTCCCCTTTCATTATGTTACTGGTAAAAGAATATATATATTTTACAATAAATCTTTGTCAATGGGAATTTGGGATGCAGACAGATTTTCATGCAGAAGTATGTAGATGCATTTGTCTTACTTTGGTGATGTATTTGTATTCTAAAATTTCTACCTATGAATATATGTTTGATTATTGTTTCAAACTTGTAAATCTTCTGGAGTAAGGTGATTTATTTATTCATCTGATAGTTTATAAATGTGCTATTGATTTTCTGTAAGAGTAGTCTTGATAGTTAGAGACTCATGTCATGATCATCCATACACATATCACCTATGTGATAAATTATGAAGTCGGCTCATATATGGTATTGATTGTTGGAACTTAGAACCACAGCAATGGTGAATAATTGAGTGTGTAGAGGAAGAGAGAGAGTGAGAGAATGAGAGAGAGTGAGTGAGAGTGAACTAGATTAAGATCTATGTGATGGGCGGTTGTAAAAACGTGTTGAATAATTTATCATATTTCAATATTAACTAAGAGTGACTTGTCATTAAAAACCATTTGCTGCTGTGATTTAAAGATAAAAAAAAGAGTATAATCTATCATATTTTAAGATTAACGTGTTGTGATTTAAAGATTAAAAAAAATAATGTTTGGTTTCACACATCTCTTTTAATTTTGTAATTGGGAGAAATATACTTGTTTGAAACGATCCTTGTGCTGCTTGAACAATTAGGTTAAAATGAGTCATATGACATATATTCATCTCCTTCAAAATATTTCATAGAATCAGGTTAAATTTTGAGCACACGCTATTAGTATATCAGAAAATGAGATATGAATTATATCTATCGTATTTAAGTTTTTGCAATAAGATTTTAAAATCAGATGGTAAAACCAATTTTGTGTGGCCCAGTCCATAGAGTCTTGTTCCGACTTTAATCGGAATTTTTACTAATGGATAGTGAAATTGATCTTCTTGAATTAGTCGGTTGAAAGGTCGGATATCAAGATTTCAAAAAAAAAAAATGTTAAAACCAATCATATGTTTTTCGGTAGAGTATTATTTGTTGTAAATAATATCATAAGAAATGCTTTAATTTTTAATTTTAAGAAAAAGAATATAAAATTATTTAAGAGATATTATATTGAAAAGATATATAAAAATTACTTATATTTTTGTAATTAAAAAAATGCAAAAAGAAATATAAATATTGTTCTATAAGTTTTTATGTAAATAATATATAAATGGTTGTTAGATTAATATATTTTTGCATTTTTCATGATTTAAACTTGTCACCTCAATATGTGATTTTGTCTTTTGAAAAATGGAGATAAATTTTGAAAGATCTTACATAAGATAAGAGTATGAGTGATGTGACACAAATGGAAATAAAATGTCAACAAAAAGGGTGCATTTCTAATAAAGTGATAATTCATAATAAATAACAAATGTTATCTTTTGTTGATCAGAGATGAATGTAAATGTTCTACATTCTTCTCTTTCACCTAAATCATCAATCAGAAGTTCTAAGAACAAAGTTCAATTATCTTTAGTCTCCCTTTCTACCACATCAAAGACAATTGACAACATTTGATCATTAGGATCTGTTCCAATTGCAGCTAGAATCCGTCCACCGCATAGGCCCTTCAAGAAGCATCCATCAAGTCTACACAGTTTGAAACTTTTCTTGCAAATAACATAACAAATGTATAGTCTCTTGAAATGAGGCCTTGTATCCTCAATCCCCTCATGAGCTGGTGTGACATTCAATTTGACAGTAGAACCAAAATTTGTCCTTAAAATCTCATGAAAGTAGTCATAGATCCTAGTGTAATCTCCTAAAAAAATCCATCCACCATATCCCTTGATGCAAATCTTGCCCTAATTCCCTTGGTTTTGTTAGCACCTACCTTCCATTTCTTAAGAGCTTTCTCCTTTATATCCTTTAACTTGAGTTTAGGGTTATTTTTCAAAGAGTTTTGTAACCTTTTGCTAAGCCATTTGGTACTCATCATTTTGGCATTATATTCTCTAGGACAATTGTGCTTGTCAACTAATTTCCTAAGTTGCCAAGTCTCCTCATCAGACAACTTCCCACAATATGCCTCCCACTCACAACCTTCTTTACATACAACTTTCACCCTTTTTTTTTTTGTCATTCTTTAAAAACCTTAGACCCCTTCCATTCTGCACAACATATGTTTGCACAACTTTCTTTGAACTCATTTTTTGAATTGAAAAAAGTCCCCAACTCCCATTTATAGTTAGACATGTCTTTCTTAGGTCTGAAAATGTGATACTTCTTCTTCCTTGGTTGTGAACTATCCTGACTATCACATTCACTATCCAAGTCATCACTTTCATAAAAAACTTCCTTCGTGTACACTGTCTCCTTCCCTTTTTTTTGTCTTAAATTTACTTCATTCTTCATTGTGTTCATCATATTCCACCATGTTGGCAACATGTTCTTCATCATAGTCCAAACTGACATCAGAATCATCAAACTCTACTTCCATAGCACTATCATAAAGAAATGATGAATCCTCACTGTCATCTAAACTTGTTTCTCCCCCTTCATGCACATGACCATCAACATTCATATTCTTAACACCCTCATCATTCACAGTCTCACCAACATTCATACCCTCACAACCCTCAACATTCACATCCTCACCACCCTCAACATTCACATCCTTAAGTACTTGATCAACCACTTCTTGAACAATATCATAACTTTCTTGATGAACCACATCCAAAGGTTCTTCATTTAATGGCTCATCCTCCATGTTTGTGGGTTGTTCATTAAATGGGACATTTGCATATTCAGGTTGGGATAAAGGGTGTTCAATGTATATGTCCACTTTAAGGCGTACCCTGCATATGTCAATTATCTCTAATGCACCCTTATCATCTTTCAGTACATTAATCCCAAAGGTTGGATCTTTATAGTATATATTGTCTACCTCTGTATACCCTAGGTCTTTCAACACACCTATCAACTCAAAATACGACCACCTATCAACATCCACCTCTAACTCATTACAACTAAAAACTGCCCACTATGGTGAATGTTCAGATTAATTAGTTCTTCCATTTCAACCTAATATCACATATAACCGCAAAATGAAAATACCGAAAATAAACATCACTGATTTTTAAAAGTGGGCCAAAAACCCTAGATTACAGAAAACAAAATGGAAGAAAAATAACAAGAACAAATACGAATTTAATCTGATACTAGCCTTCATGTTCGTCTGCTACATGTTCGTCTTCTTCGTTGAATGAGAACTTCATGTTCGTCTTCTACCTCTCTGCTAGGGTTCACCAACAAAATGCAATGGAGATAAAATTAACATTACTTAGGAAATATTTCATATACATAAACCGTGCCACATCACCATTGAGTCAAAGATACAAAGGCAGTTTCCTTCTACGTCATCAACTTATTAAGTGAATTTCTAACGTTCCTAACGGTAAGGACAAATGTGGAACATTTTAAAAATGTAAGGGACTTATTTGGAACTTTTAATAGAAAGTTGACCAAAATGGATCCTGACCTATAGTTAGAGAACCAAAAAGAGTATTAAGCCAATGAATAAATAATGCTCGGACTAAAAAGTCCTACTTCAAAAGAAAAAAAATATGCCCAGTTGTTTATACGATACCCAAGTATTTAGGCAGTTGTTTCTTTTTAGGATTTATGCTCTAAGCAGTGCTTCAATTCAAAATTTTTGATTCAAGAATGTACAATTAGAAATTAAAAAGCATTAAGATGACCAAATAAACTTGTCCTTCATTTCCATTGCCACTGAATATGATAGGAAAAATCCAATTAATGTAATAACCTGAATAAAATACTTACATCAGTTAAACAAGCAGGTTGTGTAACACCTTTCTACCCCTCAAACAAATATAGAATAATTATTCATATTATCAGAGTAAAATTAATGAGAAAGATGTCACATATTCAAAACATCATTAATTTTCATTGTCCTGTCCCGTAATCCGAGTTGCACATTCATCATTAATATAATAATCGACAACTATGCAACAGAATTATACTTTCAATTCAAGTCAATAAAAATGCTTCATAAAGAAATATATCCAGATCAAAATAACATCAACTCTATGAAAACTCCATCATAAACCAAAAGAACACGAGGTTCATAAACGATTCCCAACCTGATGTTACATGACACAGAGCAAGACACCTCTATAACACTACTAAAAGCGATAAATGAAAATGCTCCAAGGTTACATCATCCAGTACCGCAAATCTACTCTTGGTTATCTGCAAGTCACTCACATAAGAGGCAACATTTCCAAGCAGACAGGGTGAGAAAATCACAATTCATTATAAAAATATATCGAATGAAAATAAACAGAATATGAACAACAACATCATATCATTATCATCAGTCTATACAACACGACTACATTTACATTATTCATATGCAAATGTCATTTAGAATGAAATGCAAAGAATGCATGTGGTACCGATCCCCATGGATGGACACTGGCCATCAACCCTCCATAAATGAGCACAAGAAATCAACATATCACTTCAACCCGCACAATAGGATTGAAGCTACCAATGGAACGGAGTCCCAACATAGTATGCTACGAAATGCAATGATGCTAACTTTTCCTCAATTCACCAAGTTCAACATGTGCATCATTCACTTTATATTCATCAATAATAATCAAACGATCATGTTTTATCATCCATACATCAACAAGCAACAAGATAACAAAAATCAGCAAGAGAAAACACCAAGAAACGTTAAAAATACAAAAAACAGTTGCCTGACATGGTTGCCCGTGTCCCTTGACATGACTCGTGTCAGAAGACCTGCACCCTAAAAACAAAACAAAAAAATACAGCAAATACAATGGGATGACACGAGTGCCCGTGTAGCGTGACACGACCCGTGTCAGAAGGCCTGAACCCAAAATTTATCTTTCGCCCAAGACATAAGGCTGACACGGGTGGCCGTGTTGTGTGACACGACCCATGTCAGGAGGGGCAAACCCTGATTTTTATGCATAATTTTTCTGCTACGACTCAAACCCCAAAACTCCAATTTTCCAGTTTTTCATGTACGAAATTACATAAAATAGATCACCATTTACACATACATCAACATATATCATCCTATTTCATTCTATTTTATCAAAACATACTTATCTCACCCAATTTAAACTACCAAACCACAAATCCTATCCTATTCATAATTCAAACAACATACAATCATAATAAACGGTGAAAATCTCTCCATACTTTAGAGAAATCCATAGCTTCTCCTCTTTCTCCAAGATTTTCCAGTAATTCTTCAAGGCTTATGTTTTTCTCTTCCTCTTCCTCTGAGTTCTTCACAATTCACGATAAGTTAGAAATTATTCGATCTTCTATTCCTTAGACAAAAATCCCAACTTATGAACTTCCCATCCTATCCTTGCTCATTTTCCTTAATGTCCACCTTGCCCTTTTTCTTCTTATTTTTAATAATAATAATAATAGTCTAAATAATACACTAATTATTCATTCTATTAAAATTATTTAAAAATACTCTCTCTTGTTCCAAAATTCTCCAAAAATCACTAAAACCTCTTAATTCTTTCTAAATTAAATAAATAATTGATTAATTTAGATTTTCGGGGCGTTACAACTCTCCAATACTTAAGGATTTTCCTCCTTGAAAATTACCTGAAGTAAATAGAGTCGGATACAACTCCTTCATCTGATATTCACGCTCCCAAGTCCAACTCTCACCAGCTTGTCCGCCTTACAATACCTTCACTAAAGCAATCTCTTTACCTCGTAGTTGCTTCAATTCTTGGCCATCAATCCTTACAGGCAAAACTTCAATTGTTAGGTTGTCTCTTACCAGAACATCATCCATTTGGATCACATGCGACGAGTCCGGAATGTACTTCCTCAATTGAGACACATGAAACACATCATGTAAATTTGCAAGTGACGGTGGTAAAGCCGCCCGATAGGCAATCCTTCCTATCCTATGCATAATCTGATACTGGCCAACAAAAAACGAAGTAAACTTTATAGAATTCAATGCTCGGCCCACACCAGTCATCAGAATAACTCTTAAGAACATGTGATCTCCCTCCTAGAATTCAAGTGCTTTTCTTCTCTTATCATGGTAACTCTTCTGACGACTCTGCAACGTCTTCATCCTTTCCTGGATCATCTTAATCTTCTCCATTGTCTCTTGAAAAATCTCAGGCCCGAGTACAAAACTCTCTCCTAGCTAATACCAACATAAGGGAGTTCAACATCGTCTACCATACAACGCTTCATATAGAGCCATCCCAATACTATCATGAAAACTGTTGTTGTATGTAAACTCAATCAACGACAAATGACTATCCCAAGATGATAAGTAGAACTCATCCTCAACTTAGTACCCAAAACATCTTGTAAACTCTTCCAAAACCTTGACGTGAACCGCAAATCTCTATCTGATACAATACTCGAAGGTACTCCATGCAACCTCATAATCCCCTCAATATACATCTCAACCAACCTCTGCATAGAATGATTAATCTTCATCGGCAAGAAATGCACTGACTTAGTTAATCTACCCACGATCACCCAAACCGAATCGTTACCTTTCACAGTCTTCGGTAATTCAATCATAAAATCCATGGAAATGCTATCCCATTTTCACTCAGGAACATTCAACAGCTGCATCATACTTGAAGGCTTCTGATGTTCAATCTTTGACTTCTGGCAAGTCAAACATGTATACACAACTTCAACAATATCTCTTTTCCTAACTGGCCACCAAAACAATTTACGCAGATCTTGATACATCTTCGTTGCACCACACCTATTATAACATTGACTCTATTTCTGAGTCCATAACTTGTTTCTTCCTCTCTTACCAGTCTTTGTGTCCGAACAAGTTATTATAACATTGACTCTATTTCTGAGTCCAACCTCCCTAATCCACCTAGACGACCTATTCTCTTGTAGGGAATTTTTTTTGTAGGTTAAAACATATTTGTTGTATCTGCATTTGTCTAATCTTTGTCGCATATCATCAAAAGAACATTCATGTTTCTTAACTAGAGTGAAAAAATAAAAAAAAGGAAAATACACTCCGGAAGTAACAAGGGTGTTACTTTCGGTTGAGAAAAAAATACGCTCCGGAAATAACAAGGGTGTTACTTCCGGTTTGAAATATTTTATATTATGAAAATTTTAAAAATAAAAAAATAAAAAATAAGAAAAGGATAAAATTTGAATTTTTAAAAATATGTAAGGGTATGATGTTAAATATAGGGGTACAAAGTAAAATTTTCAAGTACCAGATAAATAATACTCTTTCAATGAATAAATAATGCTCAAACTAAAAAATCCAACTTCAAAAGAAAAAAAAAGAGCCCTGTCATTTATACGATACCCAAATATTTAGGCCGTTTCATTTTAGAATTTATGCTCTAAGCAATGCTTAAATTCAAAATTTTGGAGTCAAGAATGTACAATTAGAAATTAAAATGCATGAAGATGCCAAATCAACTTGCCCTTCATTTCCATTGCCAATTTGCCACCGAATATGATAGGAAAAATCCAATTGATGTAATAACTTGTATCAAATACTTGCATCAAGCAAGTTGTACTTGGATTTGTGAACATTGTGCTAACTCACAGTCTAACTAGTGTTTTCATTTATGATCAACTTCACAAACTTAATATAATTCCATAGGCTACTGAGCTTATTCTTTACTATCTACATACACATACAAATTTCAACATCATACAATGTTAGCATGCTATATTTGAACTATCAACCAAGTGCCTATTAATATAAGTGAAAGCATAGGATGATTCCCTTGCATAAATGGGATTTTAAGGATTTCCCTTGCAATGGTATAGGTGTCATTAATTTTGTTTTGCTATACTAATACCAAAATGCCCATATTTATACATTATCGGAATTTAATTTTACTGGACCATTGATTGCGCGAAACAAGTTAACTTCCCTACATTAGGTGAGTGACCAATACATTATGACAAACCGTCGAACAAGGCGTAAGATCATGCAATCCTAAGTGTACGGTTTTATCGCATTTAGTATAAAAGATTATCGATTTCACATAATCATTTGACAATTATCGTTCTCTACTATCACTATGCTTTCGCGTGATTGGTGTCGTATTTTGACTCTGTATTCTAACTGTCCGTTTTTGCGTGTTCAGCATATTACAATACAAACTCCTGTTCAGAAAATACTGTTCACATATCCAAATTGAGTCAAATACAGGTCGCTTTCACGTGGTCGGTACCTGATTTTAAGCTTATAAACGTCCGCTTTCACATGTCCATTAATACTCTTAAAACCACCTTTTTGAAAACTGTTTTTTCTTGATTAATAAGAAAATGCTTTCGCAATATTTAAAATTAATAACTGAATTTTTCTATAGTCGGATAGATGTTTCACTCTTTCGAGTTGAAATCGATATCACTATGTTTCTGCTTTCACATACACAAAAATAATTTTTATTATAAATATTAAATTTATGACTCGTTAGAGCACCGTCAGAACAACGATTCTCGCATTTCGAACTCAATTAATTTAAACTAACATGGTGAAAAAAAATAAACATACAACATGTGTTCATGTTCATAATAACTATTAAAATAAGAATGTACGAAACAACAACATAATAAAATGTAAAATAAAATAAAGTAATAAAAATGGAACCTGAGACAGTCAGGTCAAGATTCAACAATGCTTAATAGTTAGGGGACAAATCTCCCCATATGAAGTACCAAAAGTAACATTAATGAGTCCACGATGCCAGGGGCATATTATTATGGGGCATTTTGGTTGTTCCTCTCGTGGTAGTTTTTTCAAAACACTGCCATTCTTGGACAAGTCATCCTCAGCTATGGCAACGCCCTCTTTTCAAGCATAATTGGATCAAATTTAGTTGCAAGCCCCTTAATTGTTGATCAAGGCGTACACGATCCACTACAATCTGAAGATATATTATTCTCATTACATTGTTTTGGTATTGGGTTCAAGCAGGAACCATTGTGGAGATTAGTTGTCTGTGCCAATAGTATCAGATGGTGTCAGTATCATGTCTTCGGATTCAATCACGAGAATCTCTAGAAAATTACTCGAGGAAGTCGAGAATCTCAGAAGTCCTAAAACCATTGGTTACTTTGTATGAGGATCCACTTTTGATACAACTCTATCTCCGAATTCAGGTTTACTTTTCCCCTTTCACTCAGGCGAAAACGTCCATTGATTATATTTGAATGTATGTATGCTTTTGAATATGATTGATATTTACCAGAAATGCATAAAATGCAATAATAGCATTCACTAAGGATGATCAGAGGTAGGAATCCCCAATAAAGTCCATATCCAACGAAGCTTCACCGGCTCATGCCCACAAAGTAAACTTTAAGGGTGTTCTAACCTAATGCTCCAGGTAGCTTCATACACTACGAAAGCTTCGAAGAATTGACATTGGTATGGATAAGTTACTCAGGGAATGTCCATCTCTTTTATCTCCAATCAGGGTATTCAGGGACCTAATCCTTCAATAAGAAGTACGACGAACGAAAGCGGGAGGTTCTAAGTACGATATTCTTAAACAAGACGAGGACGAAATCCTCATATTCCCCGACACACGAATCAAGATTTATTTTCCCCAATCAGCAGTTGTTATACGAAGCTATCCAGACGCTTCAAGATACATAATTCATACATACATCATATCATATCACATCATATCATATCATATCATACGTATACAACATTCTCATGAGACATTATCTGGTAGAGTGTTACATACATCATGATTTTTGCATAAGACTAACCTTATTTTTCAGGTTAATTCTACAGCAGATGAAGGTTATCCATAACTTACTTCGGGCCGTTGTTTATCCTCCCGAGAGACCTATCATCATTACTTCGGGCCGTTGTTTATCTTCCCAAAGGTTATCTTGGGCCGTTGTTTATCCTCCCAAGAGCTATATCTTCATGTTTTGGTTTGCTTCACTCTCAAAGAAGTATATCTGAAGAATTTTCTCTCTGAATGGCATCTTTAAGCGCATTCAAGCAATTCATTACTAAGTCCTTGGGAAGGTACAAAAATGATCTATACGAAGATCTAATGCTGATACATAGTCCAGGAGACTCTCCAGAAGCAATTCAGAGATAATCGCTACGAAGATTTAATTCTGATGCTCAAATTAAGGAATTGTCCTTGGGACGGTTCAGAAATGATCTATACGAAGATCTAGTGCTGATACTTAGTCCAGGAGACTCTCCAGAAGCAATTCAGAGATAATCGCTACGAAGATTTAATTCTGATGCTTAATTTAATAAATTGTCCTTAAGACGATTCATAAATGATCTATACGAAGATCTAGTGCTTAGTCCAGGATATTACCAGAAGCAATTCAGAGATAATCGCTACGAAGATTTAATTCTGATGCTCAAATTGTCCTTGGGACGGTACATAAATGATCTATACGAAGATCTAGTACTTAGTCCGGGGTATTTCTAGAAGAGATAATCACTACGAAGATTTATTTCTGATGGTCAATTCAACAAATTGTCCTTGGGATGGTACATAAATGATCTATACGAAGATCTAGTGCTCAGTCCAGGATATTACCAGAAGCAATTCAGAGATAATCGCTACGAAGATTTAATTCTGATGCTTAAATTGTCCTTGGGAGGGTACATAAATGATCTATACGAAGATCTAATGCTTAGTCCAGGATATTACCAGAAGCAATTCAGAGATAATCGCTACGAAGATTTAATGCTGATGCTCAAATTGTCTTTGGGACGGTACATAAATGATCTATACGAAGATCTAGTACTTAGTCCGGGATATTTCCAGAAGAGATAATCGCTACGAAGATTTATTTATGATAGTCAATTCAACAAATTGTCCTTGGGATGGTACGTAAATGATCTATACGAAGATCTAGTGCTTAGTCCAGGATATTTTCCAAAAGTAATTCAGAGATGATCGCTACGAAGATTTAATTTTGATGCTTAACATAAATTATGTCCAGAGAAGATCTAGACGAAGATCTAAGTACTGACACTTAATGCAGAATATTCTTTTTCCCTAGAGATAATACAGAGACGATCTATACGAAGATCTAGTGCTGATATTTAACTCAGTCATGTTACAGAAACGATTCAGAGACGGTCTATACGAAGACCTAGTATTAATATCCAGTAACAACCTACAGATACCCTCACCTTCTGATATTATGGATGGCATCTATAAGCCCATCTCCAGTTCCTCTGAGTGACATCTTTAAGCCCATTCAAGCAATGCAACCAATCAACAGTGTTACTCTACGTGCCGGCGAGTGCAAATTTTTGGGTTTTTGTGTTCAATCCCCTTCAACCTTCCAGTCACGAATGGCACACATGCCAATCTAACTCCCCAGGTTTCAGAAAATTGAACAGGGGCAGCTGTTGTACCCCAAAATTTGCCCTCACATATTTGAGACAAATTGATTCACAAGGTTTCCTCACACTTGTCGTACCCTAAATTTTGACCCGCTTCATATGCTTTCTGGTGCTTTTTTATTTCGAATAAATAAAACAGCACAACTGGTAGAAAGATGTATATAAGGGATATACTTGTGAGAGGTTGTGAGTTCAAATCTCACCTTCCGCTCTTTTTAATTTTTTTTTAATTTTTTCCTTTACTAATAACTTTTCCTATTTTTATTTTTTTATGAAAAAAATCACAAAAATAGCATTTTTTAATTATTTAATTTTTAATTTTCGTATTTGCATTTAATGCATTTTTAAAAATATTATTTTTTCATTAAAATCATTATTTTATGAAAAAAATTTTTAAAAAAAATCATAATAAATACCAAAAATATTTCTTTTCTTGTATACTCGTTTTCTATTGGTCAGTTTATGTCATTTTTGTGTCATACTTAGTTTCTAACTGGTCTACTTGGTGACCAAGTAAAAATCATATAATTTTGTTCAAATATTTTTTAATCAATAGGGATTAAGACTATTTTTTTTTCCTTTTACACTTTTTAACCTAATTTTCTTAATCTATAAATACATGTTGTTTTACACATAAGAGGACCCCCTCTCATTTCTCATTTTATCACTCCTCTCTCAACCACAATACGAAAAAATTCTTGCCTCAGGGAGAAACAGAACCGAAAAAAAATAAGAACACTAAAAGGCAGATCATACATGTTTTTTTCTTCTTTCGCTTATATATATATATATATATATATATATATATATATATATATATATATATATATATATATATATATATATATATATATTTATAGTTTTGCTTTGATATTGTCAATTCTTTATTTGGATTGGATCGTGTCGATACGCTGTTCGCATATTTATGTGCATGAGGCGTGACATTTGTGTTGATCCGGTCTAGTTGCGATGATCGCAATTTTGCGTTAGCAACATTATTTTTTTAATCTTTTGTTTTATTCTTGATAAATTTATATTTGCACATTTTAGATAACTAACTGCCCTGATTTCTTGCCTCGAACCCTTAAACTTTCTCTAAACCTTAAAAAAATTTCATTTTTATAAACGTTAATTTTTCGTGTAAACCTTACAAATTTCTTATAAACTTTAACCGTGTTATTTTCTCTAAACCATAAACTTTTTTTTTATTAAACTTTTAACCCTGTTTTTTTCCTAAACCTTAAATTTTTTTATATAAACCTTAATTGCTTCTCTAAAACTGATTATATATTTTCTTTATGAATTTTAACGTCTTCAACCTTAAATTTTTTCACTAACCAAAAAAAAATATTTTTTTAATCCTAATAATTTTTTCTATAAACCTTGAACTCTAATTTTCACTCTAACTCTAACTCATTTTTATGTTATTCATTTACTGTTTATCATATTATGTAACTGTTTCATATTTGTAATAATTTAGTTTTTATTTTTCGCCCTATAATTATATAATTGTCTCCTTGATGTAATAATTTAGTGTTATTTTCCGCCTAATTATTATGTAACTGTCCCGAAGCCATGTAATAGTGTATGAATTTTTATTTTCTGCCTTTATTTATTTATATTATTCCCTGCGTGGTTAGTAATTTAGGGCGTGTCAAGAACTGAATGAAAATCAATATGGACTTAGATCATTAATTAGAAAAAAGACTAATTAATCAATAAACTTTTTCTTATAATAATAATAGTATTTTGTATATAATTTTTATCATAATTATATTTTGTAAATAAATAACCAAATACTTAAGTTTTTCTAATTAATTTTTTTTCTAATCCTTCTTTTAACTTCTTAATTTTTATCATTCTATTATATTTATATAGTTGTAAATAAAATCTAATTGACCATTTTTATTCTAATTAAATAATAATAATTCTAAAAATCTTATATATAATTAAGTTATAAATGACTTATTAACTTAATAATTTAGTAGTTTCTTTATTCTTTATTTATTTTGTAAATAACTAACTTAATACCTTTTTTTTATACAATAACCCTTTTTATTTTATAATTTGTACATTAATAATATTGTTTTTTTAAATATAACACTTTATTCTTTTATTATTACTAAATTATTTAAACTTATATTTTCTTAAATAACTTCCAAAAAAATCTAATTTGTCTAAACCCAAAATAATTTCTTTTCAAATTCTAATCTTAATTTCTTTTCATTATGACTTTATTATTATTATTGCCTTATTACTATTGTTTATTTATTATTTTATTTCCGTTATTATTGCTCTATAATTCATTTTTTATCTGATTATTATGTATCTGCTAAAGCCGTGTAATAATTTGTAGATTTATTTTCCGTCTTTATTTTCTTATTTTTTAATATAAATTGTGTGGTTAGTAAATAGGGAGTGCAAACATTATTATTAATTTAATTTAGATAACTAATTAAAAAAAGATAAATATTTGAAAATAAACACTCACACACGTAAGTCGATCTTTGATCGCCATCTTGCACTTCCTAGGATATTCCTCTTGGTTGCCTTCACACCATGGTCAAGTCCCTCGAATATAGGGGTGTCTTAAGCAAAGTCCCTTCACTTATAAATCATCAAGTCCCTACAGATTTAAAAGATCAAGTCCCTTTGAGGTTGCCTACGAAATAACGATCTTGTCCCTTCGAATAAATGATGATAGTCCCTACGAATTGCTAAAGACACCCCTTAAGTTGCCTTCTATGACCATACGATGACCCTACGCTTGTCCCTTAATACAAATCCAAGGTAATGACTACCCATTCCTTAATAATAGGGATAGTCTTACCTTTGAGAGAACATACAAGAACATGAAAGACTTAATCTAGGGTAGGTACCTCTTAGTTGTTTGCTCACATTTCAAAATACTTTTTACACCTCACTTTCTTAAACATTTTTCAAAACGAGGCTTTGTATACATCCATACGAGGATCATTACAAAGTACTTAGAAAAATTTCTAATCACACACTACACTCTTCAAAAACAATTTAAGTGAGCTAAGTAACTAAGAGCCCATGGATAACCATGGATATAAAGGGTACTAACACCTTCCCTTTGTATAACCTACCCCCCGAACCCGAGTCTTTTAAAATAGGTCTTTCCTGTTCTTTTATGTCCTTTCCATTTGGATAAAATAAAAGTCGGTGGCGACTCTTGCTATCCGCAACATGACTAAAAGTCAGTTCTCCCACCGTGTTACAGTCGCTCAGAAGCTTCCAACCACTAAGCACCTGAAATAGTCATTCACTACCGACATAAGACTACAAAAGACATAAAAATGACACTAAAACACATACAAATTGAGTCAAATTATATGATATCTTTCCAAGTCATCAAACTCCCCCACACTTAAACCCCTGTTTGTCCTCAAACAATATAGATACAAAGGACTTAGGAAACATATCATCACAATTAGTCATATGTGGAACGTAAAAATCAGATCGGCTAATGGTTAATTCGATAGGTACTAACAACACACCAAAAATATTACGAAGACACAGTTCCTCATTTTGTGGTCAAAAGTCTCCCTCTTATACAAACAAATTCGAATCACGCCATAGTATCATAATCTAACTCTCATAATTAGTTTCACCCATTTCCATTCGAGATAGTCACATTAAGGCCCTTAAATGTTTATACTAATGTCACACACATGGTAGGATAGCCAATTAGCGATTTTATTCATATTTTCTTTTTATTATTTTTTCCTTTTTTTTTATATCAAAGATGCATTTTATTTGTTTTTAATTTTCAAGGTTCAACCATCATTGAACTAAGTAACTGGGTGAGGGTTTCCCAACTTAGTACATGTAATCTTGCCTTTTTCACTTATATTCATCGACTAACCATTTAATGTGTGACTATATATGGTACCTGATTGGATATAAAAACTACTTGAGGATTACTAAGAAACATAAAAAGGTTATGACATAATGAGTATTTAAATTGATTTCCATATTTGGATGGCTTGAGGTGTTGGGACAATACCAATTTTGTGAAAAATTTCCCAAGTCTCCTTAACCTTAGCCTCTCCTCCTTTGGATCCTATATACTTTCAAAGAAAACTATGAATCCTAAACCTTTTCAAAGTTTTGGCGTGTTCAAGAATTTGAGAAAATCAAGAACATAACAGAAATGCACACATAAATGACTCGACAACACATACAATTAACTCGATACACTAACTAAATTAACAACGAAATAAAAAATTAACAATAAATAAATCTAAACTAAAATGCAAAACAAATAAAAACTTAACTAAGCAGATAAAAATAAAGTAATGAAAGCAGTAACCCCCCCCCCCCCCCCCCCCCCACACACACACTTAAATGATACATTGTTCCCAATGTAAGGATAGAAGAGCAAGAGACGAGGGATATAAACTGAGAAGAGGGGTCCTCAACTGAAGTCACACCTACCATTCTGAGATTGCATGTCCTGTTCTAACTGTAAGCTTTGGTGAAAGTTCAAAAGCTTCTCAACCTTAATAATTTCAAACACAAATTATTTTATATCAAGAATTACAAGCACTCTAACTTCAAGGATCATATATACCAAGTCAAGATAGTTAGATATTTGTTCGGCACAATTAAAAAAGGAAAATAAAAAAAAAGTAAAAAATTATCTAGAAAACAAAGTCTCACTAGCATCATTTAGCATGAGATTGATGATTCCTACAGGAGGCTTCACAAAAGACTGATACATCGCATCATTACTAGTCTCATATTTTACTAGATAGTCAATACAAGAATTCCATTCACATCATGTATGGTGACAAACATCACCTTGGTGACGAGTAACCTATCATGCTACCAGAATTAGCTTCATTTGCTTAGTTGAGTGGAATTAACTTGTCGTTCTGATTTTTGATGTGTTGTTGTGATTAGGCTACTGTTTGACTACTATTTCGGAGGTATTTGATGTTTTTTATTATGTTGTTGAATTAATCCACTTGTTTTGTGTGGAGAATGATGTTGTTGTTTATTATGTGGTGATTATATGGTGATCATTTGGTGATATTGCATGTTATGGTGAATCATGCATCATAGTGTACAGACTTCAGTCCAGTTTTAGTATGCTCAAGTCCAATGGTGTGGATCCATAAGTGAGTAACTGATTCTAGATGGTAATCAGTGAGGCGTTACTTATGGTGATAGTGGAAATTTTGGTGTGCTTTGATCTTATGGTGGGAATTCAAGAGCGAGATGGACATATGTTGTCCATAATGGTACTACATGCATTGTTGAGTCGTGGTGTTGAGTACATTTGCATTTATTATTGGCATATTTATTGAATGATTTATGTTGACATCGATGATTGAGAATGCTTTGGTGAAGTATACGATTGAATTGTGTTGAATAATTGTTGTTTTTGTTTAGTCTACCCTAGCATTGTCCTGCACCATTATATATTATGAGCGTATTCTCACCCATTTATTGTTTGTGTGGTTCTGTGCTTCTTCTTGGGGTACAAACAAGCATGTGAATGAATAGCTACTTAGAAGTCGAAGGATGACGTTAAGGTTGTTCTTCTTTTTCCTGTTTATGTGATTAATTAGATTTCTTTGCTCTTATCATTAACAATGGGCGAACAAATGTTTTGTCTCGTTATTCGTTTTTGAATTTTTTGATGTTGAAGGAGTTTTTCCATAATCATGTTTTATGTTATGAGACTAAGTTGTTTGTTGCGTCATTTTAATTGATATAATTTCGTTGCGATGAACCTATTTAAAGGCGAGCATGTGATGACATGTGTTTTAATTATTTCATGTTTTATCTAAACCATGTTACGCAGAAGATTATATTGTGTTTGAGTGACACCCTATGTGTGTAGTTGTTCTATTTTCATATTATTTTTGCGTTTTGCGGTTTATGGTGTTACATAATGGTATAAGAGTAGGTTGGTCAGTTCGACCAAGTTTTGTAATATTGTATATTCCCTAGTATGTGACATGGGTATGACACTGTCAATGCATTGTTTCTTCTAATGATTATTTGTTAGTGTGCATAATTGTTGGAAGAAATGATCGTGCAATTGCTGATGCTTTAGAGTCAGTGGCTCATGCGCTGCAGAGTCTGCAAAATCATGCTGGTGATGAGTTTCGTGGTTTGGAGAAATTTCAGAGGAATAATCAGCCGATGTTTAAGGACAAATATGAATCAGAGGTTCTTAGGTATGGCTCAGAGGAATCAAGAAGATTTTCTAAATGATGGCGTGTACCGAGGAACATAAAGTATTGTTTGGTACTCACCTGTTGTCCAAGGAAGGTGAAAACTGGTGGGACAACGCGCACCAGAGATTAGAGGTTATTGGTGCTGAAATCACTTGGGCTGTGTTCATAACACAATTCCTAGAGAAGTACTTTCGTGAGGATGTGTGTAGCAAGAAAGAGATTAAATTCCTCGGGCCCAAGAAGATATGGGCACCAAAGGTAAAACCTTAGTGTTTTGCATATATGATTTGCCGCTTGGGGATTTAACGATTACGAATGAAGTTGTGCAAAGCAATAATATACTTATCAAGCATACAATATTTAGGAAGTCTCCAATCAAAGGATAGATGATGTCAAATACCAACCATTGTAGTGAAAGCAAACTGGTTGAAGGTTTATGATCCTTAGTGATCAAATGAATTAACATGTTTGTAATGGACTTTTGCATCTTGTTGTTTCTATCAACTCTCGCATCCACTGATGTGTAGAGAAGGATGCAACATATTATCTTTTTTTTTCTTCCTTTTAGGGAGGTATTTATCAAGATTTCTTGATAAAATAGGTATACATTATTTTATGGTTAAAATAATTGGACAACTTTGATTAAAACCATAAAATAATGAATTTAATTTTTTACTCATCTCAATAAATTATTTCTCTAACCCAAAATATGATTATTCTAGTGTTTTATAGCAAAGAGGTACAACTAATGATAGATGGGGGTGCAAAAAAGTGTAAAAATTCAGCATAAATCCCAACATGCACCAAAGAGGCTGAACCACATAGGCCCAATTAGTTAGCTCATTATGACAACCAATTATAAGAGCTTGATGCACAAATTTTCATATCAAATCCAAGCCAAACTTATTCCAAATCAAATGAAATCCTAGCATTAATGAAGATTGTACAAAATCCTGAAGAATTTGGCTAACCAATCTATTAGAGGCATTAAATAATTGATTAGCTCACTTATTTGGAAAGATATTGATTTGATTTTCAATAAACACAATTAAAATTAAATGCTTTCTAGGAATACACAATCAACTCCTCAAATGCCACGCTATAAATATGTATGCTCCTTCATTCTCTTGCATGCCATATTTTACTTAAACCTGTTATCGTGAGATTGTTCTTACAAAATTATCATGAACCCTAAAATACTAAGCCTTTCCAATCCCTTCTTTGACTTATTCACCACCAAACAACAAGAAGTAATATTTTTTTGATTCTTTGTTGACTGATCTCTTGTAAAAATTCACACCTTAGATCTAGAAGACTTTAAAGAATGCAAATTCTTTGAGACCTTCAAAGAACTAAACATATCCACTTTCATGTGTATGATTTCAAAAAGAGTATATACTTATTTGGTAAAAAATTCTTTTCAAATCTTCATATCGTTGATGGAATACTTAGAAGTGAAGTAAAAAGGTATATGATAACTCTATCAGTGGAAGAATTTGGAGAGATTTTAGGTATCCCCCGTGAAGATATGGTCATTAAACCCGAAGACAAAGTAAACAAATAGAAATACATTACCATTGCATCCTCTATTATGAAGGAACCATCATCATCCATGTCATATCACTTCACTGGTGGATACATCCACACTAAGAGTCGTATGACTTAGTATGTGATTAATCACATACTTATTTTGAGAAAAAGTAACTTCAACCTCATAACCCAACCTAATGTAGAAACAATATGGTTAGTAGAAAAAAAGTCAAGATAAATAGGGCATAACAAGTAATCATCTACATGATGGAGAACAAGACATAAGAAGCATGTCTTCCTTATGGAAACCTAGTCACAAAAATTCTGGAAGAAACATGGTACAACTTTGGAGATGAAGAATTCAATGAAGAAACAACCAAAAATGGAAAATATGTATTACCATCATTGAAGTTTGAGATTGTAAATGGAGTGAACTGAAAAATTCCTCATCAAATGAGAAGAAAATAAAAGCCAAAAGTCAAGAAATACCCATAGAAATAGACAACTCTAACAACTCCACTCCTCAACTACCCACAATCAAAGACATACTCAAAATCATAAGTGAAAAGATAGACGTAGTCAATGACAAGATCGACTTCATAGTCCTAAACTTCATTCCAGACCAGAATCAACTACCACATGAACTATTTTCTATGATGATCTTAATGTAGAATAATCTCACCCATATGTCTAAGATTGCTAAATTTCTTGTAATTTCCTATTTTTCACAAATTTCAATTAAGTAATTTCAATTATTTTCCTTCTAATTCCGCAAATTTCCCTATTGTAATTTGAATTCTTAGTAATAATATGAATAATGCTTTTCCTTCTTTATATGTTTTAATTGTCCGTGTTTGCATTTTTTTTGCAATGCATCTTTACACGCCTTTTGATTTCAACATAGATGTAGCTCGATTTTTGTGGTCTTTAATCACTATCGCATTTGTGCTACTTTTTTATTTCAATTTTTATCCTGTGAAGGTGGTTAAGAAAGGGAAATAGGTATCTCAAACAACCCCCTGCTTGCAAATGTTATCCAGATGGTTTCCCAAATGGTTTTTCCAATAAATGCTATTTGTTTGGGTCTCTGTTTTTGGTTCTTTTATTTATGAGAGTTCCTTGGGAATATTCATACTTTCATCTTGATGATACTTGTTTTCTGCAGATATGATGATTTGGGTGAGGGTTTGAGTAACTGCTAGGAGAGAGATATTTTTGGTGAAAAGAGAGGTATGAGGACCTGATTGGTTTTTGTTTTGTGTGTGCTTCCAAAGATCTTACAATCCCATGCCTACATACCCTTAAAAAGAGAATTGAGAGATCATAGAGATTCACAGTTCCTCCTAAATCTATAGGTATAAAGATATTTGGTGTCTTGTTCAAAGCCCAAACGTGAAGCTAAAATGTGATATGTGTCTTGTTCAAAGCCCAAGAGTTAAGCTAAAAGGTTTATTTGGCTGTCTTGTTTAATGCCCAAGATTGAAGTTGAAAGGTTGATATGTAACTATCTTGATTTGAGTCCAAGAGAAGGTTGTTTGTGAGTGGTGGTCTTGATTTAGGTCCAAGAGAAAACTGTTTGGTTGAGGTCTTGATTTGAGTCCAAGAGAAAACTTTTTGATGGTTGAATGTCTTAGTTTGAGTCCTAAGAGATGACTAGTGTATACTAGGTGTGTGTCTTAGTTAGAGTCCAAAAAGAAGATTGTATACTAGGGATGTCTTAGTTAAAGTCCAAGACAAGACCGAAAAAAGGTGTTCAATAGAGATAGTTTGTCATCTCTAAAGAGAGAGAAGTTAATTTTATGTGTCTTGATTGAAGACCAAGGTTGAAGATAAACAAAGAAAACTGACTCTACTAAGAAAAACTTATACGTCTTGTACAAAGCCCAATATTGAAATCGAAAAAGTTTGTGAGAGACTGACTCATGAGGGGAGTTTTATATTTCTTGTACAAAGCCCAAGATTAAGGCTGAAAAGGGTTGAAAGTTATTTAGACAAGACTTGAGAATAGGTTGTCTGGGAAAAGATCATTATACAATGCCTAACAGGAGGCTGGCCACTGTGGGAAATATTTGTACAAAGCCCAAGAGGAGGCTGACTGTTGGTTTCTATACTTGAATTATTGGGTATTTATTGGTGAAAACTCAAATTATATAAAGCTAAAGAGGAGGATGATCCAGTGGGAATTTCCTTGTACTCAAGGAATCTTTGTGGGTGAAGAGACATTCCAAGTCCACTAGTGATAAGATCTTGTGGGAGAAGTACAGTTGTATGAAGCCCAAAAGGAGGTTGACCATTATAAGTAGGTAAATTATATAAAGCCCAGGATAAGGCTATCTTATTGTTGGAAATCTATTATACAAGGGTTGAAGTTCTGAAGACAAGGTTCTGAGTGAATAAGTTCTGAAGACTTGAGATTATGAAGACCCAACGATCCTTTCCTCTACTCATGCTTCAATCATATTTCAACCATAAGCCTCTGAAGTTCTAAAGACAAGGATTAATGGTTAAAAAAGTTATTCTTTCCTCTACTCATGCTTCAAATTTCTATCAAACAGAATCCTCTGAAGATTAGACGATAAGGATTAACGAATAAGAGAGAATAATAAAATAGTACAAAGACACTTCATTCCATTAACGATTCCACTACTCCACTACCCTGATTTGGTGCTACGAAAGGACAAATGTGTGTACTATTTTCACCCCCAGCAACGACATTCCTTAGGCCAACTGTGATGTAACAGATCTTTTTTCTTAGTGCCTATATAAGGATCGTCTCATGAAGGAAGATGCATAAGAATATGCAATATTTGAAACCAACATACAAAGAAAAATCCTCTAACAGTAATGCATATTTTCAAAAGCTATTAACTGTGTTTACTTTACTTATTTAGAATCACTTTATTGTAAACAAACCATTATTGCAAACTGTTATTTGTATTCCCTAAAGGACTAAGTGAAGGTATGAAGCTTTAGGAAGACTAGGATAGTGAGTCTCAGTGGTTGTTAGTCACAACAATTGGTTGTGCATTGTTGAATTCACATCAGTTGGTTATGCAATGTCGATTGTAAGTCACATCAGCTAATTGTGACATTAGTCATAGAGTTTCTGTGCATTATAATCTGTTACATTTATAATGGATTAAGTCTTTGTTAAAGGAGAAATCACCTTGGCGGGTGGACTGGAGGTAGGTTGTGGTTGAAAAGTGAACCAAGATAAATTAGCGTGTTTTTTCTCTCTTTTGTTGATTGATATACTTGTTGTGTTTTCACAAAAAACTTTCATTTTCAAAACACCAATTCAAAACCCTTTTCTTGTGTTTTCACACACCTTCGGTAATTAAAAGAAATATTGAGAAAATAAAGATTAGGGTTTAAAGATGGAGAAGAAGAAATTTGTTATGCAGATCTCTCTGCCCATAAAGTGTGGAAGACTTTCTTTGATTCACTTTGCAACTGCAAAAGTTTGAATACAATATTATATTCTCACTTACTTTACAAAATAAGGGTTACTCCCTATTTATAGATTTAGGTTAACTTGAACTCCATGTGAAAAACCCAAAAGTATAAAAGCCCAAAATTCATATTTTAGCTAACAATACTAAAATAAGCCTAAGTAAAAATCTGTGTGAAGCAACTACTTCGACAACTAGATTTTTCGACACTTCCTTGTTCGAGCTCCAACGACTTAGATAAGAGGAATTAAAATTTAGCACACCACCTAATTAATTGTGTCTAAGCTGTCTACATTCATCATAGACTTTAGCTTATTGAATACTCCGACATGCACTCATTTGGTCATGATATCTGCAATCTGATTCATAGTTCTTTAATGTTCCAAATGCATCTTCCCATATGTTACCTGCTCTCGAAGGTAATGGAACCTCATTTCGATGTGCTTGCTTCTGCCATGTGCTATCAGATTCTTTACCAGATTGATAGTTGACATGTTGTCGGACTTTATGGTAATTGCTCAATGACTTTTCATTGTAATCTCTTCGAACATATTCACCAACCATGCTGTTTGACATGCAATATGAGAAGCAGCTCTGTACTCTACTTCGCATGATGATAATGCCACTACTGGATCCTTTCTCTAACTCCAAGCAACTGGTGAACCACCTAGCATAAACACATATATAATTGTGGTTTTCGATCCTCAGCATCACTAAACCAACTTGAATCAGTGTATCCCACTATCTTGAATTCTTTTCCCTCATCAGCTGCAGGAAACAAAATACCATAATCAAAAGTTCCTTTCAGATGCCTTAGTATCCTTTTCGTCGCTTCTAGGTGTGATACCTTTGGCTTCCACATGAATCTACTTACCATACATGTAATGTATGCTAAGTTAGGCCTTATGTGACAAAGGTATCTTAGTGACTCAATAAGTATTCTATATTGGCTTGGGTCGGCATCATCTTCATATGTGTCTTTCGATAGTTGCAATTTGGGCTCACTTGTATATATTCTTTAATGCATCATCAAACCTCTACCACTCTTGTAGAACTCAATGCCAAGGAAATATGAGAGATTTCCTAAATATGAAATTTTAAACTCCTCACTCAGGTCACATTTGAAATCTCCGATCTCCTTCTTACAACTTTTTGTTATCAACATATCATTGACTTAGAGATATAGTATAAGCAATTCACTATTTCTTCTTCTTACATATACTCAATGCTCTGTTATTCACTTCACACATTCCTTCTCTCATTAGAAAGTTATCTATCTTCTTATTCTAAGCTCTTAGAGCTTGCTTAAGTCCATACAGGGCTTTATGCAGCTTGTATAATTTTCTTTCTTTGCCTTGTTTCACAAACCCAGCTGGTTGTGCAACATAAACTTCTTCATCCAAGGGTCTATTCAGGAATACACACTTCACATTCATCTGGCATGTATGCTAATTGTTCATGTTCGTTAGACCAACGACCAACCAGATTATTTTGATTCTAGCAATAGGTGCAAAAACTTCGTCGAAGTGGATTCCTTCCTTCTAAATAAATCCTTTTGCCACAAGTCTCTCCTTGTGTCAAGTTACTTTTCCTTTAGGATTCAACTTCACCTTGTATACCCATTTCACATAAATTTACTTCTTTCCATGAGCAACTCGACAAGTGACCAAGTGTTGTTGACTTCGATAAACTTTATCTCCTCATTCATTGCTTTCACCCACTTCAAATCTTTCAATGTCTCAGTTGCATTGACTGGTTCGACATCTGCATATAAAGCATAGTATACCAACTCTCCTTATTTATCGACCACATCATCTGATGTAATCACACATTCTTGCAACCTTGAAAGCACGTGTCTTGTTTGTTGAGGTCTTCTTGGACCTGCTTCACCTATGACTTCTTCTCATCGAACTTCTCTTTCAACTTCACTAGCTGGTTCTTCACATAAGATTCTAACATAATCATTCTTGACATTTTAATTTCAATCCCATTATTTAAGCTCATATATGATCACGTCCCTGCTGATCCCAACTTGCTTGTTCACTAGGTCGAACAACTTGTATCCTTCAGTTGAATGATATTCTATTAGAATCATTTGACTAAAATTGTCATTAAGCTTTCTTCTTAACTGATTTGACACATGGCTATGTGCTATAGATCCAAACACCTTCAGATGACTCAAGATATGCTTGACACATGACCAACATTCTTCTGGCGTGATTCTTTCTAGCTTCTTCGTTGGACATCTGTTCAGAATATATATTGCAGCCGACACAACTTCTCCCCATAATTCTTTGGGTATATGTTTACCTTTCAACATACTTCTCACCATGTTTATGATGGTTCAATTTTTCATTTCTACAATTCCATTATGCTGTGGGGTATAGGGTGACACCACCTCATGCACAATCCTTTCTTTCATACATAATGCATCAAAATCTTTCTACACATATTCTACACCATCATCAGTCCTCAGTATTTCGATCTTTCGACCACTTTGTCTTTCGACCATAAATTTAAACTTGGAAAGTACCTCATTCACTTCACTTTTTTTCTTGATCAGGTAAGTCCATATTTTTTTTTGACTAAAGTCATCTATGAATGTGACAAAGTATTAGTTACCTCCAATCGAATCCACCTGGATAGGACCACATACATTAGAGAATATGACTTCAAGAATTTCCTTCGACTAGCTTCTTGCATCTTTGCTAAAGTTATTCTTGTGTTGCTTCGCCTGAACACATTCTTCACACACTTCAAATCTCTTTGAGATTGAGATGACTAAGTCTATAGTGCCACATCCATTTGTCTCGGTTGGCTGTAGTTGCAAGACACTTATGTTCCATCACATTTAGTTCAATTCTGAAGGTTTTATTCTGAGACATTATAGCCTTCAAGATTAACCCACCACATGCATCGAGAACTTTCATCATATTTTCTTCAATCAACACCTTGTAGTTCTTTTCGACCAACTGGCATATTATGAGCAAATTGCTCTTCATGCCTGATATGTACAACACATTGGAAATTACTGACCTTTTTCCATCCTTCCTCATAATCAGAACATCACTAATACCTTCAGCTACTAGAGGGTATTTATAATGTTCCCTCAGTGTTGGGCCACGGTCTTCTTTGTGGGCTGGATCAGTTAGGCCCACGAAGGGGACTGCTAGGGTCTGCGTAGAAGTAGTTAAGACCTAGTACATGGTATTTGCCCTGATCCAACTGCCCCGCAAATCTAGGAGGTGAGATAAGTGCGAGGAGGCAGTTGGCTGGAGAACATGTGGGGGAAGAGCTCTCCCCACGCCCATCAACTGATGGGCCTTGGACTTGTGCCCCTTGGATTGTGCCGTGCTCGTCACGCCTGGTACCAGACCCAGTCCAGGACACATTCCTTCACAAGATCCCAAAGATCTTGATAACAGAAAACAACCTTTATTTGCTTGCACCAATTCTCATAATTATTTTTCTTGAGAATCAGAAGGTTTGTCGGAAAATATTCGTTTGGATTATTCATTGCCATCACGATTTTCTTGTCACAAATCGATTAACCCGGAGCTCTAGATACCAGATGTTTGAAATCCCTCAAAACCTAAGGAAAATTTCAATCAATCTTGATGAACAGGATTGTTGCACAACAGTAATTAAAAGAAAAATTGAGAAGAGAAAGATTGGGGTTTAAAGATGAAGAAGAAATTTATTCTACAAATCTCTATCCATAAACTGTAGAAGACTTTCTTTGATTCACTTTACAACTGCAAAACCGTGAATACATTATTACGTTCTTACTTACTTTACAAAATAAGAGTTACTCTCTATTTATAAATTTAGGTTAACTTAAAATCTAAATTTAAAGTCTAAAACTATAAAAACTCAAAATTCCTATTTTAATTTCTTATTTAAGTTCTAACTACTTCGATACAAGAAATTATAATTTAACAATTTATTGCTATTCATATGATAAATAACGGCAATTCGGCCGGTAAATCATTTATATAAGTCCATGCTGACATTGTGAAGAAAATAGTAACACTCATGTCATGTCACTATCAAACCAAATAATTGTTGTAGATATGTTACAAACAAACCACGTGCTCTCATTCCTTTTTCTATTTTTGGACAAATTCCGTCCATCAATATTGGTTTTCTTGTTTAGAAAATGCTTCAAGGGTCCTATTAATGAAGAAAAGTTTCTTTACTCTACTTTAAAAAGAAAAATTAAGATATCCTACTTTTCCAACTGTAATCATTAGCATTTTAAAGAAGATCACGAGATCTTTTTTCTTTATTATTCTTTTCAGCTATTATTCGAGGTTATTTTTAGGGGATTTTAAACTGCTACAGTCTAAAAAAAATTAAATCTATCTAGGAATTATTGAACTCCACATTATACTGTTCTGGTAAAAAATTCAAGGTATCACAGTAGTTTAAAACTCACGCAAAATAATTCCCGTAAAATGATTGGATAAAAAATAATCTATCTGATAGATGATGATAGAAGGTTTTCCATAAAATGCTAAATAGTGTATCATAGATTTTTTTAAATAAATGGTGATAAACCAAAATATAATAATAGTCACCATTCATGTCCATCAATATCCGCAATATTAGGAACAATGATAGGAATGGGACATTCCAACGCATTCATCTTAAAAACATTCTACTATTATAGTACACCAAAATCAATAAAGTCATCATAACATGAATTTTTTTAATCGAGTCCAATAATGCACCATCTCTATGCGGTTCTCTTTATAAAGTCACACTTTCTGTTTTGAAATCCCATCTCATACTCCTCTTGAACACAAAAAGTAATACCTGTAGCAACATGGGTCCTAATAGACCATCTATGGCAGTGATCATGATCTTCTTGACGATCTTCACGGTGGCATTTGCCTTGGATATGTCTATCATTTCATATGATAGAACACACGCAGAAAAGTCTTCGTGGAGGAGTGACAGTGAGGTAAGGAGCATGTATGAAGAGTGGTGCATGAGGCATGGAAAGGTGAATAACAACAACCTGGGAGAAAAGGAAAAGAGATTTGAAATATTTAAAGACAACCTTAGGTTCATCGACGAACATAATAGTAAGAACAGGACATATAAGGTTGGATTGAACTCGTTTGCAGATCTCAGCAACGAGGAGTATCAGACAAGGTACCTGGGAACCAGGATTGAGACATGGATGGAAAAGGGTAAGATGAACAAGAGTAACCGTTATGCTGCAAATGTTGGTGATGAATTGCCTTTATCTGTTGATTGGAGAGATGAAGGTGCTGTTGCCCAAATCAAACACCAAGGAACTTGTGGTAACTTCTATTCTCTTAGTATATACTACTTATGTTAGTCCCTCATTTACATTATAAGTTTTTAAATTTAGAATATTTGTATATTTTTTTCCAAATTATTTTGTTTATCTATTTCTTTTTTAAAAGTCAAATATTTCATATGTTTTTAGTTTTTTTTATAAGCAATATTGATTGATAAATGAGAAAAAGAGGTTCTCCAACCCAATACAAAGGCTTAGCAAAACAAGGACAAGAGAAAACTCCTAATTAACAAAAATAAAATGGAAAACTAATTCATCCGACACTAGGAGCAAAAACTAATCCTACAAAAAATCAAACGGATGATTTACCCAATCGTATAAAGAACAGTTTCGACAAACTATCTCTAACCACCTCTAAGAAAGGATCACAATGTGGAAGAAGAGTTCATCGACGTCAAAGGAAACTTCATTGAATATGATCTTGTTACGTACATTCCAGATTCCCCAAACAGAAATCATCCAGATAAAACATTTCATATCCTCCTTAGCCTTATCCGTCATAGCCAAAAACCATAATAACGCGTTTTTACTTACCGATTTCGCTACTATCGGAATAAAACCAAACCAAGCGAAGATTTTCTCCCAAAGAATAATGACCTTCGGACAAGAGATGAAAAGATGAAATGCTACTTCTTCCTCTTGATTACAAAAAGCACAAAGCCTAGCTTCTTCATTAACAATAATGCCACGAACTCCTAAATTACCCCGAGTCGGCAAATGATCTAAAGCAAGACGCCACGCAAAAACCTTGATTTTCAAAGGAGCACTAGTTTTCCAAATGACTAGTAAAAATAACCTAACCTCTTCCAAAAACTGAACATTAGGTTGCTAAAAATTAAGGATTTTGTAAACTGAATTCACTGAAAAACCCGCTATAGGATCCACAACCCACTACCAAGTATCATCAATAAAGGAGACCGACTGGGAATTACAGCAAAACTGAATAAAATTCTGGAACATACCTGCGGGCAAAAGATTCACATCCATACGTAAAAGTTCGAAGTTCCACAACAACTGTCCTTGAATCCAAAGCCTCAATTTTGTCATTGTGAAAAAATCACTAGCTGCTGCATAAAAAACAAGCGGAAACACAGTTCTAGCCGAAACAATCCCGCACTAATTTGAATTCCAAAAAGAAATAGCTGCTCCGCAACCTATAATTGGTTTCACACAAGATTGAAACGAAACCTCCGTTGAAAAAACCTTGATATTCAGCAAATCTCTTAACCATAAAGAAGTTTTAGATGGAAAATGAGCCACTTCATAATCAATGACCCATTTGCACAAATTACCGTACCTACCGACCAAGAATGATCTCCAAATTTCACTCCCGTTGTTGAGAAATTTCCACAACCATTTAGAAAGAAGAGATTTGTTAAACAATACGCTATGTTTAATTTCCAACCCTCCTTGATCTTTGGGCCTGCATAAGTCATTCCACTTAACCCAAGTTATAACATTGCCATCCTTTAAACCTGACCAAAAAAACCGATGTTGGATTGCTATAATGGCTTTCACAATCCTCATAGGTGCCTTATAAAAAGACAAAAGGTGAATATGCATGTTAGTTAGCACATAGTTAATCAGAGTGACCCGGCCTCCCATCGAAAGATGTCTCGTCGTCCACGTATTTAACCTCCCCTTGAGGCATCTGATAATCGGGTTCCAAAACGAATCTTTTCTTTGATTCCCATCAATGTTTATGCCAAGAAAATTAGAAGGAAGTGACCCTGTCTTACAGTGGAGAAAAGTCACGACTGCATCAATATAACCATATTCAAAACTCACTTCAACAATACAACTTTTGGAAAAATTAATTTTCAATCCCGACACCAACAGGAAATTGGAGGATTTGAAAGCCCATAAATCTGAATAATTACCATTGCTAAATAAAAGCGTGTCGTCAGCAAATTGGAGGAGCTCGATGGAAGATCTTTCAAAAGTACGAAACCCCGAGAGTATATTTAGAGTCTTCGCTTTTTGAACCAGGACTGCCAACATTTTAGCAATCAAAACAAACAAAAACGGTGCTAAAAGGTCTCCCTGCTTGAGACCTCTCTCCACTTTGAAGTCCCTAGAAGGGCTGCCATTAATTTCTTATATGTTGTGATATAAGTGTGAGTTAGATGTTCCACATTATATAAAAGAGTGAAAGTTAAATATTTTATAAGTGAGATAACTAAATATATAATATCTCTCTCATTTGTATCGTTGATCTTGACGTAATATATGAATGTCCCACTTATGACCAATCACTAGTGTCAAAGAAAAAATTCTCCTAGAAAGAAGAGTAGCAAAACTTCCGAACAAGGGAGGAAGAATAAATGTCCTATACTATTTAGAAGTTATGTCATTCATTTGAAAAAAACATTCGCTACATCTTATTTTTTATTTTCTTTGAGAGTATCGTATGATTTTAGTTATATGATTCAATAATAAGTTATCCATTGTAACTTGTAATAACGCATTTTGTTATTTTTTAAACAAAGTATGTTAAAAAATTGATGGGACTCTTATTTATATATCTATGATTGAAAGACCGTCTAATGACCAACAAGTCTATCAAATATTAAGAAACCAACAAAAATACTAAGAAATCCACAAAAGAAACAAGATAAACAAAAGGATTCAAAAAATACTTTATTACTCAACTTATAATTTTACAAGGACAAATATATAAACTCTCTCCTACATTTATAATTTTACTAGGGAAAAAATACAAATCTTTCAAACTACAATTTTTGAACATAACAATTGCTAACTTTCTCAACTACAATACTCTCAAAGAAAATTAAAAATAAGATAGCGAATATTTTTTTCAAATGAATGACACAACTTCTAAATGATATAGGACATTTATTCTTCCTCCCTTGTTAAGAAGAACTTTCGCTACTCTTCTTTCTAGGAGATTTTTTTCTTTGACACTAGTGATTGGTCATGAGTGGGACATTCATATATTGCATCAAGATCAACGTTACAAATGAGACATATTATATATTTAGTTATCTCACTTATAAAATATTTAACTTTCACTCTTTTTTAAATAATATGGAACGTCTAACTCACATTTATATCACAACATATAAGATACATATCTTGAAGAAAATTGACCATAAAATAACTTTTATTTTTTAATGAACACAAATTAAAGAAAAAAGATTAAAATTTGTTTCGGAGAAGTTGAAAATGACAATTTTATAAATTGTAAGGAATAATTTTGTTAACACTCATTCTCTTAGTGAATTAATTTTACATGGTTTTTTTTTTTAAAAAGAAAGATGTTGTAACTTAAGAAAAAATTATTAATCAAGATTAGTTTGGTCTAAAGCTATACAAGGAGTATCTTCAATTCAAACACCATTGAAAAGTTTTTATCAAATCATTTCTTTAAATTTCAATTCTCTTCTTTCTTTTTTAATTCAATTTACATATTTATCTCTTATTATTAAAAATAATATTTTTATAAAGTTATAATTTAAATTTATTTTACATATATTATTATCATAACATAATTTATATAAATTTCTAAAATGTCATATAATTTTAAGATTTATGTATATTATTTTTTAATTCTACATAGTGGTGTTTAAAAAAATAAAGGTAACAACAAGGTAAGATATTACTCATTAATCATTATATACTTTTATTAGATCCATATTCAAAATTCTAAACCCTAAATCATTAATAAATAAAAACATTGTTCACACACATTTTAAAACAAACTAGTCACTTTCTTTTCTTTTTGAAATGAAGGGAGTTGTTGGGCTTTTTCAACAATTGCTGCGGTAGAAGGAATCAATAAGATAGTCACCGGCGAGCTTGTTTCACTATCAGAACAACAGTTGGTTGACTGTGACCCAATAGATTTCGGATGCAATGGAGGTTTTATGGAATATGCCTTTCAGTACATTATAGCAAATGGTGGTATAGACACAGATGAAGATTATCCATATCTTGCTGTTAATGGTATATGCGATGAATACAAGGTTAGTTATTCTTGATACTTTTTTATGAACTAACACTTACTTGTAATAGTTATAACTATAATAAACTTATAATTTTCTCTTACAGGCAAATGCTACGGTTGTTACCATTGATGACTATGAAGTGGTTCCTGAGGATGATGAGTTAGCCTTGAAAAAAGCTGTAGCAAATCAACCAATCACTGTTTCCATTGAAGGAACTGGTAAAGCATTCCAATTATATGTATCGGTAAGTTTTTCTTCTTTCTTCAGCTATCTATGTGAATTTCTTCTTTGTTTTTAATGTATACTAATACTACCTGTCATAAATTTTGCAGGGTATATTTAGTGGAGAATGCGGGACATTAACAAACCATGGTGTTACTGCTGTTGGATATGGAACAGAAAATGGAGTTGATTATTGGATTGTGAAAAATTCATGGGGTAAAGACTGGGGAGAATCAGGATATATAAGAATGGAACGTAATTTAGCGACGAATAGCGAAGGAAAATGTGGAATTGCAAAGTGGGGTATCTATCCTATAAAGAACAACCAAAATCCTTCAAATCCATTTGGAGTGAAGGCAGCGAAGAAAACTCTTTCTAAGTCAAAATAAGATCGATTGTGTTACTTATTTATGTATTTTCCCTTCATCTTAAGGATAAAAGCATGTAGAACAATAAATCTTCGTCATGGCGATACATGTTTGGTGATGTATTTGTATTCTAATCTAAGCTTTCAACCTACGAGCATATGATAATTATTGTTTTAAACTAATGTAATAAGTTATTTATTTGTTTGTTTCTAATCGTATATTGATTTCATTCAGAGTAGTCATGACTTCATACATATTTTATAGATTATAAACTTTTATTATTTTGTAAAAGTTGTTTATGTTTTTATTGTTAATTTTCCTATAAATGATTGCAGTTCAGTATTAGAAAGAATAATTATATTGCTTTAATCCAAATGGACTTCACGATGCATGAATGGATGGATGTTGGAAGCTGTTAGTATTTGAGATGAAAATATTAGTTTAGAATGAAATTGGATAGTGCAGAAAGTTTTATTTGATAGTTAGAAAGTTAAAAAGTAATTAATGTGAAACTTTAACTGAAGTTGGATGATATCACTCTTGAATTTTGATGATGTTTAAGTCAACACTCGTATCAAATAATCCGTAGTGATGAATTTTCGACAATAGTTTATTGTTCCCTCCAAAGGAATAGTTGTCTAATGATAAATTGGTATATATTTAATTGGAAAATTCCTCAGAAATTATCTGACAAGTTGTCTTTTTCTAGCTTTGTGAATATCATCTTATCACTAACATATTTTTTTGGCTTTAGTTATAAATACCTCTAACAAGTTTGTAAAGACAAAAATTGAAAGGGGTGCATTAATGAGGTTTAAGCAATCAATCAAGTCCAAACTTTTGCCAAGGCCCAAAAGGAGCAAAAGGGGATGAAATTAGTCAAAATAATTAATTAGTTCTGGATATAATTGATAAGAGGATATTGATATTCAAATTTCAAATGTTAGCTTCACATAATCAATCACCCCTAAGGTATAATCGATTATGTCCTTAATAAGTGTGTGCCATCATCAATCAAATCAACATGATTGGAAGGCTCAACCACTATAATTGATTATCTCGTGTAATAATCAATTATCTTGAGGCTATAAAAGGTAATCTTGCCCTCATTTTTATTCATCTCATTTTGCTATCTCCTCTAATTCATCTATTCTCTTTAGGTGTTATTTTCGCAAATTTGTGTGACTTCTTCTCCCTATCCTTATCTATCATCAATGACACCAAAGAGAGTCGAAACTAACGCCAAATCTTGTGCTCTAAATTACTTCTCTGAAGATTTATCAACCATGGGGCATGTGGTTAGATACTTCCGGGATTTCTTCATTATTGAGATCTTTATTTACTACTTCTTGGAGGCAAGAGTCTTCAAAGATTATGAGTTCTTCAAATTTCTTAAGTAAATTTTATAAACTTCATTTGTGAGGCGTCAATCAAGGTTTATCTAACTCTAGTGAAGATGTTTTATGTCAACCTCAGATATGCAAATGGTGTCATAACCTTAGAAGTCAAAAAGCATCAAATCTCTATATCTCTTGAAGAGTTTGCTAAAATATGCAATTTTCCCTATTCTGTTACACTACTAGGAAATCAATCAAAGTGAAGATTTTATCGATGCCGTCTCTTTTTCTTTCTTGCAACATCAAGACTTTGATATTCCTTAAACTTTTATTATGGGCAGTGTGCGCCTAGATACTAGGTTGATTCACTATGTGATAAATCATATTCTCGCCCCTAGAAAACATAATCTAGGACAATTTTCAAAAGCTGATGTGGTCATGACATGATCTTTGGCCAACAAAATTGAGACAAATTAGGTGAATATAGTGATCCATCATATGGTGGTGAGTAAAAGAAATGGAATGATGTGGGTACCATATAGTCACTTGTTATCGAAAGTCTTGGAGCACATTGGTGTGAATCTTAAGGATGAGGAATCTGGGGTTGACGCTATGTAGATAGGAAACATTGAGGTAGGGCTAATGAGAATTAAGATCAATGAAGGGATGTCATATGAAAAATCCTTCTAGACCCATGAAAGCATTTCAAGGGAATCAAGATTAACAACAAGCACCTCATCAAGAAGACCCATCAAATCTGGAGGATCTCAATTATGAGATCCCTCATACACATCCAGCTCGGTTTCTACTCAAAGACATCCTATAAGACAAGAAGAAAAGTACCAACCATAATATCAACTACCTTACACAAAAGCTTGCTCGTATTCTGTTTCCATTCGAGTTGTTCACTGATGATAATCAGGACTCTATGAGATGAGTGAAGACCCTATATAAAAGCATGGACCTCACACAAATCTCCTGGTGTCAATACAACTTACCCAATCAACAACAAATAACCCTTTTAAATGTTGATATCCCACATTTTGTGAGTTATTATACAATCTAATCTCTTGTTTAAATTTAGTAGATTTATCATTTTATATTTGTTTTATATACATTATAGATGTTTCTGCAATATTTTGCTTAGAGCACAATAGGTGTTATGATTTTTACTTTGATATGTTTATTTATTGTTTTTAAGTTGTGTTCTGATGAGCTTTGGCAAGAAAAATGGGAACAGAACCTGGGTGTTCAAGCTAGAACAAAGCTAAACTCATCTATGGAGTGAAAATGAAGCAATTGTGAGGGTGGCAGATGTTACAGGAAGGTGTATCCATAAAGGAATACCTATAAATAAGGAGTGTGGGAAACGAATGTGGGGCACATTAGTCATACACAAAACAAACCCTTAAAATCATTCTCTAAGACTCTCTTCGAGCAATAACGAAGAAGACAACCTTTTAGTGTTTAGCTAGAACACATCATAAATGGGTTATCACCGTCGTGGGGAAGCCTTTAATACCATATATAATTTTATACCTACTAAGGTTTCCGAGTATCCATGCCCTTGTAAGGGTAACATGCACACCTCACTACTACAAATAATACATTGTATGACAAAAATTTCACATCAAATAATAAAAAAAACGAGGTCAAATGACTTGGAACGCGCTATATATATATTTTTTAAGAAACTTTATCTTTAACCTCGATTTTCCAGGAAATCCGACTTAAAATGTTGTTCAGTGAATGAGCTTCGTTTCCTAGCTCCTACAATTTTATGTTTTATTTACAACTTATAAGGTGCCTTTATTTTTACATCGGTTGTGATACCTCAGTTATTGAAGAAAATCGAGATAAAAACTCTAAAAATAATTTTTTATTCCTTGAGAATTATAATGTTTTGTCTCATTCATTTTTTGCGCCCTATCGAACAAAAGGAACACCCATTCTTCTCAAGTGACTGAAAGAGATTCCCAATACTCAGAACTACAACAATTATTCTCCTAGGAAGAAGTAAGCTTGAATTATTCTTTGTTGAGTTTCTCATCACATTTCCGGTATGTACATTTTCTCCATTACTATTGTTTGTTGTTTGCATCGTTGATGTTGTAGTTGTAGGTCGTCGTTATTGTGGTTATTGTTGTTCCTTCGTACGTTGATGTTGTTTCCATATGTGGTTGCTAATGTTGTTATGGTATTTGTTGTTGTTCTGGTTGTTATTGTTGTTTGTGTACTATTTTCACTTTATTTTCAGAAATTGTATGTGAGTATGGATCATAGTTGGATGAAAGCCAATAGATGAAGTAAAGAGTATGAGAATGGAGTGATTCATTTTCTTGATTTTGTGGGGAAAAAACCTTCATGGGGCAAAGATAATTTTTTGGTGTCCTTGTAAAATTTTCCGAAATATTCACAAACATCAAAGGAATGAAATATTCAATCATTTAGGTTGTGATGGAATTATTCAAAATTACACAAAATGGGAATGACACAATGAAGTGACAAAAAAAGACCTTTGCCACCTACAGTTGAAGATGATGATGAATTTATGAATGATACTTTAAAATATGAATGATACTCTAGAATATATGATTCATGATATTGGGGAAAATGCTTTCAAGAATGCTAATGTGGTTGATACTTTCCAAAAAGACATGGAAGAGTCGTCGTATCCAGGATGAAAAAGTTTTACAAGATTTTCAACTGTGTTAAGACTATTTAATCTTAAGGCAAGAGGTGGGTGGGTGGAAAAACATTCACTGAGTTTCTTGAATTGTTGCAAGAAATGCTTCCATAAGGTAACACGTTGTCGAACCGTAGCTATAAGGCCAAGTAGATATTGTGTCCAATGGGTTTGGATTTTGTCAAAATACATGCATGTTGTAGTGATTACATATTATATAGAAAGAATATTAAAACTTAAAGATATGTCCAAGATGTGGGGAGTCACGCTACAAGAAGAAGGTCAATGGTGTTGAAGACAATGATAATGTAACAAGAAATTGTGTTCCTTCAAAGGTGATGTGTTACCTGTCGCTCCCGGGATCTTCATCCTAGTACAAACGCGAAAGTGGCGCGGAAAAGTCAGAGTCGTCAGCCAGACATTTTTTTTCCCGAATGAATGGGAAAGGTAATGTTGCACAAACCTGAGGAAGAAGGAAAGAACAAGGTCCTACAAACCAAAGATTTGGGTCCAGAAGTCGGTTACGACCTGGGAAGGTATTAGCACCCTAGATCGTTTGCCGTACCCGACGGGATCCACGCTTATTTGTTGTTTCAAAGGGTGAGAAAGATAAGATGCTGCTGAACGAAACCGCTAACTGGAATGGAAACTGAAATGAGAAAGGTAAGTGGAAAAGAAAGAACGGAAAGGGGGAAAATGTAAGGAAAATAAAGAATGTGCTCGCACGGGCCCTACCCCGCTGCCTACGTACCTCATCGGGAAAATGAGGATCAGAGTCGACGTAGTTCGCCTAACTAAGGCGGGAACTTGGTTTGTGTTTATGATGACGTTGCCATAGCTCTAACTCAGGTGTTAGCGGCTCGTTGAATCGAGGGTGTTATTGTATCGTTGTTTGAACTGTCAAGGCAAGTCACATTCGTCCGCAAAGAGAAGAAGATGAGAAAAGAAGATGTGATGTCTTTGTTGGTTGTCTTTTATGAGAAGTGTTTTGAGTTTATTGTTTATGAACATTCTCATACTAAGACTTATCCATCGTGGTAGATGACTTACTCCTCGCCCCGAGACGGAACGTGTATAAGTATACTGCGACAAAGTCTCTTGTCGTATAAGAACATTCAACCTTTATTAGGTGTTTTGTTGTTTTCTTTTATGAGATAAGAAAGAGACTCAAATCGGAAAAGGAAAAAAACTAAGGGGGACTAAGACCAACCCTAAGTTGTTTATTCAATACCAAAGGAGATCATAATGGTTAGTGCGGTTTCTAATCCTAATGAGGAAAAAGGAAAAGGAGAATTAGAATGCAACTTACTTCCTAAGGAAGGTAAGTTGATTCTAACAAAGGGGAAAGCCTATACAAGCACAAGCATAAAATGTAAAGTCAAATGCAAATAGAAGGCATAAGAAGTAAAAGGATAAGGTGAAGAAAGCTTACCTCAACCTCCCTACAAGAAAAAGGTTAGTAGTGTACATATGTGATAAGAAATTAATGGGGTAAACAAATACCAAACAATCCCTAACACATCTAGGACCTAAACTAGACTAAATTCTAAGTCTAAAGGTACGAAAAATTATACTAAACTGAAATCCAGCAGCCTATTACAGCTTACTAATGCACAAACAACTATGAAAAGCAATGCTCAACACAAATAGTTTTCTACATCTAACAAACAACATGCAAAATAGGTATAAAAAGTATGAACACACAACAAACAACACACATTTAACAACCACTGCTACAAAACACAATTGTGAAAAGCAAGGCAGATTTGGACCATTTTTTAATTGTGCATACACAAATGGAAACACATGAACATACATCACTTCATCATCAAAGAAGATCAACAAGCAAAGTAGAGGCATGGGTTTATAAGCATGTGAGCATTTTCAAGACTTAATTTCAAGAACATTCGCAAAGTAGAACAATTGTGCATTTTCATGATAAACATATATTGACAAATAAGCACAAAGTAAACATGTATACATTGTAAACAAGCAACCAAGTGAACATGTATCATGGCATACTAAAATCAGAATTAAGCATCAACATGGAAGTGGTAGCAAATAAGCAAGAATGTGCATGAATCCTTTATTTTCAAGCAAAACACAACATGCAATTATGTGTTCCTATAGCCAAAACTTGCATTGATCACACATACAGTTCAAAACAGAATTTTAGATCATTATTAACATGTAAGTGAAGAGGTTCAAACATGGCATCAACTTCACAATCCATTATGAGCACAAGATTAGCTTTTAAGCACAAAAACGGAAACTAACGAAACGCATGTCGAAAGCTACCAAAAATACATAATCTTGCCCCTAATTTGGTCATAATAATTCTCTAAAATCCTGTAGTACATGTACACAACAATTAAAGAAGCAATGGCTAGCAAACATGCAAGCGAACAAACAAAAACCACAAATACATACAGGGTTAACCGGTTAATGGTATAGATTAACCAGTTAACGGGTTCAAATTCGGGCAAAAACAGCGCAGTCAAGACGCGTTAACCGGTTAACCCCTGGGGTTAACCGGTTAACACTGAACAAAAATGAAAAAAATAGTTAAGAAAAACACTTCTAGCCTACCAACTTATTTCCAAAAGTTCCTATTGTCAACCTATCAAATAAGCACAAATTCTACACCTAAAAGCAACATTTTAGCACTTAAGGAAGCCACATGCATATCACTATTTTCTAGATTAATGATTAATCTACCAAAAAAATCAATAAACGCATAAACGATAAAGTGAAGAATGTCGTAAGGCGAGATGAAGAGAAATAAGTTAAAACGAGAAAGTGATTTTGATTCACCAACCTACAAAGCAGGAGCTTGCTTTGGAGAGTGTTTTAATGTCGATCGAAACGCGATAGAGATGAGAAAAACGAAGATCCAATGCTATTCGTGAATGCACAAAATAAATGCGGTTGATTACGATCTTGATGAACACTTGCAAAATCACATCCAGGAAGCTAAAATCAATCCACAAACAGCAGCAACTTATTCAATAATCATGCCAGCGAATAAATGAGGCATGTGGTCCTCATGTGGTAACTTAAGTGAGTCTGAATAATTAGGTGTGTGTCTTCCATGTCCATGCCATGTGTCCTCAATCTGGTCCATTGGTTTCTCATACTTTGACTATGTTAGTGTGCGTGAGATTGATCCTAAGGTCCTGAGGAAGTCAATTTGTTGAGCAAAGTCCACCATAAGAACTTGTATTCAGTGCATTTTGGATTGGGTCTAATTTGATAATCACACTCCCACGCCAATAAGCCTAATGACTTTGTACTGATTTCATTTCTGATTGCACCCCTCCTCGCATTTTCTTTCTTTTTTATTTTCATTTCTTTTCCATTCAATTTTCATTTTATAAAAATACCAAACAACATCTAAAAATCCTCAAATAATTCCCTCTGACTTTTCACAATATTCCAAAATTTCTCATATTTTTTTTCATTTTTCTTTATTTTTCTGACCAGAATTAATTTTCCATTTTAATTTCTTTTGAAATTTCTCATTCTTGATCACCTTGCCTTCTCCATTTATTTTCTCATAATCCAAAAATAGTTTGAACTTCATTCCTTTGGATTTGATCAGAGAACATGTTGAGGTCCCCAAAATATTTTTCTCATAATTTTTAGGTCATGTTTGTTCCATTTGTGAGTCATTTCTTTGAGTCTCCTCGTTCAAAACCCTAATCTTCTTTGTGAAATTTTTTGATTGAGTTAAAATGAAAATTTTTGTGAGATATTTTAGAGGTTTGTTACCCCCTGGATTATGACTTTGAATATTAATTTTCATATTTTTTTCCATGTCCTCTAGTATTTTTTTGGTGCCTTGTTTCACAAGTTACATTTTTTGGTTTATTTGCTTATCCTTCTAAGCCCATTTTGATAAGGCATTTATGTCATCCATTAGATATCCTCCACTTGAGTTCTTTGGTTTTATTTTAAGGTTTATAAGTAACTTATGTCCATTATAGGCCCTTACCTTTGGAATTTTTGGGGTTACTTGTTCCATAAGTTTCACTTGTATGCATATGTGTTCCATTTGACCTCATTCTCATTCTCCTTTCACTTTAACACTTCTAATCCCATCTTGTGAGTCTTGTATTCATGTTATACACTTCTCATACACCTTATAAGATGCCCACATCCATTGTTACATCATTTCACCATGCCATGATTTCTTTTACTTCATTTGGTATACTTTTGTACTTAAGAATTCCAAAGTCAAACTTCTTTGTTCCATAACCTTAACATGCTTCACAATTGTTCATTTGTGGTTGGTTTGTGACTTTAATATTCATGTCCTCTCATTATCTAGCCTCTGGATTTTGTATGGGAATTCCACATTTCATTGTACATATTTGACGTTTTATTCTAAGTCTTTCTCTTCTTAAGAAATCACGTGTTCATTTCTTCTTATTCCTTCTTCATTCAATCTTCTACTTGAATCTATTTCACTTAAATCTCTTTGTTCCTACATTTATACACCTTGTGACACAATTTTAATTAGTGTTAAGTTCTGGTTTTAACATTCACCTTTGACTTCATTCAAGTTTACATTGTTTTGTCATTCAAACTTCTCCATCTAACTTCATCTTGAATTCCTTTAGGGTCTAGTACCTCATTAGGGCATAAATTGTAGTTGTTTGATCTTGTAACCTTATAACACTTTAACATGGTTTAACTACTGATTTTAGAAGCTTATTATCACTTAGGATCCTTTAGATCTAGGTCTTAACCCTAGAAGGCCTTAATGTTTTTCCCTTAGCTAGTTTGAGCTTTACTTGTGTTTTATGCTTTCAATATTCATTGTGAAGCTAACCTTTGTTTTATAGGGAGGTTGATGTAAGCTTGTTTATGAAATTCCTTCCTTATTTTCCTTATGCTTTCAAAATGTGTTTTTTTAAGCCCTTTAGGATTTGATTGTACAACTTCATATTAATCCCTCTTTAGAAACAACTTAACTTCTTTAGAGAAGTAAGTTTATCTCTAAGTTATTCTTCTTTTTCTCATTAGGATTAGAAGACCACACAAACTATAGGGTCTCCCATGCAATAAACAATGTAGGGTGAATCTTAGTTCCCTTAGTTTTTCCTTTCTTAACTTGAGTCATTCTTTCTCATCTCAAAGAAAAACAACAAAACACTTTAATAAAGGTTGAAGTAGTCTTAGATGTATAGACTTATTCCATGGAGCACTTGTGTTCATCCCATCTTGGGATAATGCAAGCTTTCCTCTCATGATGTACAAGTCTAATCATGAGACTATTTTCACAAATAAAAACAACTAAAACACTTCTCTAAAAGATAGTTAACAAATAACAAACGTCTTTTCCTGCGGGAATTCTCTTCTCATCTCATTCACTCATAACGAACGAACTCGCTTCGACATGTCTCCTTGCAAGACAGTAACACACTCGTACCAGACGAGCCTGCAACACCTGATAATAGGTATAAATAGTTCAATTCATAAAAAACACAAACAAGTTCCCGCCTTAGTTAGGCGAACTACGTTGACTCTTATCCTCATATTACCGATGAGGTACGTAGGCAGCGGGATAGGGCCCGTTCGAGCACATTCTTTATTTTCCATACATTTCCCCCCTTCCTTTTGTTCTTGTTTTCCAGTTCCCTATCTCATTCAAGTTCTAGTTAGCGGTTTTTATTCAGCAACAGTTTTATTCCTCACCCTTTGAAACAGACTAACAAGCATGGATCCCGTCGGGTACGGCAGACGATTTGGGGTGCTAATACCTTCTCAGGTCGTAACCGACTCTCGAACCTAATTTTTTGGTTCGTAGGACCTTGTCCTTTCCTTTTTTCATAGGTTTGTGCAACATTATCTTTCTCATTCATTCAGGATAAAAATGTCTGGCTGACGACTCTACCTTTTTCGCGCCACTTTCGCGTTTGTATTAGGATGAAAAATGTCATAATCTGAAGTGTGTGATTTATCTAACAGATAAAATTGAGCAAAAATTATGTATCTTTCCCGCTCTAAAGGTAGCTAATCGGTTCCAAGTATGTATAAGGATTATGTGCCTTTATAACGCGAAAGGCACGATGCCATTGGATAAATCGTGTCCGCCCGATGAAACAGACAGTTCAAAACAAGCCACGTTTTTAATATTTATTTAAATAAACTTTAGATTTCTGGTTTCTTACTTCATCAATTTTTATTTGAAATTTTTAAAACTTTGATCAAAGAAATTGTGGTTGAAGCAACATTACAACCCATCAAAGGCATCAATGAAAAGAAAAGGTAAACAACATTAACAATGAATAATAAAGTCAGGTGGGGATGTGGTGGCAGTTGAGGAAGGAGATCTTTGGAAAACCATTTCATGATGTCGTCGCCATGCATGTTAGTGTTAACAGACGATGGTATCAACCGACGCAGTAGCGGAATGAGGGGACGTGAAAAATGACCGTATGAAGGAAGAAAGTGTGGTGGTTGCAATGAAATGACTTTCTTTATGAGATTAATATATTTTATTTTATTTTTGTAAAAGAAATAAATAAAATAACCCTTGTTATAATCAGACGTGCATGATTTATCTAACGGATAAAATTGAGAAAAAATTACGTAACTTTCTCTCTAAAGGTGGATAAGGATTGTGTGTCTTTATAACAAGAAAGACACATTGCCTTTGGATTAATCGCGTCCGCTTAATGAAATAAACAATTCAAAACAAACTATGTTTTCAATATTTTGTTTAAATAAACTTTAAACTTTCCCACTCTAAAGGTAGCTAATCAATTCCAAATCTATAATTACTTCTCATCCGATAAATAACGACAATTCAGCAGGTAAATCATTTATATATGTCCATGCTGGCATTATGAAGAAAATAGTAACACTTTTGTCACTATCAAACCAAATAATTGTTGTAGATATACTTGTATACATTACAAACAAACCACGTGCCCTCCTATCTTCATTTTTATTTCTGGACCAATGCTGTCCATCAATATTGCTTTTTTTATAATAAATCGTGATAAACCAAAATATAATAATACTCACCATTCATGTGCATCAATATCCCGCGATATTATTTGGAACTATGATTGGAATGAGACATTTCCAACGGATACATCTCAACAATATTCTATTATTATACACCAAAATTTTATATATTTTAATTCATTTCAATTATTACTCACCTCACCATCTCTATCCAGTTGTGTCCTTATAAAGTCACATATTCTGAGTTTGAATTCTCACCTCATCCTCCTCTTTGATTAAACTATGAGTCCTAATAGATCAGCTATGGCAGTGATCTTGATCTTCTTGACGATCATCACTGTGACATTATCCTTGGACATGTCTATCATTTCATATGACAGAAGCCACACAAACAAGTCTTCATGGAGGAGTAACAGTGAGGTAATGAATGAGTATGTATGAAGAGTGGTGCATGAGGTATGGAAAGGTGAATATAACAACAACCTGGGAGAAAAAGAAAAGAGATTTGAAATATTTAAAGACAACCTTAGGTTCATCGACGAGCATAATGGTAAGAACAGGACATATAAGGTTGGCTTGAACTCGTTTGCAGATCTCAGCAACGAGGAGTATAGAAGAAAATGGATGGAAAAGGGTAAGATGAAGAAGAGTAACCGTGATGCTGCAAGTGACGGTGATGAATTACCTGTATCTGTTGATTGAAGAGATGATGGTGCTGTTGCCCAAGTCAAACACCAAGGAGCTTGCGGTAATTACCCTATATTTTTATACTGTGTCTTTACTCTTTAAGCGGTTGCCCAAGTCATTCATTCACTTTATAGGTTTTTTATTGGCTTAATATCCTTTTCTTTTTATTGGTTTTTTATTGGCTTAATATCCTTTTCTTTTCTTTTTATTGTATATTAATTTTGGAATTCATTTTGCTTCCTTTTAAAACCCGAATCGGTGATCGATGGTCAGATAAGTGGATTACTGTTCGTACCGTATAACTTTTAATTCATTTTATACAAATTAAAAAAATATATGAATTTGATATAAATTTTATAATTATTAAATTATTTTTCTAGTTTTAACTTTATTTAGTTATTATAAATGATAATAAAATTGAATTTTAAAACAAGAAAACCAAAATTTAAGAAAAAATAAAAATTGGAAGATCAAAATTATAATTAAGCTAAAAAATAAATATAAAAAAATCAATTCGTCATCTAGAAATAGAAATCACTGATTCAGTGGTCTGACTAGCGAATCATCTGGATCATTATCGCTTTTCATCGGATTAATTGTAATCATGGTCTGATGATCTGAGTAAACCGCTCTACTTTCTTGTTTATGGTCAAACCGGTCCGATCGGACAGAAGTTTTAAAATAATTTCAATCCTTTTTATTTAACAAATAATAAAAATTCAAAAATTAATTATTAACTAATATTATAAGATTTGAAATTTTAAATTATTTTTTAAATTAAAAAAAACTCAAATCTACTCTAAAATTAAGAAACTACGGTTAAAAAGAATATTAAACCTCAAATATATATTATTATTGGAATATTATTATTGGATATGTTTCGGATAGTTAAATCATCCGCATGTTTCGGATAGTTAAATCATCCATATTTGTTATGGGACAATCTAAATCTTATTATTAATATTCGTCAACATGTTTTTTTTTTTAATCAAAGAGAAAATATATTAATTCTTCGCCAATATGTTTGGTTGTTTTAAATTTTAGTTTTTAAAAGTTATTTTGTAAATATATTTTAAAAGAATTTTGAAAAAAGACAAACACATTTGACAATCTAACTGTTAAAATTTATTTTAATATTAAATAATATTATAAATTTATCATTAATCACTTTTTTCTTCTAATTTTAAAATTAAAAACTAAAACCTAAAAACTTCTAAAATCTATTTTAACTTTTTTGCTTTTAAAATTTTAAAATAAAGGATAGTTTTAAAAAATACTTTTATAAAACTAAAATTTTAAATTTTTTTTATTTTTACAAAACTAAACCAAATGGATCTTTATTTTTTATAGTAATCACATTTAATTGATGATTTCTTTAAGATAAAAAGAAGAACATTAACTTCTTAGGAATTTTGGTAAAAAATGAAAATTTTCGGAAAAATATATGAAGAATACCATAAATTTTATTTTATTTTTATCGAAAATTTCAAATTTTCAGATAAAAAATATGGAAAAAAAATTACACTAATGGAAATTTCAAAATATTTGGTACTAAACTGAAAATTTCAAAATTTTCGGTACAGTATTGAAAATTTCATACATTATGCTCCCCTTCTTCCTGTCGAGATTCTGATACCACATTGTCCAGGAGCCTCACATATCATTAAACCAGCCTTAATTGTATCATCAACAAATAGTCAACCACAGACATAACATAGACTAACAATTAAAACTGACATTTCATAATATCGAGGATCATAGTATGGGTCGATGATCAGATGTTTTATGATACACGAGATCCTCATTTCGAGGCTAGTGTAGAATATACTTGCATCTATATGGGGAATTATGATATGAATATAATAACTAAACCATTTAGGGAGAAAGGAAATATTTTTAGAACACGTTTGTACTTAAGTGCACAAGAAGATTTATTTGTGATTGCTTGTGAAAAATATGTTACAAGAGCTTTCCTTTTTATAGGCAAGGAGGTACATATAGGACAAAAACAACATTATTAACAAGCTTGACATTTTAAATACTATAGGAATGCCTTTTTTCAAAAGTGTGACACACTTATCACTTATAGATACATTATTCTAATATTATTCCACAAAGACGAAAACAACTATTCATAAACATGTTTATGACATATAAGGGTCGCTTGTCCAATTAGTCTTTAAAGATGGGTTCATGAGATGAGGATATATTTTGATCGGATAATTTTCCTTCAGAAAAACAATCTCCAAAACGAGATGAGTCATGTTGTCAGATGTCATCCATCAAGTAACTGTGATCCATTAATTTTCTATTAGTTTCTTCCACTTATCCTTCTGAGAATTTATCTTCCATTGGAGAATTTGATGTTGTGTGGCTTGAGTTAAGCTTACTCCAACTTCTGGTCTTCTGAACTTTTCATGACTTATGCAAGTTGTATTATCATTGATGCTCTCTGGATCATGAAGATTGATGAAGTTAACATACTCCATTAATTCCTTTGTGATTTTTATACTAAGAGGATAATCATCAATGATTTCCCATAGTTGAACATAACTCTTGCAATCAAGTAGCTTGGTTGTAGGATTTGTCTGATAGGGCATGTGTAGAAAGAAAATAGTGTTGAGTTTGCTAATAGCTTATAAGGTTAATCTTCGGTCTTTGAACTCGTCTTTAACTGGGTTTAATTGAGTTCTCCATCATTGTAAAGGAGAGCACCATTCAACAGTAGTCTAAATCAAGGACTTGTGGTTCTTGATATCCATTATGTGTTGATACATGGTTTCAATGGGAATAAGAACATGCGTAAAATGCAAACTGGTGGCACACTAGATATACCATAAATGGTGTTTTGTGAATTTATTATTTAAGTTTATTATAATTGGTAGGAGAAAATGTGTGTTTGGGAATAAGGAGTATGATCTGGGAGTTTATTCCTTATAATTTTTGTCATTTAATAAAAGAGATTATTCTTGGCACACTGCTTGAGCTGGGATGGTGAAAAGGATATAATTATTCCTGGAGGAAGATTCTTGGTTGTGGATGCATGGGCTGGTAGTGGTTTGACCATAAGAATCAGAGGGAAAATGTTCTTGGGTGTGATGATCTGGACAAGTTTCATAGGTCGGGATAGTAGATCAAGGATCACATTTTGAGTTCCTTTTATACGTTTTACTGAGAAGTCATCACATCTAGAAAACCAATCTTTGAGCCTCAGAGTTTAAGGATCATAAGGCATCTTATTTTTGAATCTGAGGATTTTAGGAAAAGAGGAATTATCTATCTGGACTTCAAACTGATAGCCTCTTAAGTGAAAGTCAAACTTTTGGATACCCATCTTAACTGCAAGAGCTTCCTTATAAGTGGTATGGTAATGTTTTCCAACTTCTTTAAATTGACCGCTAGCATGACCACAATAATAATTTATTCCATCAATTTCCTCTATTAAGACGGCCCCCCAATAATGATCACAGGAATTAGTTTGTAAGATTCTTTTACCATTCCCGAGATTTTAAAGGCAGGTGGAGTTTACACAATCTTCTTCAAAGATTTTACTGCACCAGATTGCTTTGTTCCTTATGGTGGGGTTTTTTTCTTCAGCATTTGGGATAGAGGACTCGTGTATCTCACCAGTTTTGGCAGGAAATCTCTTATGTAATTAATTATACCAAGAAATTGTTGAATTTGAGGAACTGTGTGATTTTCATCACGAAAGTTTAACCATTCTTGAGCAATATGAGGTTGGGTTGATATTTCCCTTGGCAAAAATGCATCCCTACAAAATCAGTTTATGTTTGGTCCAATTGGCTTTTCTTTTCAGAGAGCATCATTCCATATTGTTGGGCTATTTGAAAGAATTGGCCCAATAATTGTTTATGTTTTTTTTGTCTTTTGATAACAATAACACATCTTTAATATAGATTAGAATACTATTGAGAATGGGCTCAAAATTCTAGTCATGGCCTTTTGAAAAAGCGATGGAGCCACCTAAAGCCTAAATAGTAACACAATCCATTGGTATTGGGCGAAAGGAACGCATAACACAGTTTTGTGACAATCCTCTGGGTCGATACCCAGTTGCCAAAATATTGAATTAAGATCTAACTTGGAATAGATTGGGCATCATTGATGAAAACATTTAAGGATGGGGCCTTTGGAATGGGAAATTTAGCATCTTTGAGAAAATGATTTAGAGGTTTGTAATCATATGCTAGCCTTTTTTCTCTCAACTTTCCATATCTCTTTTCAACATAAAGTGCTTGGCAAACCCATTATAATTTGGTGGGTTCTATTGAACCTTGTTTGAGAAGTTGTTTGCTTTCTTCCCTAGATAATATATAATCGATGGACTTATTACTGGATGAGTGGCCTTGGTTGAATTAACATCTTCATTGAGCGTGAAAGGAACTTGAACAAAAAAGTATTTATTTTTCCATAAAGGTTTTGGATGGTGAAATTTTGTATGGTTGTCTGCATAAAGTTTGAGTTGGTCGGACTCGATTTCTTCATAACCAACAGAGATTTTAGGAAGTGAATATAGTTTCAATATTCCATAATAAAGTTTGAATTCTCTTTTGAATTTGATTATTGTGGGGGGAATTTGAAGTTTATTTGTTTCTGAATAGACATTCATTCCTACTACTATATCTTTGTTTGGAAGATTACTGCCAATGATCCTAGTTTAAACTATGCAGTCTGGGAAGAATTTAATTCTTATCTCTCCTTGGTCATTAAATTTGTCAAGAAAACTTTTCCATCTGCTGCTACAAAGTAAGCAACATGTGTCACTCATGATTCTGCTGGGAGAATTCTAGGATTCATCGTTGTAATCTAGGCCCCACTGTCCATATTAGCTATAACTTTATTCGGACGAGAAACCAATGTTGCGACGACATGAACTTCAACACGAGGGATGGGTGGAGTAGGAAGAGAACTTCCTATCTCTTTGAAGGATTAAACAGGTAAATATTTTTCATTTTCTGACTCTGAAAATGATGCTTCATCAAACAAAAAGTCTTGAAGGGATTAATTGTTTGTTCATCAGTAGAGTTTTGTTCAGAATACAAAGATTCTAAGTCTCCTTCTAGAGGTTAAAGATATTTGATCAGCTTTGCGACTTTGTGGGTATTATTAGGAAATTCTTTAGAGAAATGCCCATTTTCTCCATAAATAAAGCGTCTATGATTTTTTCCCTTTCCTTAAAAAGGTTTTATTCTAAAGAGGTTCATAGCCTTATTTTTCTTTCCCTTGAAGGTAATATGAGGTTTGGTTTATTTTTTATAATGATGTTTCTTTTTGTTGCACAACTACACCATTTGTCTTTACACTTAATCTCCAGGTAAGGCTTCTTACATGCTTGGGTTAATTTTGAATTTTGTTCTATAACTTCTGAAAATTAATGATGAAAACTGCAAATCTTTTCAAGTGCTTCTAACGTCACCTGGTGAATTTAGCCTAGTATAGTGGTTTTAATATCATTTTAAGTTGTGGATAACATCTTATGAATTTTTGGATGGAGTTTTTGTGGTAGAGAGGATACATAGGTATTATTGACACTAGGGTAATTGTATCCATTGAGAATATAATACCTCTATTCCATCCTATGATAGTATTTATTGAGGTCCTTTGTTTTTTTAGGGAACAAAATTTCATCTCAAAGAATTCCAGTCTGTTTTTTCGATCAAATATCTCCATATCACCGATGAATTGATGGTGAAACATACCAAGAATATTAGATGTAGTTTCTAGACGGAGTAACTCATCTTGTTTGAAAGCTCTTAGATTGTGATACCATTCTTTCATCGTGCCTGTCATTCTACATCAAAATTCTTCAATGATCTTATAGCTATATGCACTTGTTTTCATCATCTGGGTATCAAGCCAATCTCTAAATTCAAGTAGTCTCTTTCTCTAGTTGCTAGGTGGTATATCATCAAAAGAGAACCAAGGATTGTCATTTGGTTTACTTCTTTCAAGAACTAGAGTTTCTTCAGGGGATTCTTCAAAAATGTATTCTTCCTCTTTTATATTTGCCATGAAGAGTCTTAGGATATAATTATCTTCATATTCCAGTGATTGCCATGGTTTGGAAACCTTTATTAGGAAAAATTTCTTCCCTTTTGAATTTTGGAGGAGTTGTTTTAGGAATATCATTAGAGTCTGAGGATGAAGCACTCAAATAGGCAGATTTCCCTTTTGTCTTAGAGGTTGAGGTAGTGCTAGTTTGGGCAGATTTTGGTCTGTAAGATGTAGGTATGTATTTGACTTGGTATGGTGGTGATGAAACATAGGCATGGTAGAAAGGATAATGTCATTATGGTAGTTTGAAATATGTAGGAAAAGTATGAGGGTTAAAGAAAGAGTTTTCAACCAGCTTGGGCTTTCTTTCATGAGAGGATCTTAAGAAATAATCTATAATATTTCTAATTTAAAAATGAGTATCTCAAGGTTTTATCCCAAAAAATGAAAAAATATTAAAGAATCTTAAAAGCTTAAGTATCTCAGTTGGATCATGATTTGAGACAGATGTTAGAAGAGAGATATTGGAAAAAAAATTGACCAAATGGAAAGAGAAATCAGAAATATACATGGCCAAGTAAAATAGATAGATGTTTTCTTAAAACCCTCTCATGAAAGAAAGCCCAAGCTTGTTGAAAACTCTTTCTTTGACCCTCCTTATTTTCCTACATATTTCAAACAACAAGAAAGGCCTTCACATTCCTACCATGCCTATGTTTCATCACCACCATATCAGGTCAAATACATACCTCAAACTTATAGACCAAAATCTACCAAAACTAGCATTACCTCAACCTCTACTAATAAACGTTTCCAAGCCATGTAAATCACAGGAAATTATGAATCTCCCTGAAAAAATCACTCTCTTGCTAAACCACCAACACAAAATGGGGATTAGTCCTCTTCAGATGGTGATAACAACTCTTATCAAGAAATATTTGTTGATGAAACACTGAGATCTCTTTCATCGAAATCAGAGTATGAAGATAACAATATCCTAAGACTCTTCATGGAAAATATAACAGATAAAGAATCTTTTTTTTGTGAAGAATCCACTTAAGAAACTCTAGTCCCTTAAAGGACTAAATAAAATGGCGGTACTTGGGTCACTTTTGATGATATACCACCTAGCCACTGGAGAAAGAGACTAATTGAATTTGGAGACTGGCTTGACACCCATATGATGAAAACAAGTGCAGATAGCTATAAGGTCCTTGAAGAATTTTGATGTAGAATGACAGGAACGATGAAATAATGGTATCACAATCTTGGAGCTTTCAAACAAGATGAGTTACACCGTCTAGAAACTACAACTAATATTCTTGGTATGGTTCACCATGAATTTATTTGTGATATGGTGATATTTGATAGGAAAAACTTACTGGAATTATTTGAGATGAAATGTTGTTCCCTAAAAACAAAGGACCTCGACAAATAATATCATAGGATGACACAAAGGTATTATCTTCTAAATGGATACAATGACCTTAGTCTCAAAAATACCTATGTAACCTCTCTACCACAAGAACTCCATCCAGAAATCCACTGGATGTTATCCACACCTCAAAATGATATTAAAACCACGAGACTTGGCCAGATTCACCAGGTGATTTTAGAAGCGCTTGAAAAGATTCACAGTTTTCATCATCAATTTTCAGAAGTTATAGATCAAAAATCAAAATTCACCCAGGTATGTAAGAAGCCTTACTTGGAGATTAAGTGTAAAGAAAAATGGTGTAGTTATGCAACAAAAAAGAAACATCATCATCAAAAATACACCAAACCTCATAGTACCTTCAAGGGAAAGAAAAAGAAGGCTATGAAGTCCTTTAGAAAAAAAACCATTCAGAGGAAAGGAGAAAAATCATATATGCTTTATTTATGGAGAAAATGGGAATTTATGTAAAGAATGTATTAATAATACCCATAAAGTCGCAAAGTTGATTAATTCATCGCAACCTCTAGAAGGAGAATTGGAATATTTGTATTCTAAACAAATCTCTACTGATGAAGAAAACATTTTTACCTTCAAGACTCTTTGTCTGATGAAGCATCATTTTCAGAGTCATAAGATGACAAATATATACATGTTTACTCCTTCAAAGAGATAAGAATTTCTCTTCCTACTCCACCCATCCCTTGTGTTGAAGTTCATGTCCTCGTAACACTGTTTTCCCGTACGAAGAAAGTTATATCTAATATGGACACTATGGCCTAAATTCATTGATGAACCCATGCATTCTCCCAGCAGAATCATGGGTGACACATGTTGCATACTTTGTAGTAGTAGATGGAAAAACTTTCAGGACATATATAATGACCAAGGAGAAGATAAGAATTAAATTCTTCCTAGACTCCATTATGTGGACTAGGGTCATTGGAAGTAATCTTCCAAACAAAGATATTGTAGGAGGAATGAATGTCTATTTAGCAGCAAATAGACTTCAAATTATCCCCACAGGAATCAAATTCAAAAGTGAATTCAAGCCTTATTCTAGAATATTGAAACTTTATTCACTTTCTAAAATCCTTGCTTACTATGAAGAAATCAAGTCCAACCTACTCAAACTCATTACAGACAGCCATAAAAAATTTCACCATCCAAAACCTCTTTGGAAAAATAAAGACTTTTTTGTTCAACTTCCTTTCACGCTTAATGAAGATATTAATTCAACCAAGGTCACTCATCCATGAATAAGTCCATCAAATTATACATTGTTTAGGGAAGAATGCAACCATCCTCTTAAACAAGGTTTGATAGAATCCACCAAATTATAATGGGCTTGTCAATCATTTTATGTGGAAAAGATATATGAAAAGTTGAGAGGAAAACAGATGCTAGTAATTGATTACAAACCTCTAAATCATTTTCTCAAAGATGATAGATTTCGCATTCCAAAGGCCTCATCCTTAAATGTTTTCATCAAAGATGCCCAATCTATTCCAAGTTCGATATTAAGTCAGGATTTTGGTAATTGGGTATCGACCGTGAGGATTGTTATAAAATGGAATTTTGCATTCTAACTCCTAGTACCAATGGAATGTGTTACCATTTGGGATTAAGGTAGCTCCATCGATTTTTCAAAAGGCTGTGACTAGATTTTTTTTAGTCCATTCTCAATAGTATCCTCATTTATATCGATGATATGTTATTATTGTTCTCAAAAGATGAAAAAATCGATAAACAATTATTGGGCCAATTCCTTCAAATAGCACAACAACATGGATTAATGCTCTCTGAAAAGAAAATCCAATATGGCCAAACAAAAATTAATTTTAAGGGATGCATTTCTCCAATGGGAAATATCAACCCCAACCTCATATTGCTCAAGAATTATTAAACTTTCCTGATGAAAATCTCACTGTTAAGCAAATTCAGTATTTTTTTGGTATAATTAATTAGATTTGAGATTTCCTATCAAAAGTGGCGAGATACAAGAGTCCTCTTTCCCAAATGCTGAAGAAAAAACCCCCACCATGGGGAACAAAGCAAACTGAAGCAGTAAGAGCTTTGAAGAAAGTCGCACAAACTCCACCTGCCTTAAAAACCCCGGGGGAATGGTAAAAGATTCTTACAAACTGATGTCAATGATCATTATTGGGGAGTTATCTTAATAGAGGAAATTGATGGAATAAAGTATTATTGTGGTCATGCTAATAGTCAATTTAAAGAAGCTACAAAACATTACCATACCACTTTCGAGGAAGCTCTTGCAGTTAACATGGGTATCCAAAAGTTTGAATTTCACTTGAGAGGTCGTCAGTTTGAAGTCCAGTTGGATAATTCCTCTTTTCCTAAAATCCTCGAATTCAAAAATAAGATGTCTTTTGATCCTCAAACTCTTAGGCTCAAAGATTGGTTTTCCATATATGATTTCTTTGTGAAACATATCAAAGGAACTCAAAATGTGATCCCTAATCTAGTATCCCGACCTATGGAACCTATTCAGATCATCACAAGCTAACACATTTTCCCTCTGACTCTTATTGTCAAACCACTACCAGCCCATGCATCCATAACCTAGAATCTTCCTCCAGGAATAACTGTATCCTCTTCATTGTCCCAACTCAAGCAGTATGTCATGAATAATCTCTTTTATTACATGACAAATATCATAAGGAATAAACTCCCGATTCATACTCCTTATTTCCTATACATGAATTTTCTCCTACCAATTTTAATAAACTAAAAAATTAAATTCACAAAAAAGCATTTATGGTATATCTGGTGTGCCACCATTTTGTATTTTGTGCTTATCCTTATTCCCATCGAAGCCATGTATTAGCACATAATGGATCCCGAGAACCATAAGTATTTGATTTGGACTACTCTTGAATGGTAATATCCATTACAATGGTGGAAAAATCAATAAAAACCAGTCTTAGACAAAGTCAAAGAGCGTATATTAACCCTAGAAGTTATTAGCAAACTCGAGACTATTTTCTTTCTACACATGCCCTATCAGACAAATCCTATAACTAAGCTACTTAATTGTAAGAGTTGTATTCACCTATGGGAAACCATTGATGATTATCCTCCCAGTCTAAAAATAACAAAGGAAATAATGGAGTTTGTTAACTTCATCAATCTCCATGATCTATAGAACATTTATGATAGCACAACTTGCATAAGTTACAAAAAGTTCAGAAAACCAGAAGTTGGAGAAAGCTCAACTCAAGCCACACAGCAGAAAATATATTCTCCAATGGAAGTTAAATTCTCAGAAGTACATGTGGAATAAACTAATAGAAAATTAATGGATCCCACTTACATGATGGATGACATTTGGAAGCATGACTCATCTCGTTTTGGAGATTTCTTTTCTGAAGGAAACGTATTCGATCAGAATATGTCCTTATCTCATGAACCCATATTTAAATACTAATTGGGCAAGTGTCCCTTATATGCCATAAGCATGTTTATGAATAATGGTTTTCCTCATTTTGTCGAATAATATTACAATAATGTATTCATAAGGGATAAGTGTGTCAGACTTTTGAAAAAAGGCATTCCTATAGTATTAAAAATGCCATGCTTGAGTATTATTTTTGTCATATATGTATCTCATTGGCTATAAATGGAGAACTCTTATAACATATTTTTCACAAGAAATCACAAATGAATCTTCTTGTGTGCTTAAGAAAAACCATGTTCTAAAACCATATTCTCCATAAAAGCTTTAGTTATTATATTCATATCTTAATTCCCCCACATAGATGCAAATATGCTTAACATTTTCCTCGAAATGAAAATCTTTTGTATCAGAAAACATCTCACTGTCGATCCATATTATGGTCCTTGCTATTATGGAATGTCAATTTTAATTGTTAGTATGTGTTATGTATATGGTTGGTTATTTGTTAATGATACAATTAAGGCTGGTTTATTGATATGTGAGGCTCTCAGACAGTGTCTCATTGAAATATTTATGTTGTTTACTATTTTGTATTCTCTTCTTTTGAGAGATTTGATATTTTTTTAAACTAACATTGAGAGGTATTAATCACATCGCAAGACTTTATTTAAAATATGAATGTTGCGCTCATACAGACTCATCAGAGATGTCATGTCAATGCAGGTGTGTGCCAGGCATGCAAGGTGCATACCTCCATGCAATGCACACATTCTGACTGTAGCGTTGTGAGGTGCACACCTGCACACATAGTCAACCGGTAAAAATCATTGTGAGGTTCTCATCCTCTCCCTTAATGACCTATTTAATACCCCATGACTTCATCTTCTCAACATTTATGAAATTCTGGTATCAGATACATGATGTTGAAGGCTTCACGACATTACTATCTGAGTGTTAACAAGATAAAATAAATATAAATAAAAGCAGTAAAAACATAATGGATTATTAACCCAGTTCGGTGAAAACACGCCTACTCTAGGGGCTACCAAGCCAGGAAGGAAATTCACTATTAGTAGTATCAATTCAAAGCCTAAACAGTCTCAGTTTACAACTTCTCACTTGAACCTACCCTGTGCAACTTCAACCTAGAAATCAGCATCTAGATATGAGAAATCACCATCTCACTCCCCCTCAACCACACACTGTGATAATAACCCAATTCTTTATAAGAAAACAGAAGAACACTCTTCCAAAACACAACACATTGATCTTGCTTAAAAGCTTTAATCAAGAACAAACACTCATGCTTAAAAGCTTAGAGTGGACAAAATTACAACTCAAAAATCAGTCCAATTCAAACATCTAGGTGATGTATGACTGGCTCACAAATAAAACACACGCACAAGGAAAAACCTTAACACTCAAAAGCACTTTGCTTTACACAATACACAATATTTCATCAAGAGTAATTAGGAAAAACCTTAAAGTATTTTGAATGGGTTTAGATCTGATCAAAAACTTCCTCAAAAAGATCATGAGAATCAAGTAAGAAAAGATCTTCAATTATCTCCAAAAACTAACGCATAACAACTTTTGTTTTTTATAGCAAAACTATCTTGATTTTTCGCACATTCTAGAGTAAATCAAATTACCAAACACCTGCTAAAAATATACATAAATAAAATCAAAACTTTTTGTATTAGAAAGTTCCAAAACTGTCAAGACAGATGTTACAAAATCTGATCTGACATCACAAAAACATTGAACACCAAAATATCTTCAAATATGTCAAGGACATCTTACAAGACATCAATACAAATGAAAATATTTTTCTACAAATGCAGCCAAACCAAGAACCTTCAATCTCCCCCATTGGCAAATTGTGGCTAAAAACATTATCAGCACCAGACAACCAGAAGGAACCAACCATCCGAGATCAAAACAACAGAAGAAATAAGAAACAAAATTTTGGTTGCACAAAAAGAACACTAGGTAACACAACACCCAATCAGAACATCAGCTTTCCTCAATCAATCAACCAGACACAACAGAAGAACAACCAAGGCAGATTTAGCTAACTCTCTCCCATTTTAGCCATAATATGATAACCATACTAACAACTGCTCCCCCATAACACATGATTAGTACTCAACAAGGAGAGATACTACACCAACTTCCTATATCAGCATTGGAAGCAACATCACCAGTCTTCTTTGTAGAAGCTTTCTCTCCAGGGATAATGTTCTCAACATCTTCTTCAATATTATAGCCTGAGACATTATCAGACCCAATAACATTCTTTAATTTATTCTTCTCAAGAGAAACAACAACAAATTTGTCTTTCCTTGTCTTGATCTTTATGTCACCATCAGGATTCACATTTTTTATCCATTCATCATTAATAGGTACACACAATTACAATAGGAAAGCTGAAAAATCTTGACTAGTTTTCCCATACAATTTTAATTGCTATAGATCCTCATTAATGCAAATCCCTAGCTTACCTCTCAGGATTTCAAACTGATTAGCATCCAAAGCTTTAGTGAAAATGTCAGCCAGTTGTAAATCAGTGGCTACATGTTCTAAAGCAACAATATTTTCTTCAACCAGTTCTCTGATGAAATGAGGACGAATATCAATATGCTTGGTTCTGCTATGTTGAATAGGATTCTTGGAAATGTTGATAGCACCCAAATTGTCATCGTACAATGTTATACCATCTTGTGAGACATTGTATTTTGTCAGCATTTTCTTCATCCAAACCAACTGAGAACAAATTCTTCCAGCTGCTATGTATTCAACCTTAGTTGTGGAAAGAGAAACACAATTTTTCTTCTTACTGAACCAAGATATCAGATTGTTTCCCAAAGATAAGCATCCTCCATATGTGTTTTTTCTATCATCATCACATCCTGTCCAATCAACATCATAATAACCACTTAGCTCAGAATTGGAACCATGAGAGTATATCATACCATAATCACATGTACCATTGACACACTTCAATATTCTTTTCACTTGGTTGATGTGACTCAATTTGGGATTTTGATACCTAGAACAGACTCCTACAACAAAGGCAATGTCAGACCTGCTTGTTGTTAGATATAATAAGCTTCCAATCATACTCCTGTAGAGACTTTGATCCATATTCACACCATTTTCATCTTTAGACAACTTCAGATGAGTAGGAGCAGGTGTCCTTTTGTGGCTATCATTCTCCATTCAAAATTTCTTAACTATATTCTTGGCATATTTACTCTGAGATATGAATATAGAGTTTTCCATTTGCTTGACTTGAAGACCAAGAAAATAAGTTAATTCACCAACTAGGCTCATCTCAAATTCAGAATGCATCTGTTTGACAAAATGTTGAACCATTTCCTCAGACATCCCACCAAACACAATATCATCAACATAAATTTGAGCAATCATGAGCTTCTTTCATTCTTCTTTCACAAATAGAGTCTTGTCTATGATACCTTTTCTGTAGCCATGTTCAACAAGAAATTTTGTAAGTGTTCCGGACTGGGCCTCCAAGCTGTATTGGGCTACGGCCCAATATGTCGGGCAGGCACACCTGGCAGAGAGATAGGGGCGCTTAACCGTCGGGCAAGCATCCCATACGTCGAGCATGCACTCAGACCGGGCAAGGAACACGTCTGTCAGTTCACTTGCCACGTCACCCAACTGTCCCCCATTATCTCCTGAAAGATAGGGGTAGTTGAACTAAGGACCAGACCACTCAGCTAGGTTTTCACGCTTCTCACGCGTTCCTTGGCAGTTCTTCCTTGGGCCTAGCTGATCCAGCCCAAGGAAAGACCTTGGCCCAGCGCTGGGGGCTCTCTATAAATACCCTTTTTCACTAAAGGGTCAGGTATTTTGATTCACTCTATTAACTCACATACTTGTTGTACCTCTATTAACTTTGGCATTGGAGCGACATGCAGGTACACCCCCCTCCATTCCATCCATTTGTTGTTGCACCCCATTGCTGGAAGGCCCTCCTGATCAGGTAAGATCAGTGGCGCCGTCTGTGGGAAACTAGGTTCCCATTCTTCCACAGCAGAAGATTAAAGCTCAAATACTCCATCCTTTCAGCATATCCGGAGAACAGCTCAACGACCGCAACCGTCCCCTCATCGACTACACGATGGAGGACAATTTGAACTACCATGAATCTGACGCCCGAGATGGGCGCCCTTCCACCCCGTCTCCTGAACCCGAGAACAATGGGAACCAACCTCAGATTCAAGACCAGGCAATCAACACAATCCAACCCATCCCCGGGCCCGTCGAACGGGATGTCACCATGATTGCTATGGTGAACGCCCTTAATCAGGCCAGCTCCATGCTCTACCAGCAGCACGAAAGAATCATGGCCCTAGAGGCTGACTGGTAGGAGAGCCGACCTCAGCAGGAAAGAAGGAAGCAACAACGTCCAGAAGCGACGGAGAAACGAGGACGACGCTCCCCAGAACCCAACAAGAGCAGGTCACGAGCCCGTCGGGATCCCGGCCGATTAGGGACCTCACCAAGGCGCGACCGGAGCCCTGATAATAATGAGCTCTCCCAACCAAGGAGCGACGAGGAAGACCCGCATTGCCCCTTCTCGCGGGCGATAATGGAGGCCCCGCTAACAAAGGCATGGAGAAACTCCCAAACTTGGCCATCTACGACGGGACCACCGACCCCGACGATCACGTCGACAACGTCAATGCGATGCTCGACTACCGCAACGACATCACCGGGCACCTTAAATGCAGGTTGTTCTCAACAACTATCAGAAAAGGAGTCAAGGTCTGGTACAAAAGCTTAGCCCCAGAATCGATCACATCCTGGAGAGTCATGAGATCCATGTTCACCAGGGATTTTACAGCCTCCCGACGCCATCCCAAGACCGAGGCGACCCTCGAAGCCATAGTGCAAAGGAAGAATGAAACACTACACTCGTATATCGAGCGATTCAACCAAGAGGCTGTCGAGGTGGACACCACGGAACATATGAAGAAATACCTCCTCGAGAGGGGACTCTTGCCCGGAAGTGAACTTAACAGGGCAGTCGGGATAGAGCCTCCCCGCACTCTGAATGACCTCCTGCATAAAGCCCAGGCTTACATTAGATACGAAGAAAAACAGGTCGCCCACAATGCTCGCAGCAGTCGTAACGTCGGGGAAACCGACCATCCCAAACGCGAGGACCCGAACATTCCCCGTCGCAACGAGGACAGGCGAAGGAAGGAGAAACCCCGCGAGCCTCGTGAAGGAAGAGGGCCCGCAGGCTGATACAACGAGTACATATTGTTGACATCTCCCCGCGAGCGCATCCTCGCCGAATGCATCAACTCCGATGTCAAGCAGGGCAGGGTGAGGTTCCCCAAACCTTCTGCACCCAAGCCCCACACTGACAAATCCAAGTACTGCAGGTTCCACAAAAGCCATGGGCACGTGACTGAAGATTGTGTCCACTTGAAAGACGCAATAGAAATTTTGATCCAAGAGGGCCATCTTAAAGAATACACCAGGAAGAACGAAGCCTTCAAACACGAAAAGAAAGAAAAGAAGAGACCCCGCGAGGACACTCCCCCCGACGACTCTTCTTATCAAGTGGCCCTATGCGTATCACGACCAGAGGACTTCATCTTCCCCGATTCGCCACCAGAAGGGCGGATCACTGCTCTCAGCCCCTGGGAAGACTTCCCAACCGCCTTTGTCATATCAGGTGGAGGGATGAAAGGCGAAAGCGCTGCCCTTTCGGTAAAATACGATCCTCGCGCCGACCGCGGAACAGATGGAAATAACAGAGTCGCCACCTAATTCTATTTATTCTAATGAAAGAATAAGAAGATATAGATAAAACCTAATAAGGAAAAAATGGATAGAACAAGGTCATCGAAACCAAATTCTAAGTTCGGGAGTCGGTTACGTAAGGGGAAGGTATTAGCACCCCTTACGTCAGTTGTACTCAACGGGAACCTCTTAGTTTAACTTGCGATTTAATGCTAACTTATGCTTTCTGTTTTCTTCGACTAAAATAAATGTGAACGATTCTAATTTAAGGTTACGAGAAATGGGTGGTTTTATTCCTAGGGTGCTCGGCAAGGATTGAGATCCGTGTGCCTACGTATTCCCTTGTGCAATGGAAAAGTCAGAGCCTCGTAGTTCGTGGTACTAAGGTTCGTTGGTTAATTTGTTTTAATGAACAGTTGTTTGATCCACATTATAACTGCTAAGCGTTGGCTTATCTGCTCACGATAGGAGGCGGAAGCGCTAGCTTATTTACGAGATAGAAAGAGTTTAAACAGTTCTCTTTTAAAAGATGTTTGATCTGGTTAGGGTTTTTAAGAATGAAAGGGTAAATAAACTGCGCCCTGAGGGGCGGGCCTCAGGAGAGTTTATTCGAGAATTCGAGGAATGCTAGACTCCAAAATTCAATTCTTTCATTATTTGATATATATATATATATATATATATATATATATATATATATATATATATATATATATATGTTAAAAGTTTTAATTACGGAAAGTCGAATGAACCACATCCCGCGGGGCGAGCCTCAGGAGTATTCATTCAAGAATTCGAGGAATACGAGACTCCAGAATTCAGTTATTCCGTTATTTAATTATAAAAGATATTTGATAATTGAGTTCGGAAAAGTTCGATGGCGAGGCACGATGCGCTCGACTTACATTAATTCGCAATTCGATTAAAGCGATAAATTACGAGAAAAATAAATGAGTGGACTAAATTGAATTACGAAAATTAAATAGTAATAGAGTTATAAATACAAATAATTGAATTAAATCGAATCCAATAAAGTAATAAATAATTGAAATAATGTAATAAAATAAATATTAAATTAAATTTGTTTTGTCGAAATTGAATAATATAATAAATTAAATAAAAAGCCTTATATTGATTAAATTTCCCAATTTAAGATATTGGAAATAATTTAATTTCTTATTATATCATTGGCCATAAAGATGAAATAAAGTCTAAAAATAATAGTAAATAAAGAATTGGCCTCATATTTAATTTAAATAACGTCGATTTATTCAAAATCGAATATTTAAATATTTATTCATCGGTCAATAAAATAATAAATTGAGACAATGTGAAATAATAAGAAAAATAAAAGCGCGACCCAAATTAGGGGATAACGTCGATTTATTAGAAATCGAATATCACCTTTTATCATAGGCCGATTAAATAATATAATCAAAATAATAATGGATCTAATTTAATTAGGAACCATAAAAAAATAGGAAACGGTCTCATATCGATTCGGACAACGTCGATAAATTGAATGTCGCAAATCGGATGATAATATCATAGACCAAATAAAAATACGAAATAAATCGATAAATAAATAGGAAATAGAAAAATGGCCTCAAATTGGTTTAGACAACGCCGATTAAAAAAAATCGAATATCAATAAACCATTAGTTATATCATAGGCCCTAAATAATTGAATAAAATATAAAAATCGAATAAATAAGACAATAAATGATCCAAAATTTTAACACTAAAATCTATCATTAATTAAAATTAATAGTACAAAATGAAATATGAAGGGAGGGTGAATCGTTGGTTTTAAGGGTGTGTGGATAACATCAATGGGCCAAATAATAAAAAATGATGAGCCCTAGCCCACCATCACCAGCTGGACTGGTCCGATTCATGAGGGACCTGGTCCTTCTTCAAAAGCAAAATCCATAATAAGAATAACATAGCCGTTTCATGCTTCATCAGTTCACATACTACATGACACATTGCAGATTTTGAAACAACACGTCTATCCTAAGGACACATAAAGTTTCAGCATTGGGAAAATAAAAAAACTTTATAGCAGGCTTTAGAAAGAAACATGCAGCGCCGCATATCAACATCATCATTTACTATTCTGAAAATAAAACTTTTCTTTAAAAGTTTCAACTCTTAAAGAGCAATAAATAAATAAATGAATGAGTCCCTCCTCTTTATAAGTAAGCAAGAACAAAACATGGAGAAACAAACAACAAAAAATCTCAGAGAAATCTCATCGATTCTTTTCTCCTCTTAACTCTGTCACGATCGACATCATTATATCATCAAGAAACTATACATAAACACACATCAAGCCAATAACCCTAACCACAATCAAATTCAAACCTCAATTTCATCAACTTACATCATACAGAGGAATTTCAAAATGAACAAAGTATACGAGTAGACGAGGATGAAGAAAACTACCTCCAACGGAGAATGATGATTCGAGCTCTTTTCAGGTATGCCATGTTTTCTCCTCCGACGCGATCTTCTTCTTCTTTTTTGGTTTGATGTTTGACGGCGGTTTAGCTCTTCTCCCTCAGAATTTCGATGTGAAATTCTGAGAAGATTTATGATTTTCAATTGAGCTTTGAATGTGAGGTTTTTAAGGATTGTTGCTCCGCCATTTTCTAGGGTTTTCAGTGTGTAGGTCCCCTTTTCCAATGATTGGGCCAATGTATTTATAGGGAGAATGAGAGGATGTAGGTATGTGTGAGATTGAAGGAAAGTCTTGTGAGATGATGAAAAATCGTGTGAGTATAGCTGTGATTTTGTGAAATCCGTTAGAAAGGATCTTCTGTGAGATTTGGTGGGGACTGAGCCTTGGAGTGAGTCATGGAATTGTTTGTCTGTAGTGAGATTGAAGATTTCTTCTAGAATTCTTGTGGGGCCCTTTTGATTTCATTTGAAACTTTGACCATGTGATAACTCGTGAGTCTTTCGGTTTTTACTGTTATGAGTATATATCCTTGTTTTTTCGTCACAAATATTTTGCTATGCTTCCATATCAATTCTTGATCTCTTGCTAAATTTATTTGTCATTATTTGAGGCTCTGCTTTGTTTTCCTCATTTTTCATGTGCAAATTGGAATTGTTTGGTATGAGATTGATGAGTCTTTGTGATATGAACCTTGTTTCTTGTTATTATACTTTCTCTTAGCTATAAAAACCTTGTTTTCTCATGGATGTTGCTTCTCATTCTCAATTTTCTGGATATCCTGGTTTATGACTTTTTGTTAATCTCTCTTGTCTTCTGTAGGTCACAAAGATGATGATGGATGACCTAGGGAGTGGAAGAAATTCTGAAGACTTGGAAGGTGGTGTACTGATGAACCTGTGGCTCAAGCGTCAAGGACGAGATGACTTGTAACAAGGTTTTGTTGTTGACATCCCTCTTTATGATTCTCTTCTCACTATGAATATTATGGCTATTCTCAATTCTCTATTGTTGCTGAGCCCCATTTTTTACTTGCAGTGCATGTATTGACTGAGAGTTAGTGCCTTGAATCCTCGTTTGCGTGACATTGATTAGGTTGATGTTTGGCCGGTTAGCCGTGAAAGCAAAAATGGTCTAAGGAATTCTTAATTTAGAACTTTGGAGAAAGTTTAGGGCTGAAGGTGGGTACTTGAGGCATGAGGAAATTTTGAAGAATGTGAAACATGAAGTATTTAGGCATATGCATTATCAGAATATATTAAAACAGAATTCACATATGGCCTAATAGCCAAATTTTCATTTTGTAACTTCTTGAATTTGTGGTGGTCTTTTGAAGTTTTTTTACTCTGTGTTTGCAGGCTTGTGTTGCTGGCTTAAATATTTGAAGGTCAATTCATCATTGTTAGTGCAACAACTTGTAACTTTGTGTCTCTTTTTAAAACCATGATGATATCATTTGTTGTTTTGTAGGCGGAGATTCACATAGTCAACATGAAGCTTGCATCAAGGAAGAATTTGGAAGTTTGGGAGAAACGAAAGAAGCCTGGCATACAACTTAGTGTAGTTTGTATGATTAGGATATTTTTACCTCATGAAGCTTTTGCAAACTGTAATCCTTATTTTAAGTTTTGGATTCAATTGAATTTTTGGATTTGGCATTCCTAACTTAAAATAGCATAAAATAAACTTAGAATTGCTCTTGAAGACTTCTTTACCAAAATCCTTGAACGCCACCTTGCAATTCACTTCATTGTGGCTCAAAAACAAACTTCACTTGGCTCATGAAAATTTATTAAGCTAAATCTTGAGAATACATGATAGTAACTTGAAACAAAGTGTAATAAACTGATTATGTCTTAAGACCAATTGAGTATTCTAATCACCTCTTGATCAAAACTTGCACCTTAAATCTTGAACATAAATTGAATTTGGGAACATTTGATCTCTTTCTTGAACTCGTCCATTTAAAGTGCTTGTACATTAATATTACCATCTTTGAACCCTTGAATATTCACATAAATGATACTTGCCTCAACCCATTGTCATACGTGACCCAAACCTTTACAAATTCCTTCTTGTATCTTCATTTATCCCGCAAGCCAAACAAGAGTTTGAGGCTAACACTTTAAACCACCTTGGACTCAATTCCACCAACAAGAAATGATTATTAAAACAAAGTAAGCATAAATGTGCACTCTTATGGTATAAATTTAGGGAATCTGTGATATAAGTCAACCGATCCCCGAAAAGAAGAATCATAGGGGTATATGCTTGAAATATGAAAAGGTAGGACAAATTTAGGGTATGACAGATGCCTCTATCTAATTGGATTAAACCCGAAGAAGTAAGATGCCGCAAGGCGCTCAATTTTCTTAGGGCAAAAGTCAATCAGATATAAGAAGACCCAAAATTTGTCCGATGCGAAATGCAATGCGATGTTGAAACATGAAATGCATATATGAATGCAATTGCTGGGGATTTACGAATATGATATGATATGAGACATAAAGTTTGCGGGGATGATGAAATAATTGAATAATGAGAACACATTTGAAAAAAGTAAAATAAGAAAAATTGGTTGGGAAAACAAGATGTTTCTGAAAATCTGTCTGGACGACGGAGGATAATCAGGAATACTTGGAATAAGAGGGATTAAACCCTGGAGAGAAATAATGACATCCAACAATGCCTTAGATGCACAGGTACCAAACTTGGATATCAACATCCGAAACATCTAGAAGAATGCTAGATGTAGAATGAAACCAAATTAGGTATACCAAGGGAAACATCAAAATTTTCAACGAGACAATCATAGGGATGTCACTTGAAATAAGGATCCACGTCAATCTTAACATAATTTGAAGGAAAATAAAGATATCCACGTCAAATTTATCAATAAGACAAATTTGAAGGAAATGAGGTCCACGTCAAACTTCACAAAGTTTGAAGGAAAAGACAATATCCACGCCAAAGTTTCTTAACAAGACAAATTTGAAGGAAAATAGTTCTACGCCAAACTTAACATAGTTTGAAGGAAAAGAAAATATTCACGCCAAATTTTCTTAACAAGACAAATTTGAAGGAAAATAGTTCCACGCCAAAATTCACAAAGTTTGAAGGAAAAGGAGAATACCCACGTCAAACTTCTCAATGGGAATTATCCAAAGAGAGACATTTGAAGGAAATGGTCCACGTCAAACTTAACATAGTTTGAAGGAAAAGAAAATATCCACGCCAAATTTTCTTAACAAGACAAATTTGAAGGAAACGAGTTCCACGCCAAACTTCACAAAGTTTGAAGGAAAAGGAGAATATTCACGCCAAATTTTCTTAACAAGACAAATTTGAAGGAAAAAAGTTCCACGCCAAACTTAACATAGTTTGAAGGAAAAGAAAATATCCACGCCAAATTTTCTTAACAAGACAAATTTGAAGGAAAAGAGTTCCACGCCAAACTTAATATAGTTTGAAGGAAAAGAAAATAAACATGAAAGACAGGGTGACAGACACGACTGCTTTGATAGGTGCCAAGTAAGTTGGATTTTGACTTTTGGTGGTTGCCAATAGAATTGGACTTTAAGGATGCCAAACGAAATTGGACTTTGACCACAAGATAAGACAACAAGACCTCGAGAAATGCAAATGAGCATGGGATATAGTTTGAACTATGCTTAATATGAAATTTTGTATGATGCGAATGGTCAATGATTGCAATGCAAATGAAAATGATGAGACCAAAAGTTAAGGCTCTTTTGGAGAAGTGCGGCTGGAGCAGATGATTCCTCAACACAGTGAACTTTTGCCAACTATATCCTTCAAAAATGTCTCGATCACAACTTCTATTACACTTGTTAGACGTATCAAGATGTTGATCCTTTTGGGAAGGAGTGATAAGCTTTGCTTGGGGATTGTTTGAAGTAGACTGCCCCATGTTGAAGGATTCTGAAGTGACTTCTTGACTGGTCGCTTGAAATGTTTGCCCCAACACGAGTCTTGGAGAGATTCCTTGAAGAATATGATCTTTGACAGTGATGTGCCCCTGATAGGACCACTGATCAAGTTTCTCAACTGTTTTAAAATTCCTTGACGATGAGTGCTTACTTGCAAATAAAATATTCATTCAAAAATGTTAATTTTAATGCAACGCTCAAGAATTTTTTTTGAAATCAAAATCATTATTGGAATGATATTGGAGTAAATCAAATGAATCACTGGTAAGAATGCAGTGTTGATTTAGATATGTAAAATGAAAGATAATGCAAATTGAAAGATAATGCAAAAGGTATGATACCAAAGCAAATGATTGGCAATTCTCTTGGGAGTCAGCTTAAGCAACCCTGCTATGATATGCTTTCAAAACAAACCTAGCTTTAATTAGGTCTTTAAAAGGGTTGTAACGTGGTCTGGTTCACGGTTTATGAAACAAAGGATATAAGGCTCAAAATTTAATTTTTTACCCAACCCATTCTCCATGATGATCTCCAGTCCTACGCTCAATTAACTCAACCTATACATTCATGTTATTTGTAGTTGCACTGGTGATGATGGCTCATAAGCCAAATGATTATTAGGTAGCAGTCATTGCTTCTTCACAACATTTTGTTGTCTTTTTGTTGAAGATTTTGGTTCAACTCATCCTTGTTTTGGTTGAGGAATTTTGGTGACCTCTTTTGATTTGAATGGTGTATTATCCCTAACTTTTCTCTGGACTGTATCTTTGATGTTTTCAATCCACCGAGATGCTTTTCTTTTCACCTAAGTCGCCTTTTGGATATTGACTTAGCGACTTTTTCATTTCATTTTTTGGACAATGACTGCCATTAACTTCTTCGACAATTGTGTGAAGGAAAACTTGGGCTTGAAACCCTTATTGAAAGGTGTAAGGAATGATCCTCCTGAAATTGAATGCATATTCGAATTAATTGAGAGCTACCCTGCCCCAGGTTAAGATTGTGGGTTTTTTTGTGTAGAAAGATACTCCAACTTCTAGGCTCAAAGGGGGTTGACGAGGGATTAACTTCCTTATTTCTCCAGTGTTTGGGAAGTGAAACAATGCCTGTATATCATCAACAAGGTTTTATTTTGAAAGCATACCATTCAACAGTTTGGGTATTTATTCGTCATCCTCCCTCCAATCATTGCTTATATAACAGATGAATAAGAGAAACAATGGTAAATATATTTTTTCGAACTTTTGAAAATGAAAAGCTTGAATACGCACAAATATGAAGGTGAATGAATTGATTCAAAAACATGCGTTGCTCATTTCATTAACATTAACATTAGAGAACAAACAAAGTCTCTAAACAAGTACACACAATACAAACAAGGAAATTAAAACTGAAAAGAAACAAGGCCTAGTGTCTAATCAGTAGCAAAGATGAGCTTTCCCGTCTGACCCACTGGCTTTAGATAGTAACTTGTGATTCTTCGACCAAATCTTTAGCCTTTTTTTTTGGCATGGGATCCATTTCAACCTTGGAGCTTTTCTCAGTGTGAAGGTGAGCAAGTCTCCTCTAACCAAGTCCTGAACTCGAGCTTGGAAAGCATAACAGTTCTCAATATCATGACCTGCAGCTCCTTCATGGAATGGGCAATGAGGATCGGTCCTAAATCCAGGTGGAAGAGGATTTGGAGGGTTTAGAGGTCTAGTGGTAACAAGTCCTTTTTGGCACAAGGCAGGGAAAATCTTAGCATACTTCATGGGAACAGGATCAATAGGAGCTCTGGGCCTGGGATTGCGAGTCTGATTCTGACCAACATTCCTTTGTGGATGAGCTCGAGCTGGTGGAGCATTAACCATAGGAGAAATTACGGCTACTTGGGCTTCACCATACTATTGTTGCCTGTAGTAGGGTCTTCTTTCAGTGTTGACAACATGAGTATCACCCTCTTTCTTCTTTTGAAAGTTCCCAGAGGACTTTCTCGCAACATTAGAAGCTTCAGTATTACCGAATTTTCCTTTTCTGATTCCTTCCTCTAGCCTTTCTCTGATAGTGACTAGGTCAGCGAAACTAGACGATACACTGCCAATAATCCTTTCCCAGTAAAGAGGTTGAAGGGTGTCCATGAATAAACCAGTCAGTTCTTTCTCCGCCAAGGGAGGCTCAACCTGAGCAACTAACTCTCTCCAACACTGAGCGTACTCTTTGAATGATTCCTTTTCTTTCTGAGACATGTTTTGAAGCTGACGGCGGTCAGGTGCCATGTCTAGATTGTATTTGTATTGTCTCAGGAATGCATCAAGTAAATCCTGCCAGCATTAGATACGGCTTTTCTCGAGTCCCATATACCATTTCAAAGATGCCCCACTCAAGCTATCTTGGAAGCAATGGATGAGCAGTTTGTCCTTATCAGCATGGGCGGCCATTTTGCGGCAATACATGATCATGTGGCTTTTTGGGTAAGTGTCTCCCTTGTATTTTTCAAATACTGGCATTTTGAACTTGTATGGCATAACCAAGTTCGAAACCAAGCACATGTCTAATGCGGCAGCGTTGAAGACATCAAATCCCTCAACAACTCTTATCCTTTTCTCCAAAGTCATACATTGTTCCCTAACATCCTCGATATTTCCAGCCTCTCCTTGTACTGAAGATGGTGGATTATGCACGAAGGGAGTATTCACATAAGCAGTTTGGGCAACAATATGCACATTAGGTTGAGAGTCAGTGAACACTCCAGGTTCAAAAAAAGTGGATGTACCAGTCATTTGAGTAGTTGCAAATGGCGGAGTATAACCCGGTGGCAACCCAAATTCTGGCCATGTGCTAGCGGGTCTTGAAGACTCTGTGTTAATGACGAAACTACTGACTTCAGAGGTGAAGGTCCTCTGAGGTTGAGTGTCCTTAGTAGCCAAGACTTGGAGCATTTCCATGATCTTGCTCACACTACTTTTCAGGTCATTAATGTCTTCCCTGAATTGCTTGTTGTGTTCTTCTTGTTCAACCATTATTCTTCTTTCGTGGGCCCTAGTTCTGTATCTGCGTGGAGGAATCAGCTTGACGGTTACTCAACAACTCTGAAGATGAGAACGGATGAACATGAGCGACTATGATGTATGCAAAACGAATGCAAATATGAATGCAATAAAATGAGGATAAGATGCAATGGGTAGTTGTAATTCAAAGGATGATAAATCAAATTCCAAAGTTGATCACCAAAACGAGAGAGTAACCAATATCTATGATAACATGAACTTTACAGGTAGGCACTAGAAGGATAGTTCTAAGTTCTTTACCCATACAAACCTCTCACATGATAGTTTTTACGGTGATGGGTTAAGATACTCAAGGTCACGGACGCTAATCGAACCAACGTCCTGCCACAGGCTAGCTGTATTATGACGATAGTGACGATAAGGTCTACCTTGAGTGGAGTTCTCATGTTAGGCACACAAGGAGCGGGTCCTCGGAGACTAACACTACACAACTACCAATATTGAAACTGGTTTTAGGAGATCCCCGAGTCACAGACCCTTCATAAATCAAGTCATGCGACAGGCTAGCTGCGTTACGACAAGATCTACGAATAAGTCTACTCTCGGGGGGAGCTTTCATGATATGCTTGCAAGGAGCGAGTCCTCGGAGACTAACACTAATAACGTCCAATTCTAACTTAGATGTTCCCTCTTTTTTTCAAATCTCAGGTGTAGAACTTTACATATGATATCAACCCAAGCTCCAATGGAAAAATAATGAGCATAATAAAGAGAGAGCCATAAAGGAATAAATACAACAGTAAAAGGAGAAAGCATAAAGAAAATAGATAAGAAAAGTCAACAACAATCGAGAAGTTAATTAAGTTAGGTTTGACTCGTCCCCAGCAGAGTCGCCATCTGTCGTACCTCGAAAAATACGATCCTCGCGCCGACCGCGGAACAGATGGAAATAACAGAGTCGCCACCTAATTCTATTTATTCTAATGAAAGAATAGGAAGATATAGATAAAACCTAATAAGGAAAAAATGGATAGAACAAGGTCATCGAAATCATATTCTAAGTTCGGGAGTCGGTTACGTAAGGGGAAGGTATTAGCACCCCTTACGTTCGTTGTACTCAACGGGAACCTCTTAGTTTAACTTGCGATTTAATGCTAACTTATGCTTTCTGTTTTCTTCGACTAAAATAAATGTGAACAATTCTAATTTAAGGTTACGAGAAATGGGTGGTTTTATTCCTAGGGTGCTCGACAAGGATTGAGATCCGTGTGCCTACGTATTCCCTTGTGCAATGGGAAAGTCAGAGCCTCGTAGTTCGTGGTAGTAAGGTTCGTTGGTTAGTTTGTTTTAATGAACAGTTGTTTGATCCACATTCTAACTGCTAAGCGTTGGATTACCTGCTCACGATAGGAGGCGGAAGCGCTAGCTTATTTACGAGATAGAAAGAGTTTAAACAGTTCTCTTTTAAAAGATGTTTGATCTGGTTAGGGTTTTTAAGAAGTAAAGGGTAAATAAACTGCGCCCTGAGGGGCGGGCCTCAGGAGAGTTTATTCGAGAATTCGAGGAATGCTAGACTCCAGAATTCAATTCTTTCATTATTTGATATATATATATATATATATATATATATATATATATATATATATGTTAAAAGTTTTAATTACGGAAAGTCGAATGAACCACATCCCGCGGGGCGAGCCTCAGGAGTATTCATTCAAGAATTCGAGGAATACGAGACTCCAGAATTCAGTTATTCCGTTATTTAATTATAAAAGATATTTGAATATTGAGTTCGGAAAAGTTCGATGGCGAGGCACGATGCGCTCGACTTACATTAATTCGCAATTCGATTAAAGCGATAAATTACGAGAAAAATAAATGAGTGGACTAAATTGAATTACGAAAATTAAATAGTAATAGAGTTATAAATACAAATAATTGAATAATATAATCAAAATAATAATGGATCTAATTTAATTAGGAACCATAAAAAAAAAGGAAACAGTCTCATATCGATTCGGACAACGTCGATAAATTGAATGTCGCAAATCGGATGATAATATCATAGACCAAATAAAAATACGAAATAAATCGATAAATAAATAGGAAATAGAAAAATGGCCTCAAATTGGTTTAGACAACGCCGATTAAAAAAAATCGAATATCAATAAACCATTAGTTATATCATAGGCCCTAAATAATTGAATAAAATATAAAACTCGAATAAATAAGACAATAAATGATCCAAAATTTTAACACTAAAATCTATCATTAATTAAAATTAATAGTACAAAATGAAATATGAAGGGAGGGTGAATCGTTGGTTTTAAGGGTGTGTGGATAACATCAATGGGCCAAATAATCAAAAATGATGAGCCCTAGCCCACCATCACCAGCTGGACTGGTCCGATTCATGAGGGACCTGGTCCTTCTTCAAAAGCAAAATCCATAATAAGAATAATATAGTCGTTTCATGCTTCATCGGTTCACATATTACATGACACATTGCAGATTTTGAAACAACACGTCTATCCTAAGGACACATAAAGTTTCAGCATTCAGAAAATAAAAAAACTTTATAGCAGGCTTTAGAAAGAAACATGCAGCGCCATATATCAACATCATCATTTACTATTCTGAAAATAAAACTTTTCTTTAAGAGTTTCAACTCTTAAAGAGAAATAAATAAATAAATGAATGAGTCCCTCCTCTTTATAAGTAAGCAAGAGCAAAACATGGAGAAACAAACAACAAAAAATCTCAGAGAAATCTCATCGATTCGTTTCTCCTCTTAACTCTGTCATGATCGACATCATTATATCATCAACAAACTACACATAAACACACATCAAGCCAATAACCCTAACCACAATCAAATCCAAACCCCAATTTCATCAACTTACATCATACAGAGGAATTTCAAAATGAACAAAGTATACGAGTAGACGAGGATGAAGAAAACTACCTCCAACGGAGAATGATGATTCGAGCTCATTTCAAGTATGCCATGTTTTCTCCTCCGACGCGATCTTCGTCTTCTTTTTTGGTTTGATGTTTGACGGCGGTTTAGCTCTTCTCCCTCAAAATTTCGATGTGAAATTCTGAGAAGATTTATGATTTTCAAAATTGAGCTTTGAATGTGAGGTTTTTAAGGATTGTTGCTCCGCCATTTTCTAGGGTTTTCAGTGTGTAGGTCCCATTTTCCAATGATTGGGCCAATGTATTTATAGGGATAATGAGAGGATGTAGGTATGTGTGATATTGGAGGAAAATCTTGTGAGATGATGAAAAATCGTGTGAGTATAGCTGTGATTTTGTGAAATCCGTTATAAAGGATCTTCTGTGAGATTTGGTGGGGACTGAGTCTTGGAGTGAGTCATGGAATTGTTTGTCTGTAGTGAGATTGAAGATTTCTTCTAGAATTCTTGTGGGGCCCTTTTGATTTCATTTGAAACTTTGACCATGTGATAACTCGTGAGTCTTTCGGTTTTTACTGTTATGAATATATATCCTTGTGTTTTCGTCACAAATATTTTGCTATACTTCCATATCAATTCTTGATCTCTTGCTAAATTTATTTGTCATTGTTTGAGGCTCTGCTTTGTTTTCCTCATTTTTCATGTGCAAATTGGAATTGTTTGGTATGAGATTGATGAGTCTTTGTGATATGAACCTTGTTTCTTGTTATTATACTTTCTCTTAGCTATAAAAACCTTATTTGCTCATGGATGTTGCTTCTCATTCTCAATTTTTTGGATATCCTGGTTTATGACTTTTTGTTAATCTCTCTTGTATTCTGTAGGTCACAAAAATGATGATGGATGACCTAGGGAGTGGAAGAAATTCTGAAGACTTGGAAGGTGGTGTACTGATGAACCTGTGGCTCAAGCGTCAAGGACGAGATGACTTGTAACAAGGTTTTGTTGTTGACATCCCTCTTTATGATTCTCTTCTCACTATGAATATTATGGTTCTTCTCAATTCTCTATTGTTGTTGAGGAAATTTTGAAGAATGTGAAACACGAAGTATTTAGGCATATGCATTATCAGAATATATTAAAACAGAATTCACATATGGCCTATTAACCAAATTTTCATTTTGTAACTTCTTGAATTTGTGGTGGTTTTTTGAAGTTTTTTTACTCTGTGTTTGCAGGCTTGTGTTGCTGGCTTAAATATTTGAAGGTCAATTCATCATTGTTAGTGCAACAACTTGTAACTTTGTGTCTCTTTGAAAAACCATGATGATATCATTTGTTGTTTTGTAGGCGGAGATTCACAGAGTCAACATGAAGCTTGCATCAAGGAAGAATTTGGAAGTTTGGGAGAAACGAAAGAAGCCTGGCATACAACTTAGTGTAGTTTGTATGATTAGGATATTTTTACCTCATGAAGCTTTTGCAAACTGTAATCCTTATTTCAAGTTTTGGATTCAATTGAATTTTTGGATTTGGCATTCCTAACTTAAAATAGCATAAGAAAAACTTAGAATTTCTCTTGAATACTTCTTTACCAAAATCCTTGAACGCCACCTCGCAATTCACTTCATTGTGGCTCAAAAACAAACTTCACTTGGCTCATGAAAATTTATTAAGTTAAATCTTGAGAATACATGATAATAACTTGAAACAAAGTGTAATAAACTGATTATGTCTTAAGACCAATTGAGTATTCTAATCACCTCTTGATCAAAAATTGCACCTTAAATCTTGAACATAAATTGAATTTGGGAACATTTGATCTCTTTCTTGAACTCGTCCATTTAAAGTGCTTGTACATTAATATTACCATCTTTGAACCCTTGAATATTCACATAAATGATACTTGCCTCAACCCATTGTCATACGTGACCCAAACCTTTACAAATTCCTCCTTGTATATTCTTTTATCCCGCAAGCCAAACAAGAGTTTGAGTCTAACACTTTAAACCACCTTGGACTCAATTCCACCAACAAGAAATGATTATTAAAACAAAATAAGCATAAATGTGCACTTTTATGGTATAAATTTAGGGAATCTGTGATATAAGTCAACTGATCCCCGAAAAGAAGAATCATAGGGGTATATGCTTGAAATATGAAAAGGTAGGACAAATTTAGGGTATGACATGACCGAAGAATGCCAACGGGCACTGCTCCATCTGAAGAAATCACTCTCCGAACCCCCGGTCATGTCCCGACCACTGGATTGGGAGACCCTATATCTATATATGTCCGTGGAAACCGAGGCCGTTAGCGCCGCTCTTATCAGAGAAACCGACGAGGGACAAAAGCCCATCTACTTCACGAAAAAAGCACTCTAAGGCCCCGAGCTCAGATACCAACAAATCGAAAAGGTCGCATTAGCCCTCATAAACGCCGCGAGAAGATTATGTCACTACTTCTTCGCCCACACGGTCAAGGTAAGAACCGATCAACCAATAAAACAACTCCTTGGTCGACCAGACATGGCCGGCAGAATGTTGAAATGGTTGCTGGAACTTTCTGAATTCGACATCCAATACGAGAACATGAAAGCTTTGAAGGCCCAGGCCCTGGCCGAATTCGTCGCAGAAAGGACGCACAACCCATAACCTGCGGACGACGCCCACAAATGGAAGATCTTTGTCGACAGTGCCTCTAGCTCCACTGGAAGCGGTGCCGGTATCATCCTCCAAAACGAGGACGGAATCCTGATTGAGGTCTCACTGGCATTAGCCTTCCCAACCTCCAACAACCAAGACGAATACGAAGCTTTCCTCGCCGGTCTAAGATTAGCCGAAGACCTAGGAGAAAAGGAAGTAAAAATATCAACAGACTCCCAACTCGTGGCATCACAAGTACGGGGAGAATACCAAACCAAGAACGCCACCATCATCGAATATTTAGCATTGGTCAAGGGAAGACTCGAAAAATTCGAGAAGTGGGAGGTCCAACACGTGCCTCGCGAGCATAACACACGAGCGGACGTCCTGTCAAAACTCGCTAGTACGAGGAAAAAAGGCGGAAACAAATCAGTAATCCAGGAAATCCTTCCTCGACCTAGCACTGAAAGGCCGCCACCTCCGCTCGAGGTAAACGTGATCGGGGATACTCATTGCTGGATGACACCCATCTACAACTATCTCACAAAGGGTGAAATCCCCGCATACCCCAAAGAGGCAGCCACAACCAAGCAGAGGGCATGCTTATACGTCCTCCTCGAAGGGAAACTCTACCGCAGAGGACTCTCCATCCCGTTGCTCAAATGCGTCGAGGAGGAGAAAGTCCCCGACATACTGGGGGAAATGCACCGAGGAATCAACGCCCAACATCCTGGCGGACGGTCACTGGTGTGCAAGGCTCTTCGAGCGGGCTACTATTGGCCGACTATGCAACACGACTCCAAAGAGCACGTCAAAAAATGTGACAAATGCCAACGACACGCCGACATGCACCTCGCACCTCCCAACGAGCTAAAAATTCTCTCCTCCCCTTGGCCCTTTGCATGGTGGGGCATGGACATCCTCGGCCCGTTCATAACTGGTTCTTACCAAAATAAATACCTCATTGTAGGGGTAGACTATTTCACCAAGTGGATCGAAGCAGAAGCACTGGCCAAAATAACGGCGCATAACATTCTTCGATTTTTCAAACGAAACATCCTCGCTCGATTAGGCATACCCCAGGTCCTCATCACGGACAACGGAACACAATTCACGGATGAAGGATTTCAAGACTCCATGGCCAGCCTAGGCACTAAACAACATTTCACGTCCGTCGGGCACCCTCAGACCAACGGACAAGCGGAGGCGGCCAACAGGGTAATCCTGCGCGGATTAAAGCGTAGACTCTGTGAGGCGAAAAGGGCATGGGTCGAGGAACTACACAGTGTCATGTGGGCATACCGCACAACGCCACACTCCACGACCGAGGAGACCCCGTTCAGACTAACATACGGCACCGAGGCAGTCATCCCGGTGGAAATACGAGAGCCGACGAGACGCATAGAGGATCCCCTCGATGAAGAGATGAACGACGAGGCACTTCGAGCTGAGCTGGATCTCGTCGACGAAATCCGCTCCGAAGCAGTCCTTAGGGAAATATCCCTCAAACAAAAAATAGCCTTACGCCACGACACGAAGGTCATAAAACGAGAGTTCCAGGTGGGCAGCCTGGTTCTCAGAAGAAACCAAAAAAACCCAAGAGAAGGTAAACTGGCCGCCAACTGGGAAGGCCCCTACCGCGTCCGCGACAAGACGAGCAACGGGGCCTATTATATGGAAAACCTACAAGGTGAAGAACTCGCTCGACCATGGAACGCAGAAAAACTTAGACAATATTATAGCTAAATACAAATCGGGGAGACGTGGGAGGTACGACTACGCTCTTCACCACAAAAACGGCAGGGAGGATCTACGCTCCCCAGGGGCGAACACAACCATCCCCAACGCTGGGCACCTCAAACGAGCCCCAATGTCGCAGTACCAAGATAGGCAGGGCACTCAGCTCACGATGGGAAAGCCCAAGCCCCGAGGTCAGAGTTCTCCGATCGCGAACCCTACCTCGATTTCACGCGAGCACAACGCTCGCCACCTAGTCGGTTCCCTAAACCAATGAGACTAGCATTGTCGAGCACAAACAGTTCAAAAATAAATATAGCAAAACCAACGAGACCAACGTTGGGCATACAATAAAAATGAACAAATAGGGTGAATTAAACAACTTTTATTAAACACGGTCGTAGCCGACCAAGTGTTGCACCCCAAAATTTTCCCTCACAATACAAGACTTTGTGTGCTAAGAAGGTTCACAAGGTTCACAAGCTTCACAATGCTTTCAATACCTTCCATGAGGTTCATGAAGTCTACAAGTCACTTCATGAAAGTTCACAAGGTTCACAAGCTTCACAATGCTTTCAATACCTTCCATGAGGCTCATGAAGTCTAAAAATCACTTCATGAAGGTTCACAAGGTTCACAAGCTTCCCAATGCTTTCAAGACCTTTCATGATGTTCATGAAGTCTACAAGTCACTTCTTGAGGTTCACAAGGTTCACAAGATTCACAACACTTACAAGACCTTTCATGAGGTTCATGAAGTCTACAAGTCACTTTATGAGGTTCACAAGGTTCACAATACCTCCCATGAGATTCACAAGACATTTTATGATGGTTCACAAGGTTCACAAAGTTCACAATTGGTCAGAAGAGTTGACAATTCCCTCAGACAATGCACCTCCTAAGCAGTGCATCCAAAACTAGGGTTTTGACTTTAATCAGGCTAAATGGACTTCCAAGATTTCAAGTGAGCTTCATAACATCTTATATGTGTGTAAGAACCCCCATGACAAGTTTCAAGACTTTTCTCAGAAGTTTGCTCAGTCAGATGATCAGATAAGTCAAAATCAGTCAAAGCAGTTAAAAAGTCAAACTGAGGTCAACTGTGGTCAAACCAAAGTCAAACTTCATGATTTTTTGCCAACATCAAGTATATGAAGTAAAAATCATCATTTGATCAAGGGTTGATCATGATTCATCAAGGAGATTTCAGATCATCAAGAATCAGGAGTTTCTAAATTAGGGTTTTCTCAGTAAAAGTCAACTGAACTTTGACCAGCCATAATTTTCACATGCTTCATCACCAAGTCTCCACTCAAAGCTCATTTTGAAGGAAATTGAATTCTCTACAACTTTGTGTCTCACAAGCCAAGCCCAAAAATGCTTCATTTGGAAGGTATGAGCTAAGACATTATAGGTCCTTTTGAAAGTCAACAAAAAGTCAACAACTTCAAAAGGGCATAACTTGAGAATGGTAAATGATATGGACATGAAACCAGTGAGGTTGGTTAGAGGACTCTTCAAGCTTTCCAAAATGTCCAATAACACCCTCATAGCATTAAAATTGAAGGATGTGTGCCCTTGCAAAGTTGGGAAATTTTTGGTTGGTTTATGAAGAAAATGGAGGTCTAAAACTAATTTCTTCCAAATGGGCTTGCCAAATTATGACCCAATCCATACAACAACATCATGCACGACCCAATTCATTAAAAATCAGAATTTTTATTATTTTATTTCTATTTATTTTGATTTAATTCATTAAAAATCATTTTAAATAAAAATAAAATATGAAAATATGATATTTGATGGAGATTTGGTTTCTAGAATGTCTTCAATGTTGATTGGAATTGAAAAGGAATGAAATCACAAGATTGGTCCCAAAATAGCAAGCCTTAATGCAAGAATATTTGGATTTCAAAGCATGATCATTGTGAATCTTTTTGAATCAAAATTTCCACACAACCATTCAATGTTATGACCTAAATTCAATCACCTATAAGTAGATAACTCATTGCAATCACAAAGCGACGAATTCTCTGCCTCCAAAAGTAAGTTCCATTGTTCAAAAATTCTTCACAAAAGTCACATTCGGATTCCTTCATACAAGTTGTTTTAAGGTAAAATAAGAACACAGCAAGCTTCCTTGGGCATCCATGAAGCGAAACCATCAATCATATGCATCAATACCATCCCATATGGCTCTACCCGAATCAAACTTTGTCTTGAATTTCAATTTTTCGAATTCGATAACATATGCATTATAAATTGTTTTTAATGACTGATATGTGTTTATTATGATGCCTAGAACGATTCTGGACAATTGGATTGAAGATTCATGGCCTGAAACGAAATTCACCATAGTTAGGGTTTCGGCCAAGAATTAGGGTTTTGTGATTTACGAAATATAAATGATTTCTAAGACCATGGCTTGATTCGAATGGACCTCTGGACTATGTTTGTGCTTTCAATTTTGTGAAATTTCACAGTTTGGTTGACCATTGAGTTTCGTAGGTTTTGCTGGAACTTATTTTTCGCAGGAAAACTCATAGCTGGATTCGCAGGAAAATTCGAAGGACATGAGGTTGAAGAAGAAGCTTGGCGCGTTCTGGGAAATTTGAATTGTATTTTAAATATTTTTTGTTTTATTGTTGGTTTATTATTACAAGCGTGTGGCTTGTCCCAGCGGAAAGGCTTGTGTATGTTTGACTATGGGACCTGTGTTCGAATCCTGGTCTCGTACAATCTTTTTTTTCTATTTTTTCAGGTTAATTATGAAGCATAATATATTATGTTTTATTGCCATTCCAATATCAGATGGGCTCTTCCAGCCGGGTGGTTATGCGTGCGCTTGGATGTTCAAAAGTCCTGGGTTCAATACTCCCCCAGGCCTTTTGCTTTCTTTTATTTTCCTGATTTTTCCAGACTAGAAACAAAACCAACTGAAGCCTATTCTCTTTCACCTGTGTGCTGATGGTCCAGTGGTAGAGGCTGTTGTTGGCAAGCATAGGGGACTGGGTTCAAACCCCAGCCCCATCAGGTTTTGATTTTCTTTTTCTTTTGCTTTATTTTTTTAATTTAATTACTATTATATATAAAATAAATTAAAATTATATTGTTTTATTATTTTCTATATTATAAAATATATATATTATGTGTTCTAGTTCCTAAAAAATTATTCTTTTAAAAAGTTAGTTTTTATTATTGTATATTTATTTAAATTGTAAAATATATATATATATATATATACTATTTAATTAAAGGAATTGTCATTATATTATAAACCTAAAAAAATATTTTCTAAGTAAACCTTAATTTATTTATTTTTTTTCTCTAAATAATTATTCAAAACCTAATTTTTTTTTATTTTTTTTATTTTGTAAATATAATTATTATACATATTCATATAATTAATTTTTTGTAAATATAATACTTAATATAAAATTTTGTAAATATGATTAATTTTTTGTAAATATAATATTTAAACATAATTATAACTTATTTTCTTATATATAATATGTAAATATTTTTTTTTAATTTGTTTATAACCTAAATTATATATAAGTAATTTTTAATATGTGTTTAGAAACAATTGAACCTATAATAATTTAATTTTGTAATTATAAATTTGTACATAAATTAAAATATTACCATAATCATTTAATTGTTCATATTTTTAAATAATAATTTATATTAAAAATTTAATTTTGTGTTTATTATTCTCATCATGTTATCATAATATTTTTGCTAATTCTATTTATTTTAATTATTGTTATTATTACTAACCATATTATTATTAATATTGATTTTTGCTTATTATTATTTCACTAACCTTATTTTATTTTTTATTACTATTATTACTAACCCCTATTATATTTACTTATTGCTTATTTATTATTTTTGCCTATTATTTATATTTTGCTTATATATTTATTTTTTGCTATTTATTTTTAATTGCTTATTATAATTATGTAATTGCTCCTTGGTGTAAATTTTGTAAATATTTTTATGCTATGGTTAGTAAATAGGGTGTGGAAACTATTTGTAATTGAAATTAATTTAGATAATTAACTTTAAAAGATAAATATTTGAAAATAAACACTCACACACGTAAGTCGGTCTTTGATCGCCATCTTGCACTTCCTAGGGTATTCCTCTTGGTTGCCTTAAAATAAAATGGTCAAGTCCCTCGAATATAGGGGTGTCTTAAGCAAAGTCCCTTCACTTATAAAATCATCAAGTCCCTATAAATTTAAAAGATCAAGTCCCTTCGAGGTTGCCTACGGAATAATGATCTTGTCCCTTCGAATAAATGATGATAGTCCCTACGAATTGCTAAAGACATCCCTTAAGTTGCCTTCATTGACCATACGATGACCCTACGTTTGTCCCTTAACACATCCAAGGTAATGACTACCTATTCCTTAATAATAGGGATAGTCTTACCATTTAAAGGATTCAAGAACAGAAAAGACTTAGACTTAGGGTAGGTTCCTCCTAGATACTTGCTCACTTTTCAAAACTTTTTCAAACACTTCACAATTTCAAACAAAAATTTTCAAAACAAAGGTTTATACGCATCCGTACATGGATCATTATAAACACTTAAGAAAATTTCTATTCACACACTTCACACTTTCAAAAAACATTTTAAAGTGAGTTAAGTAACTAAGAGCCCATGGATAACCATGGATGTAAAGGGTGCTAACACCTTCCCTTTACATAACCTACCCCCCGGACCCAAAAATCTTTTAAAAGGTCTTTCCTGTTCTTTTATGCCTTTCCTTTGGATAAAATAAAAGTCGGTGGCGACTCTTGCTATCCGCAACATAACTAAAGTCAGTTCTCCCACCGTGTTACACCAAGGAAAATATAAAGGGAGCCCGAAGGCCAATATTCATACAGGCACAAAAGGCCGTTATACACAGACACGCAGGCCCTACAAAATAACAACAAAAAATAAATTCTAAGACTCCGCCCGGAGTTAATCTTCATCATCCAGCTCCTCCTCATCTTCGAAGGGGCACACGATCTCCCCGTTAGCCACAAAGTAATTATGGGCTGACCCCTTCGTCACCAACCCGGGATTCAACACCTTCAGCTGCTCGGTGGCGTTGTCGAATCCTTCCTTGAACATTACCACCAGGTCTTTGTTGAGAGCGCGGATGTGTCCGACCAATTCGCCCAGAGTACGGAGGTCAAGCTCCTCCTCAGTCTCATCCTCCCGGGGGCGGATTGTACCCTCGAGCAGAGCCATCCGAGCACGGAGTTGCACGTTTTCCTCGGCCACCTTCTTGTGCCCAACAGCTTGATCCTCCAGGATTTCCTTCTCCGCCTTCAGAGTGTCCCGTTCGAGCTTCAATTCCTCCAACTCCTTCTTCAGCCCCTCCTGTAACTGATGCTCCTCCTTGTAGTCAGATAGATCCTTAGACAATCTATCCTTCTCAGTGCGGGCAGTCAGAAGAGCATCCTCCAAAGAAACCGTGGAAACAACAGTCTCAGACAGGACCATTGCAGTCTCCATTACCTGGATAACAGCGGCCAGATCCCTAACCAGCTCTCTTCGTCGGGCATCCGCATCCTGGCTCAAGATAGCCTTTGCCTCGGGCGCCGCCACCACAACAGCACCTTCGGCCTTAAAAAATTCCTGCTCCAGATAGAAGGGAGGCAACAGATAACTCCCAGGGGCATCCAAATCATTGTCCCTCACTGCAGTAGACAGGGCAAGAGTCTCGTCCAGATTCTTCCGTTTGAGCAAAGGAGAGGTGGAAGGAGGGGGGTTGTCCCGTATCTGGATCGGGGAGGTTTGTTGAGCGGGCTGAGGAGAAGTGGGCACCGGGCTAGCAGTACTAGAGGTACCTGCCCCGAGGTCAGCGGCCACCTCCTGAACTCGGGGTGTCACTTTTTTCTTCTTTTTAGAGACCCTATCAGGGCCCCCGACCTGGTTTTCCAGCTTCAGGACACGTTCACGAACGGAGGGCATTGTTCCTGCAAAACAAAAAAAACAAAAACACAGGATAGTTGGAAAGACGCGACCGAGAAAAGCAAACAAGTAAAAGAAAACCTACGCAATAGCTTCAGCGTCTCCTCGTCTGTATCACACTCGAGCAGAGCCCTCGTGTTTATAAGACGGGTTTCGCAAATTGGTATATCAGCCTCATCGACATAGGAAACACCTTTTCGGTCAACCCAAACCGCCAGGTTGAAACTCTGTACATACTCTACCAGCCTCTTTGTAACATGGTGGGAGAACTGACTTTTTAGTCATGTTGCGGATAGCAAGAGTCACCACCGACTTTTATTTTATCCAAGTGGAAAGGACATAAAAGAACAGGAAAGACCTATTTTAAAAGACTTGAGTTCGGGGGGTAGGTTATACAAAGGGAAGGTGTTAGCACCCTTTATATCCATGGTTATCCATGGGCTCTTAGTTACTTAGCTCACTTAAATTGTCTTTGAAGAGTGTAGTGTGTGATTAGAAAGTCTTGTTTTGAAAAATGTTTAGGAAAGTGAGGTGTAAAAAGTAATTTGAAATGTGAGTAAGCAACTAAGAGGTACCTACCCTAGATTAAGTCTTTCATATTCTCGTATGTTCTTTCAATGGTAAAACTATCCCTATTATTAAGGAATAAGTAGTCATTACCTTGGATGTATTAAGGGACAAGCGTAGGGTCATCGTATGGTCATAGAAGGCAACTTAAGGAATGTCTTTAGCAATTCGTAGGGACTATCATCATTTATTCGAAGGGACAAGATCATTATTCTGTAGGCAATCTCGAAGGGACTTGATCTTTTAAAATGTAGGGACTATGATGATTTATAATTGAAGGGACTTTGCTTAAGACATCCCATTTTCGAGGGACTTGACCATTTAAAGAAGGCAACCAAGAGGGATACCCTAGGAAGTGCAAGATGGCGATCAAAGATCGACTTACGTGTGTGAGTGTTTATTTTCAAATATTTATCTTTTTAAAGTTAATTATCTAAATTAATTTTAATTACAAATAGTTTCCACACCCTATTTACTAACCACACAATAAAATATTTATATGAAAATAAAGACGGAAAATAAATCTAGAATTATTACATGGCTTTGGGATAGTTACAATATAATTAGATAATAATAAATAATAATAATAATAATAATAATAATAATAATAATAATAAAGCAAATAAATAAAGCAATAATAATAATAAAGCAATAAATATTAGAAAAAAGAAAATAATAATGAAGAAATAGAGAAAAGTTAGAATTTTAAAAGAAATATTTTAAGTTAAATAAGTTAGAATTTTAAATATTTTTAGAAAAATAATATAAATTTAAAGGATTTAATAATAATAATAAAAGGATAATATATTACAAAATAAAAAAAAAGTTATTATAAAAGAAATATTTAGGGTTAGAAAAATTAGGTTAAATTTTTAAGGTTAATGAGAAAATTAGGGTTTTTAAAATAATTAGGGTTTTAAAATAATTAGATATTTATTTACAAAATACATATATAATAAAAGTTATATATAAAATTATTATAAGATTAATTAAAATAAATAAAAAGTTATGAGTTTAGTAAAAAAATATAAAGATTTATAAAAATTAATGGTTATTTATTTAGAAAATATTTTGATTATATTAATTAAATTTATTTATAAAAAAAAACAAATAAAATTAGAAAAAAGAAGAAAAAGGATGGACCTGAGATTTGAACCCAGGTCCCTAACCTGGATGAAGAGTGTTGCACCCCAAAATTTGCCCTCCACAAGATAAGTCATTGTGTGCTAAGAGGTTCACAAGGTTCACAATGTTCACAAGACATCTCATGAGGTTCACAAGGTTCACAAAGTTCACAATTAGTCAGAAGATTTGACAATTCCCTCAGACAATGCATCCTCCTAAGCACTGCATCCTAAACTAGGGTTTTGACTTTAATCAGGCTAAATGAACTTCCAAGACTTCAAGTGAGCTTCATAACATCTTATATGTGTACAAGAATCCCCATGTCAAGTGTCAAGACTTTCCCAAAGGATTTGCTCAGTCAGATGATCAGATAGGTTAAAATCAGTCAAAGCAACTAAAAAGTCAAACTGAGGTCAACTGTGGTCAAATCAAAGTCAAACTTCATGATTTTTTGCCAACATCAAGTATATGAATTAAAATTCATCATTTCATCAAGGGTTGATCATGATTCATCAAGGATATTTCAGATCATCAAGAATCAGGAGTTTCTAAATTAGGGTTTCCTCAGGAAAAGTCAACTGAACTTTGACCAGCCATAACTTTCACATGCTTCATCAAAAATCTTCCATCCAAATCTAATTTTGAAGGAAATTGAATTCTCTACAACTTTGTGGCTCACAAGCCAAGCCCAAAAATGCTTCATTTGGAAGGTATGAGCTAAGACATTATAGGTCCTTTTAAAAGTCAACAAAAAGTCAACAACTTCAAAAGAGCATAACTTGAGAATGGTAAAAGATATGGACATGAGACCAAAGAGGTTGGTTAGAGGACTCTTTAAGCATTCCAAAATGTCCAAGAAGACCCTCATAGCATTAAAATTGAAGGATTTGTGCCCTTGCAAAGTTGGGAAATTTTAGGGAAACTTATGAAGCAAATAAGGCTTTAAATCAAATTTTTACTAAATGAGCCCACCAAATTGCTATCCCATCTTTACAAAAACACCAAGCACGACCCAACCCACCTATTTTCTGATTTTTTATTTTTTATTTCATATTTATTTGAATTTTATTCATTAAAATATAATTTAAATTGAAATAAAATATAAAATCATATATTTAAAAAGGGATTTTGCTTCTAGAAAGTCATAAATAATATTTGGATCAGATTGATACACAAGTTATGAGGATTGTCCCAAATTAGCAATGATAGATCAAAGAAAAATCAAATTTCATAAAAAATCTTTTTCAATCTTTAAACATCCAAAAAGTCCAAAGAATGATAGCCTTTTTTGACCTAATCTGATTCACTACATATACATGAACTCATCACAACCTTAAGGACGAATTTCGGCAGCCTCTTACACCACTTTCAAACTTCACAAAAACCATAAAAATTCAATTTTCGGTTTCCATATTTCAAAAGGTTTTAAGGTATTTTGAGGACACAAGAATGTTCATTAAGCTTCATTGAGTCAAAACCAATCCTCATTCGCATCCAAATCATGCTAATATCAATGAACCGAATTCAAACTTTCTTGCATTTGATTTTTTTCGATTTCGTTTATTGGTGTATTATTAATGATTTCTAACCTTATATTCTTGTTAATGATGATGCTTAGATTGTTTCTGGACAAAGATATGAAGCTTCCATGGACGAATTCGATAGATGCCATTGTTAGGGTTTCGACCATCACTTTAGGGCTTTACGTTTTACATCGTTTATGAACATTCTAAAGACATGGCTATAACGTATAAGCTATGAGCAATTGATCTGGGTTATTGGTATTTATTATTATTATGGTTTTCATGACGTTTCAAAAAACATAGGATTCTGGTTTTGAAAGTTTGCAGGTAAATTCGTAGGAAAAAGCCTAGCTGATTTCGCAGGTAAAATGAAGAAGATGATGAAGGCTGGCGCGAAAATACAAATTCAAATATTGGACTTATTTTATTATGTATTTGTTTCATTATATGTTATCAACGAGCGCGTAGCTCAGTTGGTTTTGGACGCAAGCGGTGAAGCCAAAGGACCAGGGTTCGATCCCTTGGTCAGTCTTTTTGTTCAAAAATTCATTCATTTAACAGGTTGATTATATTAACACTATGGGTCATTCCATAAGCACGCTGCATGCGCAGCCCAGTTGGTTGATGGCTGGTGGTGGAGGCTGGGAGACCTGGGTTCGACCCCAGGCTCCAGCAGGTGAGTTTTTTGCTAATTTTTTTGTTTTTTAACCTAATTGTTTTCTATTTCTTTTTATTTTCTTTAATTTTAATTAAAAGTTATATAATGAATTAATAATGATAATATAATTTTGTTTTCATAGAATAAATTGTATATATTTTAAAATTAATATTTTATTTTATAATTTACTTATATGTCCATATTATTATTATATATAACTTATTTTGTAAATAATTAAATTAAAAAAAACCCTAATATTTTTATAAACCCTAATTTATTTTATAAACCCTAATTTATTTTATAAACCCTAATTTATTTTCAAAACTTTAATTTTCTTTTTTATAATTTTTTATTTTATTATGCTTGTAAGTTATTAAATATTTCTAATATGTATATATATATTTAATTTATTAAACCATTATTCATATTTATTAGTATATAATTAGTATTATTTATTTCTTTTCTTAAAAATTCTTAAAAATGATTATTTATTTAAATTTGAACTTTTAATTTATTTTCTATATTATCTTATTATGCTAACCTCTTTTATATTTATTTTGCTTATTATTACAAACCTATTTATTTATTTATTTATTATATGCTTATTTATTTAAGTTATTTTATTATTATTATAATGTAATTGTGCAAATTATGTAATAGTTGTAGAACTTTTATTATTTATTTAAATTGCCATGGTTAGTAAAATAGGGAGTGTAAACATGTTTATATTTAAAATTGAATTTAGATCATTAATCTTAAGATAAATACTTGAACTTGTACACGCACACACATAAGTCGATCTTTGATCGCCATCTCACATTCTTAAGGATACCTCTCATGTTGCCTAAACCAAAAGGTTAAGTAAGGTGTATAAAGCAAAGTCCCTTCTCTCATTAACATCATCTTGTCTCTTTAAAGAATTATAAGATCAAGTCCCTTCATGGTTGCCTTCGTAAATGATATTGTCCCTTTCGAATAAAAGATGATAAGTCCCTTCGAATTGCTTATACACCTTACAGTTGCCTAATCACAGTTGTCCCTTCATTTGTCCCTTACGACATCCAAGGTAATGACTACCTATTCCTTAATAATAGGGATAGTCTTACCATTTAAAGGATATTTAAGAACAAAAAAGATTTAGCTTAGGGTAGGTTTCTCTTATGTACTTGCTCACCTTTTCAAAACATTTCAAAACACTTCACATTTTCAAACAATTTTCAAAACAAAGTCTTTATATATATCCGTACATGGATCATTATAAAGAACTTAAGAAAATTTCTAATCACACACTACACTTCTCAAAAACATTTTAAAGTGAGCTAAGTAACTAAGAGCCCATGGATAACCATGGATGTAAAGGGTGCTAACACCTTCCCTTTACATAACCTACCCCCCGAACCCAAAAATCTTTTAAGGTCTTTCCTGTTCTTTTATGCCCTTTCCTTTGGATAAAATAAAAGTCGGTGGCGACTCTTGCTATCCGCAACATAACTAAAGTCAGTTCTCCCACCGTGTTACAGAACTGGCGACTCTGCTGGGGATTTAATAAAAGAGGGGTACCCTTAGGAATTAGATCACTTTAAACTTGTTTGCTTTGTTTGCTTTACTTTACTTGTTGGGTGCTCTTATGTGTGAAAGATCCTAACCCGGATCTAGTGTACCTTAGGTAAATGGCAATAGACCAAGGAAACTGTACAGCGTATACCGATATGGTTGATCTGGTGGCCATAGTTAGTGTGACTTCTTGGTTGGTGCTTATGTTCCTTAAGTCAAGTTGAGGATAATATGAGGCTGCCGTATGTTGTCAATACACTAACTGACTTTTAGAACCCTAGTCATCCCATCTTGGCCTTTAGAAAAGTAGTGAGATAACCGGCTTTGGTGAACACTGAAGTTGGTTGATACTCGATACTACGCTCATTGAGATTCTAAACTTGGAGGGTTTTGGTTGGCAAGTAAGTTGCCTACTGAACAACCACCCTTGGGAAGGATCGATGATATTGAGATCCCTTAGAACCTGGTTACTTTATAGGACAGGATGAACCAACTAAACTTCAGGGGAGGGTACTTACCTTTAAACCTCATGCAAGCCTTCAAACCTAGGGCTATTGTGTGACTTGTTTGTGTGTGCCACATGTTTGTGATTGAGCATAACATCATAGCATCATCATGCATCATAAGCATAGCATTTTCACTAACCATTTCAAGGACCAAAGGATTTATCTTTGTTCTTTGTTGTAGGTCATGGCTTCTGCTCGTAGGAACACTATCAGGATCAACTTTGTAGGAATACCTCCTAAGCTTAAAGAATTGGTTTCTCAGGTTTCTGAAAACTCCTAATTCATCAAGAGACATGGTCACCTACTGGATCTAGTCACTTCAGGGTTCAATGAAGACATGATGAGTGTTCTGTTTCAGTTCTTTGACCCTAAGCATCATTGCTTCACATTCCCCGACTATCAGCTGGTTCCTACAATGGAAGAGTTCTCCAAACTATTGGGTATACCTATCCTTGATCAGAGACCCTTCACAGGCTTGAAGAAAGAGCTTAAACCAGAGGTTATTGCTGCAGCTCTACATCTGAAGAAGTCAGACATTGTTCTAGAAACGAGAAGTGGAGTTAAGGGTATTCATGCTAAGGTTTTGATAGAGAAGGCTCCAGTTTTCTTGAAAGCTATGAGCTATGATGCTTTTGAGGAGATTTTAGCCTTGTTGATTTATTGCTTAGTGTTGTTCCCCAATCCAGATCAGTTCATAGACGTTCACGCCATCAACATATTTCTGAGTCACAATCCAATGCCTACATTACTTGGAGACATCCAATATTCTCTTCATACTCGTACTATGAAGGCACGAGGAACCCTGATGTGCTGCATACCTTTGCTATCTAGGTGGTTTATTTCTCACCTTCCCTGATCAGTGATGAAGAATGAACAAGGGTTCAGGTGGTCCAAGAGGATTATGTCACTCTCTCATTCAGATATCCATTGGTGCTCCAGATCTATAGAGAATGTCACTATCATTGACCGTTGTGGAGAATTTCCTAATGTGCCACTTCTAGGCATAAGAGGAGGCATTACTTACAACCCTTCATTAGCTTTACGACATTTTGGTTACGCTCGGAGTGATGGTCCTCATGACATGTTGATTCAGGGTATTGTGTTTGACTACGACAACGATCTGCAAGGTTACCGTCAAAGGTTCATACGAGCATGGGGGAAAGTGAACAAGGTTGACAGCAAGACTCTGGAGCCCAAGTACACTATTCCTATGGAAACTTACCTCAGATGGGTGCGATCTCGTGCTCAGACTCTCATGATGTCGTATCCAACCATCCTGCCAGTTACCATGGAGCCTGTTGCTGAAGGAGATACTTCTTATACCATCCTTCACCCAGACATGCCCACTGACATGGAAGACTTACAGAGGTCCTGGATCCAGTTGAAGGAGCAAAGGGATACTTTCAAGGCTCATTACAAAGCAAGTCAAGAAAGAATCCTGGAGCTAACAAAGCAACTTCACGAGGAGCGGAATCTCAACTCATACCTCAACACGAAGAGGAAACGTCCATGGGAGACTTAAAACCCCATCTTTCGTATTTATTTCATTTCATGTTTATTGTAAGCCCAAGGGGCAAACAAATTTATTACTAATAAAAGTTTACTTTTTTTGATTGTTTAAGCAAATTTAAATCCTGCGGTCCTTGAAAACATTGCATACGCATTTACACCATATCATTGCATCACAGGTTTCTTGTGCACAGGTATCTTATCTTCTCGCTGTTTATTTCAGCAGAAATGGCTCTTGAACAAACAGTCAAAGATCTCCAGGCACAAAATGCACAGTTCCAAGAACTGATCCTGAACTTGTCCAAGGGGCAGGATGAATTGAAGACACTGCTGGCCAAGAAGACCAAAAAGACTAGAAGGTCAGGAGGCCTAATCAACATGGGAAGAAGGTTCAGAGGTCCTGTCAAGACCAAAGAACAGGTTGAAGATTATGAGTCTGAAGAGTCTGAGAAAGAGGGAGGCAGCCTCCATAATACAATGGGGGATTCTGATTCTGAAGCTAACTACTTTCATGATCCTAATGAAGATAAGTTCAAGATGATGGTGGATAGAATGGATGTTATGGAATTGCAAAAGTCTTCTGGGCTGGATTTTGAAGACCTAAGTTTGATATCTGGGGTGGTTATACCCATTGGTTTCAAGGTCCCTGCTTTTGTAGTGTATGATGGTGTTTCTTGTCCCAAACTGCATCTGAGGTCTTATGTCCGGAGAATTCAACCCCATACCGATGATAAGAAGTTGTGGATCCATTTCTTCCAAGAGAGCTTATCTGGAGCTCAATTGGAATGGTACTATCAGTTGGAGAGTGTCAACATCCGTGATTGGAATGATCTTGCTGAGGCTTTTTATAAGCAATATCAATACAATGCTGATTTAGCCCCTACTCGCATGCAACTACAAAGCATGTCTATGGGTGCTAAAGAAAATTTCAAGGAGTATGCCCAGAAGTGGAGAGATTTAGCTGGTAGGGTACAACCTCCTCTAACTGACAGGGAGTTAGTGGATATGTTCATGTGTACGTTGAATGGTCCTTTTTACAGTCATCTCATTGGAAGCTCATCATCTGGCTTCACTGAGTTGATAATGACAGGAGAACGCGTAGAAAGTGGTATAAGGAGTGGCAAGATACAAGTAGGTGCTTCTTCATCGAGTACTACAAAGAAGCCTCCCAGTGGGAAGAAAGAGTCAAATGTTGTTTATGGTCAACCTGATCGTAATAGGAGGCATTAATCTGTGAGCGCAGTTCATATCTCCAATCCTACTCCTGCAACACCAGAACAACCACAGAGCAATCATCAGAGGCCTAGAAGACAGTTCACCAAGTTCAACATATCACTGGCCCAAGCCTTACAACACTTGTTGAAGGGTGAACTCATCACTTTGAAAGACCCTCCTCAGAACCCCAATGTTACCTCTCCCAGGTACAATCCTAATGCACGATGTGCATATCATTCTAATTGCCCGGGACATGATACCAATAATTGCTGGATATTGAAGAATAAGATTCAGGATATGATTGATGCTGGAGAAATTGAGTTTGACCCTCCGGGTACTCCAAATGTGATTACTGCTCCCATGCCAAATCATGAAAAGACCGTTAATGCCATTGATGAGGTGTCACATATTTCCTCAGTTGCAGATATAACCACACCATTGTCTGTTATTAAGAAGAAGTTGGTACAAGCTGGGTTCTTTCCAGGTTGTAATGAAGATTGTTTCGATTGTGCTTATAAACCGGATAGTTGCTAGAAGTTGAAGGACGGAATTCAACGCCTCATGGACAATTACACAATATTGTTTGAGAGGACGCCTTCTATGGAGAGCATGGTCGAACATATAACTAAAGGTGTGAAGGTTGGAGAGGTGGATATGGTTGATAAAGTGCCAGTAAGAATTACTTCCAAAGGCCCTGTCAAAATCACTCATAAGGGTCCAATTAAGATTACTGCTGAAGGCCCTGTGAAGATTGTTGCTGAAGCTAGAGTGGCTCCTATGATCATTACCACTCCTGGTCCTATTCCGTATATTTCTGATAAAGTGGTGCCTTGGCATTATGGCTCCGATGTTTATATTCATGGTGTTAAGCAAGAACCCTTAGCTGAGACACTTGTTGCTGATGAAAACCTTGATGTTGACAATATTGCTGGATCTAGTAAGATCACACGAAGTGGAAGGGTTTTCTCTCCTCTGGCTGCTTCCAAGAATACAGTTACTCCAACTACTACCTCCACTACTAATGCTCGGGGCAAAGGTCCTGTTGTTGAACCTATACAAACTGATGTACCAGCTGCTGATGATCTTTCTAAGCAGATGGAAGAAGTATTGAAGATCATTCGCAAGAGTGATTATGACATTGTTGATCAATTGGGGCATACTCCCTCCAAGATTTCCATGTTGTCTTTATTGTTGTGTTCTGAGGCTCATGCTAAAGCCTTGATTAAATTTTTGAAGACTGCTCACGTACCAAATGAGATTTATGTAGACCAGTTTGAAAATTGTGTTGCACACTTGACCTATGATAATGGGTTAGGTTTCTCCGATGTTGATTTGACTCCTGCCAAGAGGGATCATAATAGGGCTCTACATATCTCTATTGAATGCAAGGGCACTACTCTGTCACATGTGTTAATAGACAATGGTTCCTCGCTGAATGTGTTGCCCAAAGAAGTTCTAAATAAGCTTAGTCCTGAAGATGATGTGTTGAGGCTCAGTAATATAGTGGTAAAGGATTTTGATGGCTCGAGGAGAGTGGTGCATGGAGAAATTGATCTCCCAATAAAAGTAGGTTCTCAGGTCTTCAATGCTACCTTTTATGTAATGGATATTCGTCCTTCGTATTCTTGTTTGCTTGGGCGCCCCTGGATCCATGGGGCAGGTGCTGTAACTTCTACTTTACATCAGAAGCTGAGATATCCAGTAGAAGGAAAAGTTGTCACTGTTTACGGAGAGGAAGGATATATGATTAGCCATGTGAACACATTTAAATATCTTGAAGTGGAAGGTGAATATGTTGAAACTCCATGCCAGACATTTGAAGTAGTCCCTTGGGTTGTTAATAATTTTGAAGCTCCTCCTGTTGTCAAGAAAGTTCCTGTGGTCACCAGAGTACCTCCTACAATAGCCTCCCTCAAGGATGCTAGAGCTGTGGTGGATGAAGGTGGTTGTACTATTTGGGGTCAGCTTCGTGACATTCCTTACAAGTCTGACAAATTTGGTTTGGGTTTCACTGCAGAGTCCCAGAAGGCTGTCCGTCATGCTCGTGCTGTTCGTATCACCAATCAAGGGATTATGAAAGATCAGATCAATGTTGTGGGTGACTATGATGAAGAATACAACTTGGATGCTTGGATTTTTCCTACTGTGGGTGCTGGGCTCAATAATTGGAAAGCCAAAGATGTTATTCCTATCTCCTTTAGTCAGGAGTAAATACTATTACTGTGTTGTTACTTTTAAGTTTGTAATTTTTGAACAATTAAACTCTTAAGCCTTGTGCCTTACCCGGGGCACGATGGTATGCTTGTTTCGGGATGTCATTTCATTTGCATACTTCATTCAATAAAAATCAGTGGACGTTTCGTTTTCGTAAATATTGTGTTCATTGTCTTTCTTTTATTTTATTTTTTCATCAGCTATGTGTTCTTACACACACCCACATCACTAAAATGCAGATCCTCATCCACTCTGGATCCTATTGATAACAGTTCTACTATTGCCAATTATGATTTCGAGAATCCGATCTATCAAGCTGAAGATGGAAATGAGGACGATTGTGAAGTACCTGTAGAGCTTGATAGGTTGTTACAACAAGAAGAGAAAGCTATACAGCCACATGAAGAGCCAATCGAAGTTGTGAATCTGGGAACTGAAGAAAACAGGAAAGTGGTCAAGATAAGGGCTGAATTAGAGGATGGTGTCAAGAGCAGATTGATTCAGATGTTACATGATTATGTGGAGATCTTTGCTTGGTCCTATGAAGATATGCCAGGGTTGGATACAGACATTGTGGTTCACCGTTTACCAGTGAAAGAAGATTGTCGTCCAAAGAAGCAGAAGGTTCGTCGCATGCGTCCTGAAATGTCAGAGAAGATTAAGGCAGAGGTAATGAAATAGTTTGATGCATGGTTCTTAGCTGTGACTTCTTATCCTCAGTGGGTTGCAAATGTGGTACAGGTTCCTAAGAAAGATGGTAAGGTACGTATGTGCGTGGATTACAGGGATTTGAACAAGGCCAGCCCCAAAGATGACTTTCCACTTCCTCATATTGATGTTCTGGTAGACAACACTGCTCAGCATAAGGTGTTCTCTTTTATGGATGGTTTCTCTGGTTACAATCAGATCAAGATGGCACCAGAAGATATGGAGAAGACTACATTTGTTACACAATGGGGCACTTTTTGTTATAAAGTGATGCCATTTGGTTTAAAGAATGTCGGCGTAACATATCAGCGTGCTATGGTGGCTTTGTTTCATGATATGATTCATCATGAGATAGAGGTGTATGTGGATGATATGATAGCCAGGTCCCAGAATGAAGAACAACATCTTGATCACCTGCATAAGTTGTTTGAAAGGTTGAAGAAGTACAAGTTGAGATTGAACCCAAACAAGTGTACGTTTGGAGTTAGGTCTGGTAAACTCCTAGGTTTCATCGTCAGTGGAAAAGGTATTGAAGTAGACCCTGCTAAAGTGAAAGCTATATAAGAAATGCCAGCTCCCCGCACTGAGAAGGAAGTTAGAGGTTTCTTGGGACGATTGAATTACATTGCAAGATTTATTTCCCAATTAACTGCTACCTGTGAGCCAATCTTCAAGTTGTTAAAGAAAGATCAGGTAATGGAATGGAATGATGAGTGCCAGACTGCCTTTGATGAAATCAAGAAATATCTTCTAGAACCTCCAATTTTGATGCCACCAGTTGATGGAAGACCCTTGATTATGTACTTAACAGTGTTAGACAACTCAATGGGGTGTGTGTTGGGGCAACATGACGAGTCTGGTCGAAAAGAGCAGGCAATATACTACCTTAGCAAAAAGTTTACCGACTGTGAAACAAGATACTCACTGCTCGAGAAAACTTGCTGCGCTTTGGCATGGGCTGCTCGCCGATTAAGACAGTATATGTTGACTCATACTACCTTGTTGATTTCAAAGATGGATCCAATCAAGTACATATTCGAGAAACCTGCTCTCTCCGGAAGAATAGCAAGATGGCAAATGATCTTAACAGAATATGATATACAGTATACTACTCAGAAGGCCATTAAAGGAAGTGTTGTAGCTGATCATTTGGCTCATCAAGCAGTGGATGATTATCAGTCAATGAGTTTTGAGTTCCCTGATGAAGACATTATGAGTATTACCAAAGAACCTGGACAATATGACGGACCTGAACAAGGATCCCGATGGACTATGGTTTTTGATGGAGCTTCTAATGCACTTGGTAATGGTGTTGGTGTTGTGATCAGTTCCCCTGAAGGTTGTCATACCCCGATTACTGTCAGACTTTGTTTCTATTGTACTAATAACATGGCTGAGTATGAGGCATGTATCCTGGGTATCAAAGCTGCCATTGATATGAAGATTCAGTTCCTTGACGTGTATGGAGATTCAGCCCTGGTAGTAAGTCAGATCAAAGGAGATTGGGATACCAAGCATGATAATCTCATTCCTTACAGAGAGTATGTGTTGTCTTTGATCCCACATTTCAAAGAGATTACCTTTGGACACATTCCACGAAGAGAAAATCAGTTGGAAGATGCCTTAGCCACCATGGCATCTATATTTGAGATCAGCTGGGATGATGAAGCTCCCAAGATTACTATTGATAGATTTGAAAAGCCTGCATACTGCAATGAGATTGACACTGAAGAAGCAGAGGAGAAGCCCTGGTTCTATGAAGTGAAAAGATATCTTGAAGCTCAGGAGTTCCCTGAAGGGGCATCTGTCAAAGATAAGAAGTTTCTGAGAAAGATTTCTGCTAAGTTCTTTTTGAGTAATGGAATTTTGTACAAGCGCGCAATCATGATTCAACTTTGCTTTGTTGTGTGGATAAGAAGGAAGCAACAGAGATTATGGAAGACATGCATGATGGGATCTTTGGCACTCATTATAGTGGTCATACCATGGCAAAGAAGATATTGAGAGCAGGTTACTACTGGTCTACCATGGAAGCTGACTGCTATCAACATTCCTGAACGTGTCACAAGTGTCAAATCTATGCTGACAAAGTGCATATACCTCCATCACCATTGAATGTGTTGACTGCTTGTAACACGGTGGGAGAACTGACTTTAGTTATGTTGCGGATAGCAAGAGTCGCCACCGACTTTTATTTTATCCAAAGGAAAGGCATAAAAGAACAGGAAAGACCTTTTAAAAGATTTTTGGGTCCGGGGGGTAGGTTATGTAAAGGGAAGGTATTAACACCCTTTACATCCATGGTTATCCATGGGCTCTTAGTTACTTAGCTCACTTTGAATTGTTTTTGAAAATGTGAAGTGTGTGAATAAAAATTTTCATAAGAGTTTGATAATGATCCATGTACGGATGCGTAAAAAACTTGTGTTTGAAAATTGTTTGAAATTTGTGAAGTGTTTGAAATTTATTTTGAAATAGTGAGCAAGTAACTATGAGGAACCTACCCTAAAGTTTAAGTCTTTCTGTTCTTTATCCTTTAAATGGTAAGACTATCCCTATTATTAAGGAATAGGTAGTCATTATCTTGGATGTGAGGGACATATGAAGGGACATCTGTTTAATGAAGGCAACTGTAGGGTGTATTAAGCATTTTTGGAGGGACTGTCATCTTTATTCGGAAGGGACAAGATCAATTTGAAGGCAACATTCTAAGAGGGACTTGATCTTTTATTATTAAGGGACTAGATGACTTTATTTTTGAGGGACCTTTGCTTTATACACCCTACTTGACCTTTTGATTAGGCAACATGAGAGGTAACCCTAGAAAGTGAGATGGCGATCAAAGATCGACTTACGTGTGTGAGTGTACAATTTAATAATTATCTTTAGAATTAAGTGATCTAAATTCAATTTTAAATAGTATACATATTTACACTCCCTATTTTTACTAACCATGACATAAAAATAAATAATTTAAATATTACAAAAAATTACATCCAGGAGCAATTACAATAATAATAATAATAAAAAGCAATTAAAATAAATAATCAAAATAAATAAATAAGCAATTAATTGGGTTAGTAGAAAATAATAGTAATAATAACAAATTAAAAAAATAAATGGAGTTAGTAATAAAAATAATCATAAGAAAAGAGGTTAGTACAAATATACAAAAATATGTAGAATTTAAAATGACATTTTTAAATTAAATAAGCAATTTTTTAAGAATTTTAAGAAATAAATAATAAAGGAATTATAATAACAACATAATAATTATTTACAAAAAGAATAAAATTAATTATTTAATTAAGTATTAGAAAAATTAATTAGGTTAACATTTAAAATTTAGATAAGAATTAGGGTTAGAGATTTTAAAAAATAAAATCAGGGTTTAAGTTATATACAAGAATATTAGGGTTTAATAATAATTTATTAACTAAATAAATATATACATATAAATAGATAAAAAAAAACATATAAAGAAATAAATATATTAATTTTGGTTTTGAGAAAATAATATAAGTTTTTTTAAAAAAATGATTTATACATATTGTTTTAGAAAAATGTTTAAATTTATTTTAGAAAATAATATAAAGAAATAATAGAAAAATAAAACCAGAAAAAATAAAAACCAAAAAAAAAGCAGGACCTGGGATTTGAACCCAGGTCCTTTACCTGGAAACTCAACAGCATTACCACTGGGCTAGCGCGCGCTGGCTGTCAATATGTTGCCTCCATATGCTTTTGTTCCAATCCTGTAAAACAAATTAATTGGAAAAAAATTTGCCCGAAGGCTGGTTTCGAACCCAAGACCTTGCTTCCACATACGCGTACCCTCACCACCAAGCCATCAGTGTTTCTCAACATATATAATACAAACATTAATATATAATATAAATTTAAATTCAAATTCTGGATTCGCGCGCAGCTTCTTCTTCAACCTCCAGACCTGCAATTTTTCTTGCGAATTTTGCTTCAAGTTTTCCTGCGATTTTTCGTTTGCAGCAAACCCTACGAAATTCAATCATCAATTAAACAGTAACATTTTATCAAATTGAATATACCAACATGATCCAGAGGTTAATTAGAGTTGATCTGTGGTTCTAGAATTCATTTATCATTGATAAATCATGAAACCCTAAAACGGCCGAAGAACCCTAGCCATGGTGATTTCTCCATCTTGGACCTAAAATCAAATTAATTTATCCAGAAAGCATCCAAACATCATCATAAACACAAACCAACAGTTAGTTTTCATTAACAATGAGTAAATCATTCAAATCGAAAATTTTTAAAACATGAACAAAGTGCATTCGGTTTTCACGATTTAGGGCATGAATGAATGATGTTATGATCCAAAATCAATCACTAAACTTCAAGGAACAAATTGCAACCTTTGGTTTGTCTTGAAAAGGGCTCTAAGTGCCAAACCGAATTGGAGTTTTTTGTGTGAATTTTGGAATTTTGCTCTTACCTTTGGAGGCTCAATTTTTCGTCCCAATGCTTGTAATGAGTTTGTCTATATGTAGTGAACTGAATTAGGTCAAAATAACATGGATTTATGGGCCTTGTCTTGATTACTTGATCATGAAGTTTTCTCCTTTCAAATATTGAAAAATATCTTATCTAACCCTTCCAAATTAGGCTAGCACGAATTTGTGTGATATCAATCAGCTTTGAATGGTTTTTAAGATTTTCTAGAAGAAGAATCACTTTTAAATATTCAATTTTCATATTTTATTTAGATTTAATTTGATTTTTAATGAATAAAATTCAAATAAATACTAAATAAAAAATAAAAATCATGAAAATGCTTGGATTGGGTCGTGTGGGATAATATCTCAAGGATTGGGTTGCACAATGGTAAGCCCATTTGGAAAAAATTGATTATAAGACCCCTTTTGTTCAATATTCTTTTCAAAAATTTCCCAACTTTGCAAGGACACAACTCCTTCAATTTTAATGCTATGAGGGTGTTCTTGGACATTTTGGAAAGCTTGAAGAGTCCTCTAACCAACCCCACTGGTTTCATGTCCATATCATTTGCCATTCTCAAGTTATGCCCTTTTGTAGTTGTTGACTCTTTGTTGACTTTCAAAAGGACCTATAATGTCTTAGCTCATACCTTCCAAATGAAGCATTTTTGGGCTTGGCTTGTGAGACACAAAGTTGTAGAGAATTCAATTTCCTTCAAAATAAGCTTTGGATGGAGACTTGGTGATGAAGTATGTGAAAGTTATGATTGGTCAAAGTTCAGTTGACTTTTACTGAGGAAACCCTAATTTAGAAACTCCTGATTCTTGATGATCTGAAATCTCCTTGATGAATCATGATCAACCCTTGATCAAATGATGAATTTTACTTCATATACTTGATGTTGACAAAAAATCATGAAGTTTGACTTTGGTTTGACCACAGTTGACCTCAGTTTGACTTTTTAACTGCTTTGACTGATTTTGACTTATCTGATCATTTGACTGAGCAAACTTCTGAGAAAAGTCTTGAAACTTGTCATGGGGGTTCTTACACACATATAAGATGTTATGAAGCTCACTTGAAGTCTTGGTAATTCATTAGCCTGATTAAAGTCAAAACCCTAGTTTTGGATGCACTGCTTAGGAGGTGCATTGTATGAGGGAATTGTCAACTCTTCTGACCAATTGTGAACTTTGTGAACCTTGTGAACCATCATAAAATGTCTTGTGAACCTCATGGGAGGTATTGTGAGCCTTGTGAACCTCATAAAGTGTCTTGTAAACTTCATGAACCTCATGAAAGGTCTTGTAAGCATTGTGAATCTTGTGAACCTTGTGAACCTCATAAAGTGACTTGTAGACTTCATGAACCTCATGAAAGGTCTTATAAGCATTGTGAATCTTGTGAACCTTCTTAGCACACAAAGTCTTATATTGTGAGGGCAAATTTTGGGGTGCAACAGCTGCCCCTGTTCAATTTTCTGAAACCTGAGGGGTTAGATTGGTATGTTTGCCAGTCGTGACCTGGAAGGTTGAAGGGGATTGAACACAAAAGCCCAAAAATTTGCACTCACCAGTGCGTAGAGTGATACAGGTGACTAGTTGAGTATGTTTGAGTTGGCTTAAAGATGCCACTTGGAGAAAAATTCTTCAGGTACATTTCTTGGAGGATAAAGCAGTCCAAAATATAATGATAGCTTTCAGGAGGATAAAGCAGTCCTGATGGATGATATGCTTTCAAGAGGATAAAGCAATCCTGAGGTAATGATGATAGCTTTCAGGAGGATAAAGCAGTCCTGATACAGTGATAAGCTTTCAGGAGGATAAAGCAATCCTGAAGGAGTAATAAGCTTTCAGGAGGATAAAGCAGTCCTGATGGATGATATGCTTTCAAGAGGATAAAGCAATCCTGAGGTAATGATGATAGCTTTCAGGAGGATAAAGCAGTCCTGATGGATGATATGCTTTCAAGAGGATAAAGCAATCTTGAGGTAATGATGATAGCTATCAGGAGGATGAAGCAGTCCTGAGGTAATAATATGATTTCAGGAGGATAAAGCAATCCTGAGGTACAAGAAGCTGTCAGGAGGATGATGCAATCCTGAGATAGTGATGAGCTTTCAGGAGGATAAGGCAATCCTGAGGTATAAGAAGCTTTCAGGAGGATGAAGCAATCCTGAGATAGTGATATGCTTTCAGGAGGATAAAGCAGTCCTGAGGTAATGATAAGCTTTCAGGAGGATAAAGCAATCCTGAGGGATGGTAGGCTTTCAGGAGGATGGAGCAATCCTGACGTGGTAATATGCTTTCAGGAGGATAAAGCAATCCTGATGTAGTGATATGCTTTCAGGAGGATGAAGCAATCCTGAAGGAATAATAAGCTTTCAGGAGGATAAAGCAATCCTGAGGTAATAATAAGCTTTCAGGAGGATAAAGCAGTCCTGATGGATGATATGCTTTCAAGAGGATAAAGCAATCCTGAGGTAATGATGATAGCTTTCAGGAGGATAAAGCAGTCCTGATGGATGATATGCTTTCAAGAGGATAAAGAAATCTTGAGGTAATGATGATAGCTATCAGGAGGATGAAGCAGTCCTGAGGTAATAATATGATTTCAGGAGGATAAAGCAATCCTGAGGTACAAGAAGCTGTCAGGAGGATGAAGCAATCCTGAGATAGTGATGAGCTTTCAGGAGGATAAGGCAATCCTGAGGTATAAGAAGCTTTCAGGAGGATGAAGCAATCCTGAGATAGTGATATGCTTTCAGGAGGATAAAGCAGTCCTGAGGTAATGATAAGCTTTCAGGAGGATAAAGCAATCCTGAGGGATGGTAGGCTTTCAGGAGGATGGAGCAATCCTGACGTGGTAATATGCTTTCAGGAGGATAAAGCAATCCTGATGTAGTGATATGCTTTCAGGAGGATGAAGCAATCCTGAAGGAATAATAAGCTTTCAGGAGGATAAAGCAATCCTGAGGTAATAATAAGCTTTCAGGAGGATAAAGCAGTCCTGATGGATGATATGCTTTCAAGAGGATAAAGCAATCCTGAGGTAATGATGATAGCTTTCAGGAGGATAAAGCAGTCCTGATGGATGATATGCTTTCAAGAGGATAAAGAAATCTTGAGGTAATGATGATAGCTATCAGGAGGATGAAGCAGTCCTGAGGTAATAATATGATTTCAGGAGGATAAAGCAATCCTGAGGTACAAGAAGCTGTCAGGAGGATGAAGCAATCCTGAGATAGTGATGAGCTTTCAGGAGGATAAGGCAATCCTGAGGTATAAGAAGCTTTTAGGAGGATGAAGCAATCCTGAGATAGTGATATGCTTTCAGGAGGATAAAGCAGTCCTGAGGTAATGATAAACTTTCAGGAGGATAAAGCAATCCTGAGGGATGGTAGGCTTTCAGGAGGATGGAGCAATCCTGACGTGGTAATATGCTTTCAGGAGGATAAAGCAATCCTGATGTAGTGATATGCTTTCAGGAGGATGAAGCAATCCTGAAGGAATAATAAGCTTTCAGGAGGATAAAGCAATCCTGAGGTAATAATAAGCTTTCAGGAGGATAAAGCAATCCTGAGGTATGATATGCTTTCAGGAGGATAAAGCAGTCCTGAGGTATAAGAAGCTGTCAGGAGGATCAAGCAGTCCTGAGGGATGATAACTTTTCAGGAGGATAAAGCAATCCTGATACAGTGATAAGCTTTCAGGAGGATAAAGCAATCCTGAAGGAATAATAAGCTTTCAGGAGGATAAAGCAATCCTGAGGGATGATATGCTTTCAGGAGGATAAAGCAGTCCTGAGGTATAAGAAGCTGTCAGGAGGATAAAGCAGTCCTGAGGTAATAATAAGCTTTCAGGAGGATAAAGCAGTCCTGAGGTTTGAGAAGCTTTCAGGAGGATAAAGCAATCCTGAGGAATGATAACTTTTTAGGAGGATAAAGCAATCCTGATAGTCACAAGTTGTTGATGAAGTTTGTTTGCTGGAGAATTAACCTGAAAACAAGGTAGCATTCTATATGGTAGCATTAGTTTATGCATTATGTATGCATGTATAGTATGATGCACCTAAATAATGTATTATGTATCTATGGATATGTATGTTATGGTATGATGTAAATGATGTATGTATGATATGATACCGCCCGAAGCGTCTGGATATCTTCGTATAACAACTGCTGGCCAGGGAAAATAAATCCCGATTCGTTGCTGAAGAGTATGAGGAACTTATTCCCGTCTTGTTTGATAATAAGGTATACATAACCTCCTGTCTGCTGGGGATAGCAAGGTATATATAACCTCCCGTCTGCTGGGGATAGCAAGGTATATATAACCTCCCGTCTGCTGGGGATAGCAAGGTATATATAACCTCCTGTCTGCTGGGGATAGTAGGGTATACATAACCTTCCGTCTTCGTTTGATAGTAGGATATATATAACATCCCGTCTTCGTTCGTCGTACTCTTATTGGAAAGTAAATTCCCGAGTATCCGTATGAGGATAAAAGAGATGGATATAAATTCCAGGGGAGATGTGACTTGAAGTATTTATGAAGATGGATTTGCCCTACTGGGGATTTGCAACTGTCTTGTAGAGATAAACCGGCGAAGCTTCGTTGAAACCCTTCCCTCGTTCGTCCTTAGCAAATACTATTACTGCATTTTCATGCATTTCTGGTAAACATCAATCATATTAAGCATACATGCATTCAAATATAACCAATGGATGTTTTTGCTAGGGTAAGAGTAAATCTGGACTCAGAGAGAAAAATAAAGCTGAACTTGAAAACAGAATCGTTTCAACTTCGGGAGTGCATAACCAATTGGATTTAGAACTCCTGAAATCCATAACTTTCCTGAATATCTTCCCAGAAATCTTCATAGCTGGATCTGAAGACATGATACTGACACCATCTGATACTACTGGCGTAGACAATTAATTTCCACCATGGCTTCTGCTGAGAATCCAATATCAAGGTAACACAATGAGAGGAATGTGTTTTCAAATCGTGATGGACCGTATACGCTCCGGATATTATATTTGAAAAGAAAGTATTGCCCCTTGGTTGGGGATGAATTGTCCCATAATGGAAGTATCTGTAATGAGCTACATCAAGAGAAACAAGCAGAATGCCCCATAAGCATATGCCTCTGGCATTGTGAACTCTGTAATATCACCTTTGGTAATTCAACTGTATGAGGAAAAATGCCCCTGGCTATTAAGCACGGTTGAGTCTGGACTTAATTGCCCCAAATGAATTGAACAGTAACTTGGTATGCCCCTTGACTGGGACACAGTGACTATGCCCCTGACATTATGAACTTTGTAATGTTACCCTCGGTAATTTAGACAGATGAGGAGATCTGCCCCTGGCTGCTTAAACATAGTTGAATCTTGTCCTGATTGCCCCAAATGAGTTAGGAAGTATCATGGTCTGCCCCCTTGATTGGGAGATAATGACTATGCCCCTTTGTATACATGGACTTTGATCCAGGAAACAACTTTGTTTATCAGAAGGACTTTGAACATTCATCCTGTAAGTTTCTCTGTTTATCAAACACTCAAGTATATGCAAACAAATATATTCAAAAATGCAATGCTTATGTCTGTCTTGAAGTTTTGGAAAAGAGCTTTTTTAGAAGAACATTTTTTTGTGAAAACTGTGATATTAACTCAAGTTTTATAATAAGCCCTAAAGGAGTCAGGATACCTTTTTGTAGCAGTACGCTTTCAAACTAACCATGCTTCAGTTAGGACTTTTAAAGGGTTGTAACGTGGCTTGGTTCATGGTTTAAAAAACAAAGGATATAGGCTCAAATTTTATTTGTACCCAACCCAATCTCCATGATGTTCTTCAGTCCTATGCTCAGTTAACTTATGCATTAAAATTCCAAAGAAGTTTGGTATTGTAACACTGACATTTATGATGGTTCAGCCACCAAAAATTTATTTGAGCATTCAGTCATCTTTCTTTGTTGAGGATTCATAGTGACCTCCTTTTTTTTTCTCTTTTGACTTTATTATCCCTTCTTTTTGCCTGAACTATTTGTTTCAAAGTTATAGTCAGCGGGATGTCTTAATGTTTTACTAAGTCTCCTTCATAGGTTTTGACTTAGTAGGCTTTTCTTTTGCTGGGTATTGACTGTCAGATTTAATGATTACAGAGAACCATCATTAGTTGTGTACAACACAGATAATTTGGCATATTTGAGTTAACCGAGTAACTACCCTGCCCCGGGTTATGAATAAGGGTTTTAATTTGTGCGAGAATAAAAAACTCCTACTTCATAGGCTCAAAAGGGTTGACTAGGGATTAACTTCCTTATATCTCCACTGTTTAGGAATTGAAACAATGCCTGTACATCGTCAGCATAGTCTGTTCAAAAGCATACTGCCTAATATTATGGTATTGTTTTCGTCATCCTCCCTCTACAGGCTTATAGCTTTATCAGGAGTTAAATATCACAAGATAGAAATAAGAAGTATAATTCAAAATATAGTGGAACGAATGGATTAATTCAAGACAAACATATGCAATGTATTAATGAAAAAAAAGTTTAACATAATATTAAGTGTTCAAACAAATAAAAGAAATTACAAATGAAAATTCAAATGTTGTCCCATCCAGTTGGCTGAATGTCCTCAATTGCAATCTGTGAACTTTGAGGAGCAGTATACTTCACCATGAAATCAGATTTACCACTTGGATGTCCCAGGGTGCCCCACATCTCAACAGGAATAGGTAGGCTTTCCTTCTTGCAACCTTGGGCAACTTGTCTTGCAGCTTTGATGATTGATGGACGATAGTAGAACTCAACTTGACCTTCTGGAGTAACCTCTAGGATTCCTTCGTCAATTAGATCTTGAATCTTTTTCTTCAATGTCCAACAACTATTAGTATCATGTCCAGGACAGTTGGAGTGATACCCACACCTTGCCTTGGGATTATAGCGAGGAGAGGAGGTTTTAGGATTTTGAGGAGAACTTTTCAAAGAAATTAGTTCCATCTCCAACAAGCATTGCAGAACTTGTGACATTGGAGTGCTGAACTTGATAAATTGCCTTCTATATTTCTTGTGTTGAGGTGGATTAACCTTATCAGGTCTTTCTTCTTCAACTGAAGAGCAATCAATGGCAACCTGTTTCTTACCTTCTTTTATCCTCATTTTCTTTTCAACCAAATCAGCTTGTTTTAACGGAGGTTGACTAACAATTAGATCCCTGACTCTATCACTTTGAAGTTTGTGGACAAAGGTTCTCAGATCTTCTTGCCCCTGAGCTAAACTTTGAATAAGAGCCACCTGGTCATTCATCTGGGTCCTCATTCCTGTCATCTCAGCTTGTAGTTGTTTCAGTTGATCATCCTTGTTGTCCTTAGGATTCTTCTTCTTAGCCAGCAGTGCTTTCAACTCATCTTGCCCCTTGGACAAATTCAGAATCAGCTCTTGGAACTGTGAATTTTGTGCCTGGAGATCCTTGACAGCTTGTTCGAGAGCCGTTTTGCTGAAATAAACAGCGAGAAGATTGAGAAACCTGTGCACAATAAACCTGTGATGCAATGATATGATGTATTAATGCGTATCCGCAGGATTTAAATTTGCTTAAACAAACGAGAAGGTAAACTTTTATTAGTAGTAAACTTGTTTTGCCTCTTGGGCTTACGGAAATGAAGTGTAATAAATACAAGGGATGGGGTTTTAAGTCTCCCATGGACGTTTCCTCTTTGTGTTGAGGTATGAGTTGAGACTCCATTCCTCGTGAAGTTGCTTTGTTAGTTCTAGGATTCTTTCTTGGCTTGCTTTGTAATGAGCCTCGAAAGTATCCCTTTGCTCCTTCAGCTGGATCCAGGATCTCTGTAAGTCTTCCATGTCAGTAGGCATGTCTGGGTGAAGGATGGTATAAGCAGTGTCTCCTTCAGCAACAGGTTCCATGGTAACTGGCAGGATAGCAGGATATGGCATCATGAGAGTCTGAGCACGAGATCGCACCCATCTGAGATAAGCCTCCATAGGAATAGTGTACTTAGGCTCCAGAGTCTTGCTGTCAACCTTGTTTACTTTTCCCCATGCTCGTATGAATCTCTGACGGTAACCTTGAAGATCGTTGTCGTAATCAAACACAATGCCCTGAATCAACATGTCATGTGGACCCTCACTTCGAGCATAACCAAACTTTCGTAAAGCTAGAGAGGGGTTGTAGGTGATGCCTCCTCTTATGCCTAGAAGTGGCACATTAGGAAACTCCCCACAACAGTCAATGATAGTGACATTCTCCATAGATCTGGAGCACCAATGAATATCTGAATGCGAGAGTGACATGATTCTCTTGGACCATCTGAACCCTTGCTCATTCTTCATTACTGAGCGAGGAAGGTGAGAAATAAACCACCTAGATAGCAAAGGTATGCAACACATCAAAGTTCCTCTTGCCCTTGTAGTACGGGTATGAAGAGAATGCAGGATATCCCCAAGCAATGTAGGCACTGGATTGTGACTCAGGAAAATGTTGATGGCATGAACATCTATGAACTGATCTGGATTGGGAAATAATACTAAGCCATATATCAGCAAGGCTAAGATTTCCTCAAAAGCATCATAGCTCATAGCCTTCAAGAACATTTGAGCCTTCTCTATCAACACCTTAGCAAGAATACCCTTAACTCCACTTCTCGTTTCTAGAACAATGTCAGCCTTCTTCAGATGTAGAGCTGCAGCAATAACCTCAGGTTTAGGCTCCCTCTCCAAGCCTGTGAATGGTTTCTGATCAAGAACAGGTATACTCAGAAGTTTAGAGAACTCTTCCATGGTTGGAACCAGCTGGTAGTCGGGGAATGTGAAGCAATGGTGCTTAGGATCAAAGAACTGAAACAGGACACTCATCATGTCTTCATTGAATCCTGAGGTGACTAGATCCAGTAGCTGACCATATCTCTTGATGAACTGGGAGTGATCAGACACTTGAGAAACCAACTCTTTAAGCTTAGCAGGTATCCCTACAAAGTTGATCCTGATAGTGTTTCTACGAGCAGAAGCCATGACCTGCAACAAAGAACAAAGATAAATCCTTTGGTCCTTGAAATGGTTAGTGAAAATGCTATGCTTATGATGCATGATGATGTCATGATGTTATGCTCAATCACAAACATGTGGCACACACAAACAAGTCACACCATAGCCCTAGGTTTAAAGGCTTGCATGAGGTTTAAAGGTAAGTACCCTACCCTGAAGTTAGTTGGTTCATCCTGTCCTACAAAAGTAACCATGTTCTAAGGGATCTCAATATCATTGATCCTTCACAAGGGTGGTTGTTCAGTAGGAAACTTACTTGCCAACCAAAACCCTCCAAGTTTAGAATCTCAATGAGCGTAGTATCGAGTATCAACCAACTTCAGTCTGCACCAAAGCCGGTTATCTCACTACTTTCTAAAGGCCAAGATGGGATAACTAGGGTTCTAAAAGTTAGTTAGTGCATTGACAACATATGGCAGCCTCATATTATCCTCAACTTGACTTAAGGAACATAAGCACCAACCAAGAAGTCACACTAACTATGGCCACCAGATCAACCATATCGGTATACGCCGTACAGTTTCCTTGGTCTATTGCCATTTACCTAAGGTACACTAGATCCGGGTTAGGATCTTTCACACATAAGAGCCCAACAAGTAAGTATGAAGCAAACAAGGCAAACAATTTTAAAGTGATCTAATTCCTAAGGGTACCCCTCTTTAATATTAAATCCCCAGCAGAGTCGCCAGTTCTGTAACACGGTGGGAGAACTGACTTTAGTTATGTTGCGGATAGCAAGAGTCGCCACCGACTTTTATTTTATCCAAAGGAAAGGCATAAAAGAACAGGAAAGACCTTTTAAAAGATTTTTGGGTCCGGGGGGTAGGTTATGTAAAGGGAAGGTATTAGCACCCTTTACATCCATGGTTATCCATGGGCTCTTAGTTACTTAGCTCACTTTGAATTGTTTTTGAAAATGTGAAGTGTGTGAATAGAAATTTTCATAAGAGTTTGATAATGATCCATGTACGGATGCGTAAAAAACTTGTGTTTGAAAATTGTTTGAAATTTGTGAAGTGTTTGAAATTTATTTTGAAATAGTGAGCAAGTAACTATGAGGAACCTACCCTAAAGTTTAAGTATTTATGTTCTTTATCCTTTAAATGGTAAGACTATCCCTATTATTAAGGAATAGGTAGTCATTATCTTGGATGTGAGGGACATATGAAGGGACATCTGTTTAATGAAGGCAACTGTAGGGTGTATTAAGCATTTTTGGAGGGACTGTCATCTTTATTCGGAAGGGACAAGATCAATTTGAAGGCAACATTCTAAGAGGGACTTGATCTTTTATTATTAAGGGACTAGATGACTTTATTTTTGAGGGACCTTTGCTTTATACACCCTACTTGACCTTTTGATTAGGCAACATGAGAGGTAACCCTAGAAAGTGAGATGGCGATCAAAGATCGACTTACGTGTGTGAGTGTACAATTTAATAATTATCTTTAGAATTAAGTGATCTAAATTCAATTTTAAATAGTATACATATTTACACTCCCTATTTTTACTAACCATGACATAAAAATAAATAATTTAAATATTACAAAAAATTACATCCAGGAGCAATTACAATAATAATAATAATAAAAAGCAATTAAAATAAATAATCAAAATAAATAAATAAGCAATTAATTGGGTTAGTAGAAAATAATAGTAATAATAACAAATTAAAAAAATAAATGGAGTTAGTAATAAAAATAATCATAAGAAAAGAGGTTAGTACAAATATACAAAAATATGTAGAATTTAAAATGACATTTTTAAATTAAATAAGCAATTTTTTAAGAATTTTAAGAAATAAATAATAAAGGAATTATAATAACAACATAATAATTATTTACAAAAAGAATAAAATTAATTATTTAATTAAGTATTAGAAAAATTAATTAGGTTAACATTTAAAATTTAGATAAGAATTAGGGTTAGAGATTTTAAAAAATAAAATTAGGGTTTAAGTTATATACAAGAATATTAGGGTTTAATAATAATTTATTAACTAAATAAATATATACATATAAATAGATAAAAAAAACATATAAAGAAATAAATATATTAATTTTGGTTTTGAGAAAATAATATAAGTTTTTTTAAAAAAATGATTTATACATATTGTTTTAGAAAAATGTTTAAATTTATTTTAGAAAATAATATAAAGAAATAATAGAAAAATAAAACCAGAAAAAATAAAAACAAAAAAAAAAGCAGGACCTGGGATTTGAACCCAGGTCCTTTACCTGGAAACTCAACAGCATTACCACTGGGCTAGCGCGCGCTGGCTGTCAATATGTTGCCTCCATATGCTTTTGTTCCAATCCTGTAAAACAAATTAATTGGAAAAAAATTTGCCCGAAGGCTGGTTTCGAACCCAAGACCTTGCTTCCACATACGCGTACCCTCACCACCAAGCCATCAGTGTTTCTCAACATATATAATACAAACATTAATATATAATATAAATTTAAATTCAAATTCTGGATTCGCGCGCAGCTTCTTCTTCAACCTCCAGACCTGCAATTTTTCTTGCGAATTTTGCTTCAAGTTTTCCTGCGATTTTTCGTTTGCAGCAAACCCTACGAAATTCAATCATCAATTAAACAGTAACATTTTATCAAATTGAATATACCAACATGATCCAGAGGTTAATTAGAGTTGATCTGTGGTTCTAGAATTCATTTATCATTGATAAATCATGAAACCCTAAAACGGCCGAAGAACCCTAGCCATGGTGATTTCTCCATCTTGGACCTAAAATCAAATTAATTTATCCAGAAAGCATCCAAACATCATCATAAACACAAACCAACAGTTAGTTTTCATTAACAATGAGTAAATCATTCAAATCGAAAATTTTTAAAACATGAACAAAGTGCATTCGGTTTTCACGATTTAGGGCATGAATGAATGATGTTATGATCCAAAATCAATCACTAAACTTCAAGGAACAAATTGCAACCTTTGGTTTGTCTTGAAAAGGGCTCTAAGTGCCAAACCGAATTGGAGTTTTTTGTGTGAATTTTGGAATTTTGCTCTTACCTTTGGAGGCTCAATTTTTCGTCCCAATGCTTGTAATGAGTTTGTCTATATGTAGTGAACTGAATTAGGTCAAAATAACATGGATTTATGGGCCTTGTCTTGATTACTTGATCATGAAGTTTTCTCCTTTCAAATATTGAAAAATATCTTATCTAACCCTTCCAAATTAGGCTAGCACGAATTTGTGTGATATCAATCAGCTTTGAATGGTTTTTAAGATTTTCTAGAAGAAGAATCACTTTTAAATATTCAATTTTCATATTTTATTTAGATTTAATTTGATTTTTAATGAATAAAATTCAAATAAATACTAAATAAAAAATAAAAATCATGAAAATGCTTGGATTGGGTCGTGTGGGATAATATCTCAAGGATTGGGTTGCACAATGGTAAGCCCATTTGGAAAAAATTGATTATAAGACCCCTTTTGTTCAATATTCTTTTCAAAAATTTCCCAACTTTGCAAGGACACAACTCCTTCAATTTTAATGCTATGAGGGTGTTCTTGGACATTTTGGAAAGCTTGAAGAGTCCTCTAACCAACCCCACTGGTTTCATGTCCATATCATTTGCCATTCTCAAGTTATGCCCTTTTGTAGTTGTTGACTCTTTGTTGACTTTCAAAAGGACCTATAATGTCTTAGCTCATACCTTCCAAATGAAGCATTTTTGGGCTTGGCTTGTGAGACACAAAGTTGTAGAGAATTCAATTTCCTTCAAAATAAGCTTTGGATGGAGACTTGGTGATGAAGTATGTGAAAGTTATGATTGGTCAAAGTTCAGTTGACTTTTACTGAGGAAACCCTAATTTAGAAACTCCTGATTCTTGATGATCTGAAATCTCCTTGATGAATCATGATCAACCCTTGATCAAATGATGAATTTTACTTCATATACTTGATGTTGACAAAAAATCATGAAGTTTGACTTTGGTTTGACCACAGTTGACCTCAGTTTGACTTTTTAACTGCTTTGACTGATTTTGACTTATCTGATCATTTGACTGAGCAAACTTCTGAGAAAAGTCTTGAAACTTGTCATGGGGGTTCTTACACACATATAAGATGTTATGAAGCTCACTTGAAGTCTTGGTAATTCATTAGCCTGATTAAAGTCAAAACCCTAGTTTTGGATGCACTGCTTAGGAGGTGCATTGTATGAGGGAATTGTCAACTCTTCTGACCAATTGTGAACTTTGTGAACCTTGTGAACCATCATAAAATGTCTTGTGAACCTCATGGGAGGTATTGTGAGCCTTGTGAACCTCATAAAGTGTCTTGTAAACTTCATGAACCTCATGAAAGGTCTTGTAAGCATTGTGAATCTTGTGAACCTTGTGAACCTCATAAAGTGACTTGTAGACTTCATGAACCTCATGAAAGGTCTTATAAGCATTGTGAATCTTGTGAACCTTCTTAGCACACAAAGTCTTATATTGTGAGGGCAAATTTTGGGGTGCAACACTGCTCCTTGGTCTTTTGCCATGTGGGGCATTGATATGATTGGTGAGATCAAGCCTACTGCTTCTAATGGGCATCATTTCTGTAGATGTTTAAGAATTGGCAGAATTTTTGACCAAACAAGAAATGCTAAATTCAGTTCAGAATGTCCTATCAGATGTTGGGACATTATCAAACAGAGTATGTGAATTTATTTCAGGATGTCTCATCAGATGTTGGGACATTGTGTGAATAAATTTAGTTCAGTTTTTCAGGATGTCCCAACAGATGTTGAGACATCTCAGACCTGCTATCAGAATTAATTATTGATTAACAGATCAGAGATATTTAAGGAGAACTATCTGGGATTAATTAATGCTGGATAAAAACAGAACAAGGCGCATCTGTAGGGAGTTTTAAATTGAAGATTCAGATTAAAACAGAAGACCTAATGCACCTAGAATATAGGAGGTAACAAACCCTAAATTCAAGGTGACAGTTGCTGCACATTAGGGCTGGATCATTCTACAGAAAGCCCAAAATTCAGATACCTATTTAAACAACAGAAACTCATAGAATTGAGTACGAATTTCAGAAGACCAAATAGGGTGTCTAGTGTTTTAATAGCAGGTTGTTTTTATGTACCACTTTATGAGCTTTTAAGCAAAAGTGCATTTGTGACTTGATTGAAACTGTTAAGTAAGATCAAGCTGTTTTGTTTGAAGGATGTCTTCAATTTCAGTAAACTTGTAAACTTGATCACTGGATGATTGAGGGGGAGTGAGTAGGGTACTCTTATCTAAGTGAGTCTTAGGTAGAAATTGCATTGGGTAAGTATTAAGTGATAGATTAAACAGGGTGGTTTAAGTCTAGAATTAATATTACTAATAGTGGATTTCCTCCTGGCTTGGTAGCCTCCAGATGTAGGTGTGGTTATACACTGAACTGGGTTAACAAACTTCTGTGTTGTTTACTTTTCTTGCTGTTTAAGTTTTGGTTAAATTTGTCAAATGTCCTATTAAGTGTTGGGACATCTCTTAGGACATCTCATACCTGATCACAGAATTTCAATTGGCATCAGAGCAGGCACCCTGCCTGTTTATACTGGGTGAGATCTAGGGAAAACAAATTCTGTAACATGGACAGAGATATAGGGTCAGTAAATAGACCACCTATACTGGATGGTTCTAATTATGACTACTGGAAGCCAAGAATGATTGCATTCTTAAAGTCACTTGACAACAGGGCATGGAGAGCAGTAAATGTTGGATGGAAACATCCTGTTCAAGACACCAAAGATGGATCAATAGTTCTGAAACCTGAAGAAGAATGGAGTAAAGAGGAAGAAGATTCAGAACTAGGCAACTCAAAAGCCCTAAATGCTTTATTCAATGGCATTGATAGAAATATTTTCAGACTGGTGCATCATTGTGAGCTGGCCAAAGATGTGTGGGATACCCTCAAGACAACTCATGAAGGAACATCAAAAGTAAAAATGTCAAGACTTCAACTTCTCACCACCAAGTTTGAAAACTTGAGAATGAAGGAAGATGAATCAATTCATGAGTTCTACATGAACATCTTGGATATAGCCAATACTTCTGGAGCCTTGGGAGAAAAGATGACTGATGAAAAGCTTGTAAGGAAGATTCTCAGATCTTTGCCAAAAAGATTTGACATGAAAGTCACAGCAATAGAAGAAGCTCAAGACATATGTTCTATGAAAACTGAAGAACTCATTGGTTCCCTTCAAACTTTTGAGATGGGAATGAATGACACACATGCTAAAAAGAACAAAAGCATAGCCTTGGTTTCAAATACAGATGATGAAGAAGATGATGAATCAGCAAATGATAAAAGCTTATCAGAAAACCTTGCACTGATTGGAAGACAATTCAAACAGATTCTCAGAGGAATGGAAGGAAAATCCAAACCTAGTGGAAGAAACACAAACTCTGAGAACAGAAGACCTTATGATGCTAACAAAAGAGTAAAGTATGCTGAAAAGACCAGTCAAGATAAAGGAGTCAAATGCCATGAATGTGAAGGATATGGACATATCAAGTTTGAATGTCCTACCTACTTAAAGAGGCAAAAGAAAGGACTCTCTGTGACCTGGTCTGATGAAGACTCAGGAGATTCAGAAGAAGAATCAGCTAAGCACATTACTGCTTTAGCTGGACTGTGTGAATATGATAGTGATTCCAGCTGTGGAGAGCTTACTTATGCAGATCTTGAGCAAGCCTTCAAGGATCTGTACAAGAGTAGTACTGAAGTATGCAGTGAGGTCATAAAGCTAAAGAAGCAGAATGAAGTACTAGAAGAAGAAAAAGCAAGTGATCAAGTAATCATTGATACCTTAAAAAGTGAAGTAACTCTTCTCAATTCTAAGCTGGAACATATGTCCAAATCTGTTAGAATGATGAACAGCAGCTCAAATACACTGGATGCTATTCTCTGCAATAATAAACATTCAGGGGACAAAAGTGGACTGGGATATAACAGAGATGAAGCCAGCTCTAGCAAAACTACTTCAAAAATTACACAGTCAAACAAGATGTCCCAACAGATGCTTCAACATCAGAACACAAAGACAAACATAATGTTCCAACAGATGTCTCAACATTCTGGAAAGAACAAAATGAAGAAGAAGTATCAAAGATGGAGATGCCATCACTGTGGAAGATTTGGGCATATCAAACCTCACTGTTATAAGCTACATGGATATCCAAATCAGATGTGTCAGCAACCTTCCAAGCAGAAAGTAGAAGGTACCAAGAAAGTGCTGCATAGAAATCAGCAATCTCCTAAGCAAAAGACAGAAGTAATCAAGAAAGTTTGGAGACCAAAAGCTGACATTCAGACTGATCAAAGTCACATACCCAAGAACAAGATCAACAATCAAGCTTGGAGATCAGCTGAACAACACTCAGAGCAGAGGCATCAAAAGAAATCTCAACTCATCTGGTCAAAGAAAAGTACTGCATACATAGCACATACATCATTGAAAGTATCAGCTAAAGAAGACTGGTACTTTGACAGTGGATGCTCAAGACACATGACTGGATTGAAGAATTTGCTAGTAAACTTAAAGTCATATTCATCCAGGTATGTTACCTTTGGAGATGGAGCTAAAGGAGAGATCAAGGGAGTTGGAACCTTGGATTGTCAAGATGTTCCAAGATTAGATGATGTGCTGCTTGTTAAAGGTTTAACTGCTAACCTGATTAGTATAAGTCAACTATGTGATCAAGGATACAGTGTAAACTTTACAAAAACTGAATGCATAGTGACTAACCAAGAGCAAGAAGTTGTCATGAAAGGTGCAAGGTCTAAAGACAACTGTTACATGTGGGAGCCACTAGACTTCAGTCCCACTTCAACTTGTTCTCTAGCTAGAGAAGAAGAAGTAAAACTATGGCACCAAAGGCTAGGTCATCTTCATTTCAGAGGCATAAAGAAGATCATATCTATGGATGCTGTAAGAGGTATCCCTAAACTGAAGATTGATGATGGCAAAATCTGTGGTGAATGTCAAATAGGCAAACAAACCAAGATGTCCCATCCAAAGCTCCAACATCTGACAACTTCCAAAGTTTTGGAATTGTTACATATGGATCTCATGGGACCTATGCAAGTTGAAAGCCTTGGTGGTAAGAGGTATGCATATGTGGTGGTTGATGACTTTTCAAGATATACATGGATAAATTTCATTAAAGAAAAGTCAGATGTCTTTGATGTATTCAAGGAATTATGTCAAAGATTACAAAGGGAAAAATCCAGCTGTGTGATCAGAATTAGAAGTGATCATGGAAAGGAATTTGAGAATCAAAAATTCTTAGATTTCTGCTCTTCAGAAGGAATCAATCATGAATACTCTTCTCCTATCACTCCTCAACAGAATGGGATTGTTGAGAGAAAAAATAGAACTATTCAAGAATCTGCAAGAGCTATGATACATGCTAAAAAGCTACCTCTGTATTTCTGGGCTGAAGCCATGAACACTGCCTGCTATATCCATAACAGAGTTACCTTGAGAAAAGGAACTTTGTCCACAATATATGAAGTCTGGAAGGGCAGAAAACCCACTGTTAAGTATTTTCATGTATTTGGAAGTAACTGCTACATTCTGGCAGACAGGGAGCAAAGGAGAAAAATGGATCCTAAAAGTGATGAAGGGATTTTCCTTGGATACTCTACAAACAGCAGAGCATACAGAGTATTTAATTCTAGAACCAAGGTTATCATGGAGTCCATAAATGTGATAATTGATGATGCTCCTACAGATGTCCCAGAAGATGTTGGAACATCTACTGATATCAAGATTGAAGCTGAAGAAAAGGATGATCAATATAACTGCACTCAATCTGATACAAGGACAGAAGAATCCAGTAAACCTCCCTCCATCAGAATACAGAAGGATCATCCCAAAGATTTAATAATTGGTGATCCCAACAGAGGTGTGAGCACTAGATCAAGAGAAATGATTTCAGGTTCTTGTTTTGTGTCCAAAATAGAACCTAAAAACATCAAGGAGGCTCTCACTGATGAATACTGGATTTGTGCTATGCAAGAGGAATTAGGTCAATTCACAAGGAATGAAGTGTGGAATCTTGTTCCTAGACCTAATGACATAAATGTGATTGGTACAAAATGGGTGTACAAGAACAAGTCAAATGAACAAGGAATTGTTACAAAGAACAAAGCTAGACTTGTGGCTCAAGGATACACTCAAATTGAAGGGGTAGACTTTGATGAAACCTTTGCACCAGTAGCAAGGCTTGAATCAATAAGACTACTGTTGGGAATTGCTTGTATCTTAAAGTTCAAGCTATTTCAAATGGATGTGAAAAGTGCCTTTCTTAATGGTTATCTTAATGAAGAGGTATATGTAGAACAGCCTAAAGGATTTGTTGATCCAAGCTGTCCAAATCATGTATACAAACTCAAGAAAGCACTTTATGGTCTGAAGCAAGCTCCAAGGGCATGGTATGAAAGACTTACCACATTTCTTATCAAGCAAGGATACAGAAAAGGTGGGATTGATAAAACCCTGTTTGTTAAAGATGAAGAAGGAAATGTCATGATTGCACAAATATATGTTGATGACATTGTGTTTGGTGGGATGTCTGATAAAATGGTCAAACATTTTGTCAAGCAGATGGAAGCTGAATTTGAAATGAGTCTAGTAGGTGAATTAACCTATTTTCTTGGTCTGCAAGTTAAGCAAATGGAAGACTCAATGTTCATCTCACAAAGCAAGTACTCCAAGAACATAGTGAAGAAATTTGGAATGGAAAATGCTTCTCATAAAAGAACTCCTGCTCCTACACATTTAAAGCTGACTAAAGATGAGAAGGGTGAGAATGTAGATCATAGTTTATATAGAAGCATGATTGGAAGCTTGTTATACTTGACTGCTAGCAGACCAGACATTGCATTTGCAGTAGGAGTTTGTGCAAGATATCAAGCTGATCCAAAAGTCAGTCATCTCAATCAAGTCAAGAGAATCCTTAAATATGTTAATGGTACTTGTGACTATGGCATAATGTACTTTCATGGTTGCAAACCTATTCTCACTGGCTTCTGTGATGCTGATTGGGCAGGAAGTGCTGATGACAGAAAAAGCACTTCAGGAGGATGCTTCTTTCTAGGAAACAATCTGATTTCTTGGTTCAGTAAGAAGCAGAATTGTGTATCTTTATCTACAGCTGAAGCTGAGTACATAGCAGCAGGTAGCAGTTGTTCTCAGTTGGTTTGGATGAAGCAGATGCTCACTGAGTACAATGTCCCACAGGATGTCATGACATTGTACTGTGACAACTTAAGTGCAATCAACATATCTAAAAATCCTATTCAACATAGCAGGACAAAGCATATTGATATCAGACATCATTTCATCAGAGATCTTGTAGAAGAGAAGGTGATTTCATTGGAGCATGTTGTTACAGATCTGCAATTAGCTGATATCTTTACCAAAGCATTGGATGCTACACAATTTGAGAACTTAAGGGGCAAACTTGGAATATGTTTATGTGATATTTAGCAGTTAATGAGATGTGCCAACATGTCATATGACATTGCATGGCATAAGTTCCAGATGGCAAAGCTAGTCTGGACAAGATCCTTGGGAATTCCATTCTTAATCATTTGGACTGTAACGGCTAATTATTTAGTAACTACTTATAAGAAGCTATCAAGATTCTCATCATATCATCACAAGCGAATCACATTAACTCTCAATTCTTCAGAAATCATAAACCCTAAAGCTGTTCATCCTTCTTCCTCTACAATGTCTCAAAACCCTAAAACAGCTGAGGAAATTCTCAACAAGGAAGACGTGGTTCATGCCACTCCAATCTCTGTTGTGCCAATGCCATCAACACCATTGGACGAGCTCAGGGGAAGCGCCTCTCACACTAAAAAGGCAAGAACACCAAAGAGATGTAAAGATCAAATCAGAAGCAAAGCTAAAGGCATTCCCTCTCCTGCTAACATGTCTACAAGATACTCCAAATATGTTGATGATTCCATCAAGGAGATTGTGTCGCTCCCGACAAATGAAAAATGGTTCAGATGAAGGTACAGACGCGAACGGTCGGCGAAGGGAACAGTGAGAACACACAGCCGTGAACTCACTGGAGATGAAAAGAGTCGCCAGCTAGGCATTTTTATCCCGGAGGAAAGGCAATGCTGCATAAGCCTAGAAAAAGATGGATAAGACGGTTTGAGAACCAGAGAGACTGAGAAAGGGGGTTGGTTACAACCTGGGAAGGTATTAGCACCCAGATTGTCCGTCGTACTCGACGGGATCCACGCTTAAAGATTTGTGTTTTAAAGGGGTAGTGTCAGTGCAATTTGTGTGTAAAAGAGCTGGAAAGATGTACAGGTGTCAGTGTAAAAGAAAGTGATGTGTATATACAGTGTCAGTGTGAGATCAGGAATGAAATGCTCATGATAATGAGGCTTAAAGAATGAAGCTAGAAGGAGGGGGAATGAACAGAGACTTTTGTTCGATAACCGTTAAGTTATGCCTACGTATCCTCTCGTGCAATGAGGAAGTCAGAACACCGTAGTTCGACCCAAAGAGACTGAAAGGTGAATTGACTTGTGAACTGCTTACTTGCCTATGCTCAAGTGTATGACCTGTCTGGCTCAGGTGCTGACTGTCTTGCATTAGACGGAAGAAGCAAGTTCTCGATTATGAGTGAGTGAGATGAGAAAAGAATCCCGGAGGAGACGATTATTGTTTGTTTTTGTGTTTTCAGTCTTTTATTGTTTTTGGAGTTTGTCATAAGATAATGAGCTTAAGCCTAAACCAATGGGTTAGTAAACTCATCACATCTTCCCTCTGATTAGGGGTAATGAGAGTACCTTAAGTGTGAAGTCAGATTCTCACACTTAATCACCTTTGGTGCAGGATTAAGATCATTAACCTACTTGTGATTATTTAGATGTTTTTGTGATTTTGTTTAGTGTTGAGTAATGAGGTTAAGCCATAATCAGGGATTAAACAGACTCATTACACCATCCTAAGAGAAGGATAATAGATGAGAATGTTTAAGCTGAGGAAGGCTCCTCAACTTAATCCATGGTTAGGGATTAAACTCATGACAAAACAAGCCTTTGATTAAGTGGATTTTATTTAGATTAATGGTATGATGATGAAGTGTTTTTTATGATTTGTAAGACAACTTGAGGGGGACTTGTCCATTAACACTAGGGTTAGTCCTTCTTAACCAATTAAGGAAGAATTAGAACCCTAATGCAAGGCCCAAGTTACAAGTGATGTCTTGATGATTATTAAGTGGATTTATTAAGAGATTTAAACACCTTAAGGGTTTAATACTTAGGATTAAAGTTATACACTCCATCCTAAGAGAAGGATGCAGGCATAAGCTTAATCACAAAGTCTTAAAGCCTTTAGGGTTTAGTCCCTGATTATGAGATGAGAAGAGAGGACTCAAGGAGACACAAAGGTAAAAACTATGAGGGGAGACTAATCAAAACCCTAATCATTGTCATGCTTGGATGATCCTAAGGTTTGTGAGGTTTTCAAGAACAATCTTCAGAAGAACCACCAGGAAGCAGATGAACAGGATCAAGAGAAGCAAAGTGACTTGCTTCATTCAAGAAGTCAAGTCACTTGAAGAAAGAAAGTGGGAGGAAGAAGAATGAGCAAGCTCAAACTCAAACACATATAAGAATGCAGCAATGGATGCAAGAGAGATGAAAAGAAAAGTTATGAGAAGTGAAGGCAAATCCACTTCTCAAGTTTACTTACCACCTGAAATGTTAGAAAGAAATGCAATGCAATGCTAAATGAGATGAAATGGTATGATGCTTAGCAAAACCAGAAGCATGGTGATGATGAAAATGATGTTATGAGGTGCTGCAAACATGAGGCAAGGCAATGGGGATGTTCATACAAGCTTATGAATGCATATGATGCAAGTTAAGGAGCATGAACAAACATGGAATGTTATGAAGCATACAAGACAAATGACATGGCAAGTATGTAATGCAATGATCAAACATGTTTCCTATATGTCTTAAGATGTCAAATGAATCACAAGAATGCACAAAATGCAAAGACAAGTCATGTTATGCAAGAGAGTGCAAGAAGGATGCAAAAGAAAGCCCAAATTAGGGTTCATGGATCAAACATCAAACACAAACCAAAAACAGAAGCAAACCTCATGATAAAAAATGGAAAATGGCATCCAAAGAAACCCTAGGCCTATGATGAACCACTTCCCAAAGGGGAGCTCTCAACTCTCAACCAAACTCAAGATATGAATTTTCTAAGTTATTAGGGTTTTTTAGGGTTCTTAACAAAAGAAATGCCAAACAATTTGAAAATGCAAGAACAAATCATGGCCTTTTTATCCTAGGAACTACATGCAAAACAAAAGACAATGCAAGAAGAATCAATGTCTCAACCTTCACCAATTGGCAGAAATGAATTTTTGAATCCATGATCAAAATAATGCATAAAAAATGATTTAATTCAATGAAAAATTCTTAAAATGCATCAAGATCAAAAAAGAAATTTGGTTTGAAGGTTGGACAATGTTTCTAAATGTCTTAGAACATTCCATGAATTTTTTTGTAATTTTTAAATACCTAAAAGTATTTTTAATTAATTAATTCTCATTAATCAATTAAAAATAATCTTTTAAATATTTAAAAATACTTTTTTAATGATAAAAAATAAAATAAAAATATTTTTGGGTCATAAAAATTATTAAAACTTTAAGGAAAAAGTTTCATAATTTTTATGAATTTTTTGCTATTTTAAAATTAAATATGCAAAACAAATGAAAAAGAAATGAATTAAAATTAAAGAAAATGAAAAGTAAACGCAAGGGATGGCCAGGATTGAATCTGGGAAAGAATGCATTGACCTGGCGCGTGATCTGATGGTCATAATTCAAACTAACTTAAACCTGATTAATTAAATAATAATCCAAAATTAAAACTTAATGACATGATCTGAACCACTCATATGCGCGCGGGAAGCCAGATCCAAGGGCCCAAATTCAAACTTTGCCCTAACCCTAAATTAATGACTAATCACTTTCAGGTCACCGGAGACGAGCTCCGGTCGTCTTCTCCGGTGACCTTCTCCCCTGAAAACTTCCAAATCCTTCCCTAGGTTACTAAAATGAAATCTAAAGCCATGGGAATGATCCTCACATCCTCACGAACCAAACCCCTCTCTCAAAACACATTTATGTTTCCCAAATAAGCTGAATCGAAGAGGATAAGTTCTAGGTCACGCAAGCTTCAGAAACAAATTAAATGCTCAAATCACAACCATTTTCAAAACCAATGGTACCAGAATGATCAGTGAAGCAAATAGAACAAGTTTGTAACAATAAAAATGATTTCTGGAAAAATAATTTTCGAGCTACCTGAGATTTGAAGCTTTCAGTTTGAGAACTTTCTGGCCTCTTCTTTCAGTGCAAAGCCCTCCACTTGATCCCCAGATGATGTTTGAATGCTCAAATGGAGTTTAAGTTGGCTGGATAATGAGATTCGACAACTTCTGCTCAAGCTTGATCAGAAATGGCAATGGTGTTTTAGGCACTTTCAGGTCATGGTGATGGGTTGTTTGTGATCCTGAGGGTGAATGGAGAAGGTCTTTGGTGTTTGTTTGGATGTTTGTGGCTTGTGGAGAGAGATTCGATAGAAAGTGCAGGCTGAGGTGAAGAATGGTTATGGAGTGTTCAGGCTGTTTCAGGCTTGTGTTCTTGGTGTTTTGTGATCTATGAGGCAGGGTGAGTTGAATGGAGGAAAAGGTTTGGGTGTTTTCAAGCTGTGGAGAGGAATTCGAAGGCTTGTGCAATGTGAAGTGATTTTGTGAATGTGGTCAATGGGATGGTTTCAGCCTTGCTTCTTCATATCTTTGGCTTGCCAAGGGATATTGTATTATAATCCTATAGGTCAGATGATGTGACCTGGCCTATAGTGATTGGTAAGTTTACTTTTGCTCAAAATCCACTTTATGTGTAAGAGAGGTATGGTGAAGTGCTAGGCAAGGACATGGGCTGGTTCTGGCGCAGCAAAGTGAAGGGAAAGGCTAGGCTTGGTCCAGCATTCAAGGCAGCAAGTTGGTAAAGCATGATCATGAGTTTTTGCAAGTTGTGATATTTTGGTTCACATGTGATTCTTTTGCCTAACCAAACATAAAACCATGGCATTCTTAGTTCAAATCTGATTTTTAGGACTTAGAGAATGTTTGTGTAATGGTTTGAAATGAATTAGAGGTCACATGATGCATTGGTTCAAGGTTTTGCAAAATTTCCAAATGAGGCATGCCTTGAAAATTAATGATTTTAGCCAACTTTGCATTGCCATAACTTTTGATCCAAGAAGAGTTTGATCATGTTCTTGTACTTTTTGAAAAGGGAAAGATGAGATCTACAACTTTCATGACCAAGGTTTTTCCATTTGAAGCCTTTTTGGACCAAGAATCAAAGCTTGAAAATTGACCTAAAATGATGCATCCTTGAAAAGTCAACTATGCCCAAAAAGTCAACATTTGCAAAAACCCTAAATTCTTGATTTCTATGAACTTCAACCTTCTTCCATGATCAAATAAAGATCATATACACTCAAAATGATGAAGATCACCCATTGGTTGGGTCATTGGGGGCCTCAGATGCCCTGATTTTGCACTGACTTGTCTGAAAAGTCAACTCTTGATCAGATGACTTCCCCATGGAATTTCTTCATGAAAATTGATATGCATACTCCCTATACCATATAGAGATCAATGGAAACAAGAATGACCAAAATTTTTGGAATTATGGCCTCTGAAACCAAAACCCTAATTTTCAGTCAACTGTGCAGTCAAGCCTGGCTCTGCATCCACTCAAACCCTAGTCCTTGTGATTCCTCTGCAATTTTGACTTTGAGGAGATGAGATATGATATAAGAACACACATGGACCCCTTTGAGTTGATTGGTGGCCTTTGGAATGGCTCAAGAAGCTTTGAGGTTGCTCAGATCACAAACCCTAGGTGCAGATGCCTTGGAAACTATCCAGTGAATCAAAAATGAGATGTGAGATGATATGATTGTGTTTATGCATATGAGATGACCATAAGCCATGGTGTGAATGGGTGAGGGCAAATTTGGGGTGTTTACAGCTGCCCCTATTCAAGCATGAGTTAGCTGTGCAGGATGTAAGCGACGGCTTAACAGGCCAAACAAGATAACTTGTGGTTGAATACCAAAGACAGTCCAAAATTTGCACTCACAGAATGAAGAAGAAAAAGGGATATATATTGTAAAAGCAAAATAAAGTATATTGTAAAGTGGGCGACGGAGGACGACCGTCGAGCAGAGGACGACTGCTGGGTAAAGTGGTATGTGAAGCAAAGCGATGACGGGGACGGCCGACATGCTGGTAAAGTGCAGGAAATAAAGCGATGACGGGGACGGCCGACATGCTGGGGATAAAAAGTAAAGCTAAGACGGGGACGGCCGACTAGCTGGGGAAAAACAAGTAAAGCTAAGACGGGGACGGCCGACTAGCTGGGAAAAACAGGATATTATGATGGGGACGGCCATCAAGATAAAGCTGCAAAGTTCTCTGGGGATTAATGAAACATGACGGGGACGGCCATCAAGTTCATAGAGGTAAAGTAACCAACGATGGGGACGGCCATCGGGTTAAAAAGGAAAATGGACCACGACGGGGACGGCCATCGGGTTAAAGAATGAATGAAATAAACAGATGATGGGGTACGGCCATCAAAGGTGAAGGACGATCACCTAGCAGGGGACGGCTGCTCTGTTGGGAATAAAAGAAATATGATGGGGACGGCCATCAGAGGTGGAGGACGACCACCTGGCAGGGTACGGCTGCCGAAAATATCAACGATGGGGACGGCCATCGGATAGAAAAGGTCAACGATGGGGACGGCCATCGGACGAGCCAGATGGAGGACGACCATCAAGAAGTGGAGGACGACCACTCAGCAGGGGACGGCTGCTCTCAGGGTTTATCATGACATAGGACGAATGTCAGATAACCAAAATCAACAATGGGGACGGCCATTGGATAAAGTGATGAAGGACGATCATCAAAAGGTGGAGGACGACCACCTAGCAGGGGACGGCTGCTAAAATCAACGATGGGGACGGCCATCGGATGAGCATGATGGAGGACGACCATCAAGAAGTGGAGGACGACCACTCAGCAGGGTACGGCTGCTCTCAAAGGTATCATAACACAGGACGAGTGTTAGATAAAAAGAAAATTTGCTTTGTTGGCGATCTACTGGGGAGATAGTAAACACGGACGAGCGTTTACATCCAAGAAACAAAAGGTATAAGTGTTTGGTATTGTGTATAGATTAAAGATGCGGACGAGCATCCCTAAGGCTATGATACGGACGAGTATCATGTAGAAACAAACTGACACATGTTCAGAGATGATGATACGGACGAGTATCAACTGGTTAACAAAGAACACGGACGAGTGTTGCATCTGAAAGGACTCTTCTGGGGAATAGTAGACACAGACGAGTATCTATATTCAAGAAAACATAAGTGTTTGACACGGTGTATGGATTAAAGATGCGGACGAGCATCCGGACGAGTATCACGTAGAAACAAACACTAGACGCAATGCTCTGAGATGATGGTACGGACGAGTACCAACTGGTTAACAAAGAACAAGGACTACTGTCGAATCTGTGGGGATATGAGCGATGGTATATACAAGATACGGACGAGTATCTGTATAAGTGTACCAATGAGTAATGAGTATTGTATTGTATAGATGAGTGTTTTAACTGCTGGGGAGAGTGACACGGACGAGTGTCAAGAGAGAAAAGTATAATATTAACAAGTATCTAGGCGACTGCGCTGGGGATACGACACGGACGGGTGTCAAGAGAGTGTGTATATATATAAGTACATGTGAGTGCAAAGAGGACCCCTTTGGCTTTCTGCTGGGATATGACACGGACGGGTGTCAGGACGTATCTGTAATGAGGGTGATTTGCTTGTGAAGAGTGTTCAGGCGACTTTACTGGGGAATGACGACACGGGCGGGTGCCAAAAGGTATATATACTGGTGTTTGTGATTTGGAAGGGCAGCTGCTTTTGCTGGGATTCTGGTGGGGATTTTTGTATAATGATGATGAACAGTTTATTATTCACAAGTGTTAATTCATAACATGGCTTATGATTATGCTATGCGTTTGATTTTTGCCGTAATGCTCCGTATTAGACGGAATGCTACGCTTTGAGGGTAGTATGATGCAAATGCCATGATTATGCAAAGAGGCGAAGATTCGGGACTCGGATCCCGTTGCTGCGAAGATCTCTGGTCGATCTGCTTGAAATGGACATCCCAGCTGGGGGATGAGATCATTGGTAGATCTAATGATGTATCTGTTTGGGGATATAGGTCACTGATTGACATATCCTTATAATATGGGACCCAGCTGGGGTTTGTAGAAGCTTCTGTACTCTGTTGTGACTTCTTCGTGCGTTGCTCTTCTGGATAGAGGCTGGAGATTCTGTGGGGATATGATCCCCTGACTTCTGTATTCTGTTGAGGAAGAATGGCAACTCGGCTGGGGAATTGTGAGAGGCAACTCAGCTGGGGAGAGCAACAAGAGGCAACTCAGTTGGGGATAGAGCATTTCCGATGCTGAGATTGAGTGTATGTTGATTTGACAACTTTGCTGGGGACATGGGCACCTCCCAGTGCCACGTGGAAGATAGACCGAGTTGATAATGATTTACCTACTTGCTGAGACATAACCTGCATGCCCCAGGTTGCGTTCTGGATACCTGCAATCCTGCAAAGGTAAGGAAACGTACAAAAGGCCCCGAGGTATCCCTCACTGGATTCCTTCATAGGAGTTAAGTACTTTCGAGAATAATCACATTCCCTGTAAGCATGTGTTTTTATTTTTTTAGAGAAGGGCATCTGTACTTATGCAATTGTATTTTTAGAGATATCAGACAACTCTTTGCAAAACATAAATGTAAAAACGAAACATGACCGAAAATCTGATTTTATTAATCCATGTGCCCTGAATTGGCAAGATACAGTCAAGGAAACATATCTCCTGAAATGAAGAGATTGTTACAAATTGAGAAACAAAATGCTGGCGATGTTGACGACGCTTTGAGGAGCTTCCTCTCCTGCTATGACTCGTATGACAATGACGTTCTTCTCGTCTTGCTTTCTGGAGAGAGTTGATTCTGGTTGAAGTCTGATCCTTCGTAACTTACCAAATTGTAGGTGATACAGACGAATTCAGAGTGCAGTTGTTCGCTTATTCCCTTATTTTGCATGGATCGCCCTTTCGGGTTTTCAATCCATCGGGATACCCATTTTTGCCTGAGTTGTCCAATGCGGCTTTTCAACTCAGCGGGTGTACATTTTTCATTTATTTCCCTTATTTTTGCCCGAGTCTTTTATTCTGTTTTTGACTCGCCGGGATGCCCTATTTTTGCCTGGACTTACATTCTGTTTTTATGTCCAGCGGGTCACTTTATGCGAAGTATTTTTTAACTGCATCTGAATTCACAGGGGATGGGAAATCTTCACCATCCATGGTGCTGAGCATCAGTGCTCCACCAGAGAAAACTTTCTTTACCACGAATGGTCCTTCGTAATTCGGAGTCCACTTGCCCCTGTGGTCTGTATGAGGAGGGAGGATTCTTTTCAGCACAAGATCTCCTACTTGGTACTCTCGGTGCCTGACTTTCTGATCAAAGGCTCTTTTCATTCTCTTCTGATATAGCTGTCCATGACAGATTGCAGCCAATCTTTTCTCTTCGATCAGACTCAGTTGTTCGTATCGGGACCGTACCCATTCTGCTTCACTCAGTTTAACATCCATTAGTACCCGTAGGGAGGGTAATTCAACTTCAACAGGTAGGACTGCTTCCATACCATACACAAGCTGATACGGTGTTGCCCCAGTGGATGTTCTGATTGATGTGCGGTACCCATGCAAGGCAAACGGTAGCATTTCATGCCAGTCTTTGTAGGTGACTACCATCTTCTGCACAATCTTCTTGATATTCTTATTTGCCGCCTCAACAGCGCCGTTCATCTTTGGCCTGTAAGGAGAAGAATTGTGATGTTGGATCTTGAAGTCCCGGCACAGCTCTGCCATCATTTTGTTGTTCAAGTTGGAACCATTATCAGTAATGATTCGCTCGGGAACTCCGTATCGACAGATGATATCTCTTTTCAGAAATCTGGCTACCACTTGTCTTGTAACGTTTGCATATGAGGCTGCTTCAACCCACTTGGTGAAATAGTCAATGGCGACCAGGATGAATCTGTGGCCGCTTGAAGCAGTCGGCTCAATCTTGCCAATCATATCAATTCCCCACATAGCAAAGGGCCAGGGTGAAGACATGATGTTCAAAGGATTGGGAGGCACATGCACCTTATCTGCGTAGATCTGGCATTTGTGGCATTTCCTGGCGTAGGCACAACAGTCTGCATCCATCGTGATCCAGTAATAGCCTGATCTTAACAACTTCTTAGCCATGGCATGCCCTCCAGCATGGGTACCAAAAGAGCCTTCATGCACTTCGTGCATCAACAAGTCTGCTTCTGTTTCGTCAACACATCTGAGGAGTACCATGTCAAAGTTCCTCTTGTATAAAGACCCATCAGTGTTCAGAAAGAAACTACCAGCAAGCCTTCTCAAAGTCTTCTTATCATTGGAAGATGCCCCAGGTGGGTATGTTTGATCCTCCAAGAAACACTTAATGTCTTGGAACCAAGGCTTATTATCTTTGACAACGTCTGCTGCAAATACATATGCTGGTCTATCAAGTCTAGACACTGAAATCTGGGGTACAAAGTTAGCCGTTTGAACTTTGATCATGGATGAAATGGTAGCAAGAGCATCTGCAAACTGATTCTCGTCCCGAGGGATATACTCAAGCTTGACTGTTGTGAAGAAAGTCAATAACCTTCTTGTATAATCCCTGTAAGGTATCAGATGATCTTGGTGTGTGTACCATTTTCCGTTGGTTTGATTGACTACCAAAGCTGAATCCCCGAATACAGTCAATGTTTTGATCCTGAGGTCGATGGCTTCCTCAAGACCCATAATGCAAGCTTCGTATTCAGCTTCGTTGTTAGTGCAGTTGAAAGTGAGTTTCGCCGAGAAAGGCATGTGAACTCCTTTAGGTGTAATGAGTACTGCACCAACACCACGACCATTCATGTTAACAGCCCCATCAAACATCATAATCCATTCTTCCTCCGGGTCAGGCCCTTCAGTGTGAATAGGCTCTTCATGATCTTTTGCTTTAATGAACATGATGTCTTCATCAGGGAAATCAAACCTCATAGGCTGGTAGTCATCAATGGGTTGCTCAGCAAGATATTCAGATAGTACACTGCCTTTGATGGCTTTCTGAGATGTGTACTGTATGTCGTATTCTGTGAGAATCATCTGCCATCTTGCAACCCGTCCGGTAAGAGCTGGCTTCTCGAAAATGTACTTAACTGGATCCATTTTTGAAATCAACAAAGTAGTGTGGGTCAACATATACTGTCTCAGTCGGCGAGCAGCCCACGCTAAAGCACAGCAAGTTTTCTCGAGCAGTGAATAACGCTGTTCACAGTCGGTAAACTTTTTGCTTAGGTAGTATATTGCATACTCTTTTCGACCAGACTCGTCATGCTGGCCCAGCACACACCCCATCGATTCTTCTAATACTGTCAAGTACATAATCAGAGGTCTTCCTTCAACTGGCGGCATGAGGATTGGAGGTTCTTGCAGATATTCCTTGATCTTATCAAAAGCCTTCTGGCAATCTTCGTTCCACCTGACCGTTTGTTCTTTTCTTAACAGCTTGAACAAGGGTTCACAGGTCGCTGTAAGGTGAGATATGAACCGTGAAATGTAGTTCAATCGACCTAAGAACCCTCGAACTTCTTTCTCAGTTTTCGGTGCAGGCATTTCCTGAATAGCTTTGACTTTATCTGGGTCAACCTCAATCCCCTTCTCACTTACAATAAAGCCCAGCAGCTTACCGGATCGCACCCCGAATGTGCATTTGTTGGGGTTCAGCTTTAGTTGGTACTTCCTCAGACGCTTGAACAACTTCAGCAGATTCACCAGGTGATCTTCCTCTGTAAGGGACTTGGCGATCATATCATCCACGTAACATTCTATTTCTTTGTGGATCATATCATGGAATAATGTCACCATAGCCCGTTGATATGTGGCACCAGCATTCTTCAGTCCGAATGGCATCACTTTGTAACAGAATGTGCCCCAAGGTGTGATGAATGTTGTCTTCTCCATGTCTTCAGGTGACATCTTGATCTGATTATATCCTGAAAATCCATCCATGAAGGAGAATACCGAGAACTGAGCCGTGTTATCCACCAATACATCGATGTGAGGTAATGGGAAGTCATCTTTCGGGCTGGCTCTGTTCAGATCCCGGTAGTCAACACACATCCTTACTTTGCCGTCTTTCTTAGGCACAGGTACTATGTTAGCAACCCACGGCGGATAGCTAGTCACAGCAAGGAACCCGGCGTCCCATTGCTTTTGTACCTCTTCCTTGATTTTCATAGCCATGTCTGGGCGAGTTCGGCGCAGTTTCTGTTTAACTGGTGGGCATTCTTCTCTCAAAGGCAGCTTGTGCACCACAATGTCGGTATCCAACCCTGGCATGTCTTGATACGACCAAGCAAACACATCAACATACTCTTGAAGCAGATCTATCAGTTGTCTCTTCACTGAGTCTTGCAGGCAGGCCCCGATTTTAACTTCTTTCACGTCTTCATCTGTACCAAGATTAATCACTTCAACCTCTTCCTGGTGAGGAGCAATAACCTTTTCCTCCTGTCTCAACAACCTGGCTAGCTCTTCAGGAAGCTCATACTCTTCATCAACCCCTTCATCAGCTTGATTGATTGGATTTTCAAAGTCATACGATGTCATAGCCGTGCTGTTGTCGGTGCTGTCTGGAAGGCATTCTCTGCAAGGGTTAAGTTTGTTCATTTTAGTGATTGATTTTAATCTTGCTTTAGAAAAAAGTGAAATGAAGTTATCATTTTGAAAACACCGCCATTTATTTTTGTACAAAATGGAAAAACAGTGAACAGAAAAGAAAAAGACTTGTTTGCAAAAAGATGTCTGATATTTCATTAATTTAATCTTGTTTGCACAAAAGTACAGATGGCCCTGATTACAAAATGAGTCTTGTCATCTTGGGCAAGATGCAAGACTTTGATGCATGCTATAAAAATATACAGGAAATAATAATTACTCTGCATGAGTAACTCTTATAATTTCCTGGGAAGACCAGTTCGAGACACTGCTCCCCGGGATCTTTGGACGAATCCAATTCTCCAGATTGCGCTCCTCTTCCAGCTCGTCTTCCAGACAGTTGATAGCATCAGGGGTAAGCATTCCCCCACTGACAAATCCAGGCTCTGCAGCAGCCTTTGCTTGATGTTGAGTTGGTCTGTAACCCAACCCAAATTTGTCCTTCTTCTCCTCCACAGCTAATACCTTGCCCCAGCCTAGGGCAGTTCCTTCCTCAACAACCTTCCGGGCTTGTTGGTATGACGACATTGGAGTACCAGATACAGCAGATGCTTCATTGACGTTCAAAGCTTCAAACCCCTGGCTCATTGTTTCATGGATCTCTCCATCCATCTCAATGTATTTGTAGGTTGCCAGGTGGCTGACAAAAATATCCTCCTCTCCACAGATTGTGACAACTTGGCCTTCCCACTCAAATTTTAACTTTTGGTGAAGGGTAGACGTTATTGCGCCGGCGGCGTGAATCCAGGGTCTACCTAACAAACAGCTGTAGGCGGGCTGAATGTCCATCACATAAAAGATAGTTTTAAAGGTCTGCGGGCCAATTGTCACAGGCAGCTCAATCTCTCCCAGAACCGATCTCTTAGAACCATCAAAGGCCCTTACTACCAGGTTGCTGGGTCTCAATGCCAATCCATCATATTCAAGCTTCACCAGAGCCTTCTTCGGTAAGACATTCAGGGAAGAACCTGTGTCTACCAGCACATGAGAAAGGACAGCTCCTTTGCATTCCAGGGTTATGTGCAAGGCTTTGTTGTGGTTGCGGCCATCCGCTGTCAAGTCAGAATTGGTAAACCCTAGCCCATTGCTAGCAGTAACATTTCCAACCACGGTTTCCAATTGGTTGACAGTAATCTCCTCCGGCACGTAAGCTGCGTGCAGGACTTTAAGTAGTGCATTCCGATGGGCTTCGGAGCACATAAGCAGTGAGAGGATGGAGATTTTGGATGGCGTCTGGTGAAGCTGATCCATAACTTTATAATCACTCTTCTTGATGATCCGCATAAACTCATCAACTTCTTGATCAAATGGAGTCTTCAGGGTTTCTTTGGCAGCTGGATCTTCCTGCACCGGGCCTTTTCCCTTTGCCTTGGCAGCAGCTTCTGCTTCGGCAGTAGGTCTTTGGACTTGTGAAGAAAAGAGACGTCCGCTTCGAGTGAAGCCTCCGCCTCCCCCCACATTATCTACTTGTGGTGCAGGTGCTGGTGTTTCAAGAGTGATTCTTTTTCCTTCGCAGTATACGTCAGAGCCATAGTGCCAAGGGATGGCCCTATTGCTTTCATATGGTACTGGTCCAGGCACCGTGACAGTGACTGGACTGATTGCTGCTGCTGAAGGGACTGTTATTGTTTGTGGATCGTAAAAGATTGTAACTGGTGCTCTGGCGGGAGCAGCACCTTCTGAATGGTAGGCGGAGTTATTTTCAGGATCGTAGAATATGGTAACAGTAGAGACATCTTCATGATTGATTGCTGGTGTTGTAGGAGGTACTGTTGGAAGGACTGATGTTGTTGTTGTCGGAGATTCGGGATGGAATGAAGCTGAAGTTGTAGCAGGAGAAACTGTTGAAAACTGATCATTTGGGAGGACAGATGAAGTACTTGTTGATGGTGCTGATGAATTGTCGGGAACAATAGTTGCTGCAGTTGTAGGAGGGTCTGAAACCGTTGTTGATGAAGTTGCTTGATTTGCCGGAAATGATGTAGTGATCTGGAGTAGGCCACTCTGAATAAGGCTGTCAATGCCATTCCTCAGGTCTTCACACCCATTCCATGAAATATTGCAGTAGGGACACCCTAGTTCACACCCCGGAAATATTTGGTTTTCACAGAGTTGAGCTTTGATTTCCACCAATGGTGTCCTGATCTGATCCACACTAGTTATCAAATAAGACGGTTGGTCTCCTTCAATAGCATTAATTCGGGGACCACCATGGTTTGGCATTGGGTTTTTATTGACATTGGGCGGAGGTGCAAAATTCAGAGCCTTGGAGTCTACCAAGTCTTGTACCTTCATATGCAGAGCCCTGCATCTTTCTGTACTGTGACCAGGTGCGTTTGAATGAAAAGCACACCTAGCATTGGAGTCATAGTTTCTTGGTAAACTGTTGGGATCCGGAGGTGCCAACGTTCTTAGCTCAACTAGGTTGAGTTTTAGAAGTTGTGGCAGCAAGGCAGCATATGGCATTGGGATCGGGTCGATCACTCTGTTAGCTTGAGAGGGCCTCTGTTGGAATGGCCTCTGTTGATTGTTGTTGTTGGAGTTGCTGTTGTTGAAGTTTCTTGGAGGATATTGATTCTGATGATATTGAGGTTGTTGTTGGAAGTTTTGTTGAGGAGGTTGATAGACTGGCTGAGGATGAGCTGGAGCAGGGATGGTGACTGCTGCTATTGACCTTTGAGCATATTGGGGCCTACCCCTGTTGGTGTGAAGGGCATTGGTCTCGCCGGTTCTTCTCGGGCCTGCAAAAGGCTTTCTTGTATTACTGGACGAGCTTGCACCGTTGTCTGAGATCTTTCCCATTTTTAACAGGCTTTCAATTCTCTCCCCAGCTATAACAACATCCGCAAAGCTAGTGGAAGAGAAAGCAGCTAACCTGTCAATATAGGTTCCCTGAAGAGTGTTCATAAACATGTCTGCCATTTCTCTCTCAGACATTGGTGGTTGAACGGCAGCGGCCAATTGCCTCCATCTTTGGGCATATTCTCGGAAACTCTCCCTTGACGACTGTGACATTCCCATCAGGAGAGTCCTATTGGGTGCCATATCTAGATTATACTGATACTGTCTGATGAAGGCTTCTGCCAGGTCCTTCCAGCATCTCACAGTTGCCCTTGTCAAATGGGAATACCACTCCCTTGATGCTCCAGTCAAGCTGTCTTCGAAGTAGAACATCCAAAGTTTCTCATCCATTGTATAGGCTTTCAGCCTTCCCAGAAACGATTGCAAATGAGTCCGGGGGCATGAAGTCCCATTATACTTTTCGAAGCAAGGAGGCTTGAACTTATGGGGGATCCTGACCCCTTCTACCAAACCCATGTCCATGACGTCGAAGCCCAAAGAATTTTGAGACTCCAGTGATCTCAACTTCTCAGCTATTTCATCCAATCTCCTGTCATAAGTTTCCTCTCCGGCACCCATTACTGTATACTGGTCCTCCTGAGGATCTTCTTGAAGTACTCTGGCTGCAGTTGCTGTTCCTTGAACATTTGCAGGAATATTAATCTCAGGATGTAGATGTGGACCAAACACAGGGGGGGTAACATGGGGTTGCACCCGTTCATTGTTACTTGTGCCAGCAGTCCCCACATGGGGTTCCTCTTGATTCCTCCCTTCTACCAAAGTTCTGAGCCTCTCCTGGCTTTGAGCTAAGTTGTTCATCACTTCCATGAATTGTGTTATCTGAGTTCTCATCTCCAACCTTTCGTTGGCCATCTGGTTTCTGACCTCCGTAAGGTCCTGCTGCATCTGATCCATCTGGATTCCCGGAAGGTTGTTTCTAGTTGGGTACCTGTGTGGCCTGTTGAGAGGAAATACCCGGCGGCGAGCAATAATTCCTGAGATTCACAACAGAGGTTAGCAACAATAAAACAAAACCTACAAAACAAACAGAAGGGTTAGTATGCAATGCAGTTATGCTTATTTGTTCTCAAGGTATCCGGTTTGGCCTTCAGTTTTGACCCTTCCAGACCCTTGAAGATGCTGCTGTTGAAGTTGCTTTCGAAATAAACCCAGGTGGAAACTAACACAAATATATTACAGAAGGTGAAATAATACATCTTGTTCATTTTACAACACAAGCCCGCTAAGGGGTCAAAATACAGTACAAAAATAAAAGTACATGGAAAGAAAGCAACAACAAACAAATGATCAAACTCCGAGGCCAAACTCATCCTCACGAACTTCCTTGAGAAGTGCTTCGGTCACAGGATCAGCTGGACGCTCCGTGAGACTTCTGATGAGAAGGTTTCTTGCTGCAACTGCTGCAGTCAACTTCTTGTTCTGACTTTGATCTTTGGACTTCTTCACCCCAGCTTTGATTTTCAGCTCTGATATTTCCTCCTGGGCTGCTGCCAGGGCTTTTTCCACCTGCTCCATCTTGTCCTGAACTCTCTTGTCTTCTAGAGTACGGGCCTCAGTGATCCGGACCCACCTGGCCTGACTTTCTTTCAAATACAAGTCTGTTCTTGCTCTTTGGAACTGGGCTTCTTTACAAGCATTCTTCAGAATCTGCTCACCAGCTTTGGACTTGTTGATATAATCTCCAGACTTCTCAATCTTAGTCAAGTGTTCTACCCTCAATTTCTCCAATCTCTCAATTTCCCTCACACCTTCACTCCTCTCCCGGAGGGTCTTCTGCAAAGCCTGGGTTAACTTCTCATTTCTTTCTTTCAAGCTTTCAAACTCCTCCAAACTGATAGTGGCAGGGGGTGGTGCTGAAGATGACTCAGGCATGTCTTCTATGGTGAAGGGCATTCCTGAGAATTGGGCCCTAGCATGGGTCCACTCATAATATTGGACTGATGCCACATTATTGCACTTCCCCAAAATGGTGATTCCCTTGGTTTGAACATGATCCCAGGCCCAGGCAGCCTGCCTAACAGTTGCCAGACTAACCTTGTTCTCACAGTAGAGGGTCTCAACCAAGTCTTGTTCCCTAGGAGTATGAACCAGTGCATAGCCTAATTGCCTTCTGAACAGCAGAGGGTTGTAATTGATACTTCCCTTAACCCCTATCAAAGGCACATTGGGAAAGTGCCCACAGCTGGTGATCATATCTCTGCCCTTGGTGCTTTGAGTACACCATCTGATGTCTGCTGAAGTTAGGACAGTGAGTCTCTTAGCCCAGTTGCTTTGCTGATGAGGATTTAGGAATGCATCTGTCCTGGGTAGATGCCTGAGAAGCCAAGCATGGAATAATGGAGCACAAATCCTCACTAATCTTCCCCTCTGCTTCTCATTTCTCTGATGGACTGAGTAATAGAGATCACCCAGTAAAGTTGGCACAGGGTTCTTCAGGATGAACAAGTGGATTGCATTCTTGCTAATGAATCGAGGCTCATCTGCAAACAATACAATTCCATATACACTTAAGGCCAACAGAGCACAAACAGCTTTCCACTCCCCCAAGGAGGCCTTCAAACTAGCTTGAGAAATCAGGAAGTCCAGATGAAAACCAGGGATCCCAGCTTTAGAGGTCATATGCTGTTCAATCAAAACAGGCTCCAGGTGCAAAGCTTTTGCTACCTCTCCATTGCTAGGAAAGACCATTTCAGGGTTGAATGGGATTTCTCTCCTGATAGGCAAACCAATCAAAGATGAGTATTCTTCCAGAAGAGGCCCCAACTGAAAGTCTTGAAAGGTGAAACATCTCAATGGGGGGTCATAAAACTGAATGCAGGTGTGGATCAAACTCCTCTGGGATGGGTCCAGATCCATGACCAAGTCAAGTATATCTCCATAATGCTCCCTGAACAAAGGTATGTGCTCTGGAGTGATCAGGGTTTGGATCCTCCTGATGTCTGATAAGTCTGGTTGGAAGAAATGATAAGTGATGTTGCTTTTCTTTGGAGCCATGAGTACTGAAGACTGAGTAGAATAAGTGCTGATGAAGATGCTGAGAAGTGGGCCACTGGCTGGCTAGTGCAAGTAACTGGAGTATGGCTGACAAGCTGAAGCAAGTACTGGTGGAGATAGGTCAGAACTAAAGATGGGGTCAAAACCAAAACCAGATGAAAATGGATACCCTGAAACACAAATAAGCACATGTTAATATGATGCAATGAGTATGTATGCAAATGAAATGCAAGGGTTTGTGACTGAGCTGGATCTGATTAACTGCCTTGGTATAGATCCATGTGTGTTCAAGAATTCCAGATGGAGGTCTATGAATCCAGTAACCAGGGTGGGGGACTCAAATAAAGAGCCACAAGTCCAGGGTTTTAGAATCACAAGAACTATCCAACATGGAGTATTCTTAACAAAGTCAAAGTAACAGGGTATTCTGAGGTCAAGGTACCTGCAAACCTGTAAACAGCCCAACCCCCTCACAGGTGATGATCTAGAACAAGGATCCTCAGACTTGGATCAGTTATGAGAAGTGTAAACACTTCTAACCCGGAGGTACAGTGTTTACAATAACCATAACAATTCCTCCTCTAATTCACCTCAGTTTCTGAAGGTCAATACTAAAAGGTCATCCAGACTTAGCAGGCTTCCCAGATAGCCCTAGCATTGCAGGAAATCTGCAACACAGAGTTCTCAAGAAGAAACCCATATCTGAACCGTGTTTCATATTCCCGCACCAGACCGAAATGGAATGGGAAAGAATATGATTCACTCTAGCCTAGGTGTCACTCAGGTCCCAGGTATAGGACCTTAACTCTCAATGAATCACCCACCCACCAAAGGAAAACCAGATCCAGCCAGCAACACAGTATGACAATATGATAAATGAAAAAACAGTAAAGAAAGCAATAAATAAAGCTGTACAGAAAGCAGTAAATAAAGCAAATATACACATACGAATAGCACACAACACCCCCAATAAACACAAATCAATCAAGCGCTAGGAGGAACCCACAAAAAGAACCAGAAGCCCTGGTTGCAGTATAAGGTTCCCCAGCAGAGTCGCCAAGCTGTCGCTCCCGACAAATGAAAAATGGTTCAGATGAAGGTACAGACGCGAACGGTCGGCGAAGGGAACAGTGAGAACACACAGCCGTGAACTCACTGGAGATGAAAAGAGTCGCCAGCTAGGCATTTTTATCCCGGAGGAAAGGTAATGCTGCATAAGCCTAGAAAAAGATGGATAAGACGGTTTGCGAACCAGAGAGACTGAGAAAGGGGGTTGGTTACAACCTGGGAAGGTATTAGCACCCAGATTGTCCGTCGTACTCGACGGGATCCACGCTTAAAGATTTGTGTTTTAAAGGGGTAGTGTCAGTGCAATTTGTGTGTAAAAGAGCTGGAAAGATGTACAGGTGTCAGTGTAAAAGAAAGTGATGTGTATATATACAGTGTCAGTGTGAGATCAGGAATGAAATGCTCATGATAATGAGGCTTAAAGAATGAAGCTAGAAGGAGGGGGAATGAACAGAGACTTTTGTTCGATAACCGTTAAGTTATGCCTACGTATCCTCTCGTGCAATGAGGAAGTCAGAACACCGTAGTTCGACCCAAAGAGACTGAAAGGTGAATTGACTTGTGAACTGCTTACTTGCCTATGCTCAAGTGTATGACCTGTCTGGCTCAGGTGCTGACTGTCTTGCATTAGACGGAAGAAGCAAGTTCTCGATTATGAGTGAGTGAGATGAGAAAAGAATCCCGGAGGAGACGATTATTGTTTGTTTTTGTGTTTTCAGTCTTTTATTGTTTTTGGAGTTTGTCATAAGATAATGAGCTTAAGCCTAAACCAATGGGTTAGTAAACTCATCACATCTTCCCTCTGATTAGGGGTAATGAGAGTACCTTAAGTGTGAAGTCAGATTCTCACACTTAATCACCTTTGGTGCAGGATTAAGATCATTAACCTACTTGTGATTATTTAGATGTTTTTGTGATTTTGTTTAGTGTTGAGTAATGAGGTTAAGCCATAATCAGGGATTAAACAGACTCATTACACCATCCTAAGAGAAGTATAATAGATGAGAATGTTTAAGCTGAGGAAGGCTCCTCAACTTAATCCATGGTTAGGGATTAAACTCATGACAAAACAAGCCTTTGATTAAGTGGATTTTATTTAGATTAATGGTATGATGATGAAGTGTTTTTTATGATTTGTAAGACAACTTGAGGGGGACTTGTCCATTAACACTAGGGTTAGTCCTTCTTAACCAATTAAGGAAGAATTAGAACCCTAATGCAAGGCCCAAGTTACAAGTGATGTCTTGATGATTATTAAGTGGATTGATTAAGAGATTTAAACACCTTAAGGGTTTAATACTTAGGATTAAAGTTATACACTCCATCCTAAGAGAAGGATGCAGGCATAAGCTTAATCACAAAGTCTTAAAGCCTTTAGGGTTTAGTCCCTGATTATGAGATGAGAAGAGAGGACTCAAGGAGACACAAAGGTAAAAACTATGAGGGGAGACTAATCAAAACCCTAATCATTGTCATGCTTGGATGATCCTAAGGTTTGTGAGGTTTTCAAGAACAATCTTCAGAAGAACCACCAGGAAGCAGATGAACAGGATCAAGAGAAGCAAAGTGACTTGCTTCATTCAAGAAGTCAAGTCACTTGAAGAAAGAAAGTGGGAGGAAGAAGAATGAGCAAGCTCAAACTCAAACACATATAAGAATGCAGCAATGGATGCAAGAGAGATGAAAAGAAAAGTTATGAGAAGTGAAGGCAAATCCACTTCTCAAGTTTACTTACCACCTGAAATGTTAGAAAGAAATGCAATGCAATGCTAAATGAGATGAAATGGTATGATGCTTAGCAAAACCAGAAGCATGGTGATGATGAAAATGATGTTATGAGGTGCTGCAAACATGAGGCAAGGCAATGGGGATGTTCATACAAGCTTATGAATGCATATGATGCAAGTTAAGGAGCATGAACAAACATGGAATGTTATGAAGCATACAAGACAAATGACATGGCAAGTATGTAATGCAATGATCAAACATGTTTCCTATATGTCTTAAGATGTCAAATGAATCACAAGAATGCACAAAATGCAAAGACAAGTCATGTTATGCAAGAGAGTGCAAGAAGGATGCAAAAGAAAGCCCAAATTAGGGTTCATGGATCAAACATCAAACACAAACCAAAAACAGAAGCAAACCTCATGATAAAAAATGGAAAATGGCATCCAAAGAAACCCTAGGCCTATGATGAACCACTTCCCAAAGGGGAGCTCTCAACTCTCAACCAAACTCAAGATATGAATTTTCTAAGTTATTAGGGTTTTTTAGGGTTCTTAACAAAAGAAATGCCAAACAATTTGAAAATGCAAGAACAAATCATGGCCTTTTTATCCTAGGAACTACATGCAAAACAAAAGACAATGCAAGAAGAATCAATGTCTCAACCTTCACCAATTGGCAGAAATGAATTTTTGAATCCATGATCAAAATAATGCATAAAAAATGATTTAATTCAATGAAAAATTCTTAAAATGCATCAAGATCAAAAAAGAAATTTGGTTTGAAGGTTGGACAATGTTTCTAAATGTCTTAGAACATTCCATGAATTTTTTTGTAATTTTTAAATACCTAAAAGTATTTTTAATTAATTAATTCTCATTAATCAATTAAAAATAATCTTTTAAATATTTAAAAATACTTTTTTAATGATAAAAAATAAAATAAAAATATTTTTGGGTCATAAAAATTATTAAAACTTTAAGGAAAAAGTTTCATAATTTTTATGAATTTTTTGCTATTTTAAAATTAAATATGCAAAACAAATGAAAAAGAAATGAATTAAAATTAAAGAAAATGAAAAGTAAACGCAAGGGATGGCCAGGATTGAATCTGGGAAAGAATGCATTGACCTGGCGCGTGATCTGATGGTCATAATTCAAACTAACTTAAACCTGATTAATTAAATAATAATCCAAAATTAAAACTTAATGACATGATCTGAACCACTCATATGCGCGCGGGAAGCCAGATCCAAGGGCCCAAATTCAAACTTTGCCCTAACCCTAAATTAATGACTAATCACTTTCAGGTCACCGGAGACGAGCTCCGGTCGTCTTCTCCGGTGACCTTCTCCCCTGAAAACTTCCAAATCCTTCCCTAGGTTACTAAAATGAAATCTAAAGCCATGGGAATGATCCTCACATCCTCACGAACCAAACCCCTCTCTCAAAACACATTTATGTTTCCCAAATAAGCTGAATCGAAGAGGATAAGTTCTAGGTCACGCAAGCTTCAGAAACAAATTAAATGCTCAAATCACAACCATTTTCAAAACCAATGGTACCAGAATGATCAGTGAAGCAAATAGAACAAGTTTGTAACAATAAAAATGATTTCTGGAAAAATAATTTTCGAGCTACCTGAGATTTGAAGCTTTCAGTTTGAGAACTTTCTGGCCTCTTCTTTCAGTGCAAAGCCCTCCACTTGATCCCCAGATGATGTTTGAATGCTCAAATGGAGTTTAAGTTGGCTGGATAATGAGATTCGACAACTTCTGCTCAAGCTTGATCAGAAATGGCAATGGTGTTTTAGGCACTTTCAGGTCATGGTGATGGGTTGTTTGTGATCCTGAGGGTGAATGGAGAAGGTCTTTGGTGTTTGTTTGGATGTTTGTGGCTTGTGGAGAGAGATTCGATAGAAAGTGCAGGCTGAGGTGAAGAATGGTTATGGAGTGTTCAGGCTGTTTCAGGCTTGTGTTCTTGGTGTTTTGTGATCTATGAGGCAGGGTGAGTTGAATGGAGGAAAAGGTTTGGGTGTTTTCAAGCTGTGGAGAGGAATTCGAAGGCTTGTGCAATGTGAAGTGATTTTGTGAATGTGGTCAATGGGATGGTTTCAGCCTTGCTTCTTCATATCTTTGGCTTGCCAAGGGATATTGTATTATAATCCTATAGGTCAGATGATGTGACCTGGCCTATAGTGATTGGTAAGTTTACTTTTGCTCAAAATCCACTTTATGTGTAAGAGAGGTATGGTGAAGTGCTAGGCAAGGACATGGGCTGGTTCTGGCGCAGCAAAGTGAAGGGAAAGGCTAGGCTTGGTCCAGCATTCAAGGCAGCAAGTTGGTAAAGCATGATCATGAGTTTTTGCAAGTTGTGACATTTTGGTTCACATGTGATTCTTTTGCCTAACCAAACATAAAACCATGGCATTCTTAGTTCAAATCTGATTTTTAGGACTTAGAGAATGTTTGTGTAATGGTTTGAAATGAATTAGAGGTCACATGATGCATTGGTTCAAGGTTTTGCAAAATTTCCAAATGAGGCATGCCTTGAAAATTAATGATTTTAGCCAACTTTGCATTGCCATAACTTTTGATCCAAGAAGAGTTTGATCATGTTCTTGTACTTTTTGAAAAGGGAAAGATGAGATCTACAACTTTCATGACCAAAGTTTTTCCATTTGAAGCCTTTTTGGACCAAGAATCAAAGCTTGAAAATTGACCTAAAATGATGCATCCTTGAAAAGTCAACTATGCCCAAAAAGTCAACATTTGCAAAAACCCTAAATTCTTGATTTCTATGAACTTCAACCTTCTTCCATGATCAAATAAAGATCATATACACTCAAAATGATGAAGATCACCCATTGGTTGGGTCATTGGGGGCCTCAGATGCCCTGATTTTGCACTGACTTGTCTGAAAAGTCAACTCTTGATCAGATGACTTCCCCATGGAATTTCTTCATGAAAATTGATATGCATACTCCCTATACCATATAGAGATCAATGGAAACAAGAATGACCAAAAATTTTGGAATTATGGCCTCTGAAACCAAAACCCTAATTTTCAGTCAACTGTGCAGTCAAGCCTGGCTCTGCATCCACTCAAACCCTAGTCCTTGTGATTCCTCTGCAATTTTGACTTTGAGGAGATGAGATATGATATAAGAACACACATGGACCCCTTTGAGTTGATTGGTGGCCTTTGGAATGGCTCAAGAAGCTTTGAGGTTGCTCAGATCACAAACCCTAGGTGCAGATGCCTTGGAAACTATCCAGTGAATCAAAAATGAGATGTGAGATGATATGATTGTGTTTATGCATATGAGATGACCATAAGCCATGGTGTGAATGGGTGAGGGCAAATTTGGGGTGTTTACAGATTGTTAACCAAGTCTTTTCTGAACAAAGAGTGGTGAAAGGGATCTCTGTTCCTTTGAACACCATTCCTGCACCTCAAGAAGAACCAGCTCAAGCTACAAAGGACACTGCTGCAGAACAAGATGTCCCAACAGATGTTGGAACATCTGAAGATAAGAAAAAGAACTCATCTGATGTTGATCTGGAACAATCTAAGGACAAAGTTTCAAATGAAAATGATGAAGAGGTCTCTGAAGAACAGGCTCAAGGCTCAAATGAAGATCAAATCCCTGCTGATCAACCAGCTGAAGAGGAGGCTGCTCAATCTCCTCCAGTGGTCAATCTGGAGCAGGACTCTGATGCAGAGATCATAGCATCTGTGAAACCCAGCATTGCTAAAAGACTAAGGTCCAGGAAAGGAAAGATGCAAGCTGAACCTGTCATCCCTGAGAAGAAGAAGGCTAGTTCAAAGAAAGGCAAAGCTAAAGCTACCTTTGGTCCAACAAAACCATGGAGCAAAGTTCAAACCCAGAAGAGAAAAGCTGCAACACCATCAGATTCAGATGTTGGATCAGATGTCCCAACATCTCCTCCCAAGAAGAAACCAGCACCAGCTAGAGCTTCAACTGCTGTCCCAGAAGCTCCCTTGGACAACATATCCTTCCATCATGTCTCCAGTGTCAACAGATGGAAATATGTGTATCAAAGAAGGGTTGCCTTGGAAAGAGAACTAAGCAGCAATGCACTTGAGTGCACAGAACTGATAGACCTCATCTCTGCTGCAGGACTATTCAAAACAGTCTCAGACCTCTCTCCCTGCTATGAACTACTTGTCAAAGAGTTCATTGTGAATCTTCAGGAGGATTGCTCAAATGGTAAGTCTTCTGAGTTTAGAAAAGTTTTTGTTAGAGGTAAATGTGTACAGTTTTCTCCTCAAATCATCAATGAGTATCTAGGAAGAGAAACAGATGGACCCAATGAATTAGGTAAGACAGATAATCAAGTCTGTAAAGTGATCACTGCAAACCAGGTCAAGGCATGGCCTGTGAAGGGAAAGCTCTCTGTGAGCATGCTTACCAGAAAGTATGCCATGCTGAACAGAATTGGAACTGCTAACTGGGTGCCTACCAACCACACTTCCTCAATCTCAACTGGTCTAGCCAGATTCATCTATGCTGTGGGAACTCAAACCAATCTGGACTATGGAGCTTTTATCTTTGATCAAACCATGAAGCATGCCAGCTCCTCAGCAACAAAGCTTCCAATAGCCTTTCCATCATTGCTGTGTGGGATAGTGCTCAATCAATACCCGGGCATTCTCACTGACAAGGATACAGCATGCAAAAGAGAGAGCCCCCTGGCTTTTCACTACAAATTATTTCTCAGTCACCATGCTGCAGATGTTGAAACACCTGCTGGGACATCTGCTGGTCCCTCCTCTGCTAAGAATCCAATCTCCAAGAAAGCCTTAATTGCTGAACTCAAAATCACCTGCAAAGAACTTGAAGCTAGAAAGCAGAAGCTTGAAGAAATAATTAAAAGATTGGAAAGTGAAGAAGATCAGAATGTTGCAACTGATGAAGACAGTGAAGCTGGTGAAGACAGTGAGGCTGCTGAAGAAAGTGAAGCTGCTAAGAATGAAGACACTGAAGTGGAAGAAGCAACTGAGAGTGATGAATCTGAGTGATCAATGTAATGACAGCAATGTAATGACAGTAATAGTGTCTTTGGCCCCTAATTTTGTGTCTACCAAGGGGGAGAACAACAACAAATTTGTACTGCTGTTTAATTTTTGAATGAAATCTGTTTGTTTCTGTCTGAACTGAATCAGTGTGTATTTCTGTTGAAACAAGACTGGACACATATTTGTTTGAGGGGGAGTAATCTCAAATAAAAATCAACAGAAAAATAATGATATACTCTGATAAAAAGAACTTCTGCTGCACTCTGAAAACCAGGAAAAATGTTAGCCAAAAATTAGCCAAAGGGGGAGTTTGTAGATGTTTAAGAATTGGCAGAATTTTTGACCAAACAAGAAATGCTAAATTCAGTTCAGAATGTCCTATCAGATGTTGGGACATTATCAAACAGAGTATGTGAATTTATTTCAGGATGTCTCATCAGATGTTGGGACATTGTGTGAATAAATTTAGTTCAGTTTTTCAGGATGTCCCAACAGATATTGAGACATCTCAGACCTGCTACCAGAATTAATTATTGATTAACAGATCAGAGATATTTAAGGAGAACTATCTGGGATTAATTAATGCTGGATAAAAACAGAACAAGGCGCATCTGTAGGGAGTTTTAAATTGAAGATTCAGATTAAAACAGAAGACCTAATGCACCTAGAATATAGGAGGTAACAAACCCCAAATTCAAGGTGACAGTTGCTGCACATTAGGGCTGGATCATTCTACAGAAAGCCCAAAATTCAGATACCTATTTAAACAACAGAAACTCATAGAATTGAGTACGAATTTCAGAAGACCAAATAGGGTGTCTAGTGTTTTAATAGCAGGTTGTTTTTATGTACCACTTTATGAGCTTTTAAGCAAAAGTGCATTTGTGACTTGATTGAAACTGTTAAGTAAGATCAAGCTGTTTTGTTTGAAGGATGTCTTCAATTTCAGTAAACTTGTAAACTTGATCACTGGGTGATTGAGGGGGAGTGAGTAGGGTACTCTTATCTAAGTGAGTCTTAGGTAGAAATTGCATTGGGTAAGTATTAAGTGATAGATTAAACAGGGTGGTTTAAGTCTAGAATTAATATTACTAATAGTGGATTTCCTCCTGGCTTGGTAGCCTCCAGATGTAGGTGTGGTTATACACTGAACTGGGTTAACAAACTTCTGTGTTGTTTACTTTTCTTGCTGTTTAAGTTTTGGTTAAATTTGTCAAATGTCCTATTAAGTGTTGGGACATCTCTTAGGACATCTCATACCTGATCACAGAATTTCAATTTCATCCTGGTTGCTATTGATTACTTCACAAAGTGGGTGGAGGCAGCTTCATTTGCATCTGTTACTAAGAATGTGGTGGCTCGGTTCATTAAGAATAATCTCATATGTAGGTATGGCATCCCTGAAAGGATTATTACGGACAATGGCTCTAATCTGAACAACACTATGATTACTGATCTTTGCACGTAGTTCAAGATTAAGCATCATAACTCTTATCCGTATCGCCCGAAGATGAATGGGGCAGTAGAAGCTGCTAACAAGAATATCAAGAAGATTCTACAGAAGATGACTATTACTTATAAGGATTGGCATGAGATGTTACCATTTGCTCTTCATGGGTATCGTACTACAATACGTACTTCAACAGGGGCAACCCCATTCTCCTTAGTATATGGTATGGAAGCAGTTCTGCCCATTGAAGTTCAGATTCCCTCCTTAAGAAGGTCAAGCCAAAGGTATATCAGGCTGGTGATTTGGTAATCAAGCGTATCATACTACCACAGGGTGATCCTAGGGGCAAGTGGACTCCAACATATGAAGGGCCATTTGTGGTTAAAACAGTATTCTCAGGAGGTGCCATGATACTTACTACTATGGATGGTGAAGACTTCCCGCAGCCTGTAAACGCAGACATAGTTAAAAAATACTACGCATAAAAAGAGACCCGCTAGGTTGACTGGCCTAGGCAAAAATAAGGGCATCCCGGCGAACCAAAAGGGTTCGGGCAAAAATTAGGGATATATATATATATAAAAAATGTACACCTGGCAAGTCGAAAACCTGAAAAGGCGGCTTAGGCAAAAAAGGGTATCCCGGTGGATTGAAAACCTGAAAGGGAAATCCAGGCAAAAGTTAGGGATTAAAGCGTATGACTATGTCTCGTTTGGATCACCCATGAAACTACGACCAGTTGTGCTACTTACTCAAGCTCGAATAGATAAAGATCAATCCAATCGTTTCCGTCTCAACAGCAGAAGATGAGATACTTGAAGATAATGGAAATAGTAGAATTGAAACTCAATAGGATTATTTCTCACATAGCTGATTTTCTTTGTTTTGTAAAAAAAAATTTATGACGAATTCCTCTTACTAGGATTTCTGTCTCCTTGTACCAACTTGCCTATGTATGGGCCACTTTGTGATATAAATAAAATTCCATCTTTGAATCCAGATTTACTTTTACCCTATTTACATAAGTGAAACGTCCATTGGTTGTGTTTGAATGTATGTATGCTTTTGAATATGATTGATGTTTACCAGAAATGCATAAATGCTTAATATGATTGATGTTTACCAGAAATGCATGAAATGCAGTAATAGTATTTACTAAGGACGAACGAGGGAAGGAATTCAACGAAGCTTTGCCGGTTCATCCCCACAAGACAGCTACAAATACCCCAGTAGGGAAAATCCATCTTCATAAATACTTCGAGTTACATCTCGCCTGGAATTTATGTCCATCTCTTTTATCCTCAGTCGGGATACTCAGGAAATTATTCCTTCAACAGGAGTACGACAAACGAAGACGGGAGGTTATGGATACCATACTATCGAACAAAGACGGGAGGTTATGAATACTATATTATCAAATGAGATGGGAACGAGTTCCTCATATTCTTCAGCAACAAATCGGGATTTATTTTCCCTGACCAGCAGTTGTTATACGAAGATATCCGGACGCTTCAGGCTGCATGATTCATACATACATCATTTACATCATACCATAACATACATATCCATAAGTACATAATACATTACTTAAGTGCATCATACTATGCATGCATACATATTGCATAAACTAACATTCTTCTTGCAGGAAGGTTATATGCAGATAAAACAATATCAACAACTTACAATGGGTCAGAAACGATCCATACATTTGCTCAAGATATCTTTGAATAGCAGGCAAACAGTCTGTAAAAAGATCCATTCCCTGGTTCAAGATATTTTTCAGAAGAACAAATCCTGACGTTCTTTTGACCCTTAAAAACAAATCCTGACGTTCTTTTACCCCTTGAATAGCAGGCAAACGGTCTATAAAAAGATCCATTCTCTGGTTCAAGACATTTTTCAGAAGAACAAATCCTAACGTTCTTTTGACCCTTAAGAATAAATCCTGACGTTCTTTTGGCCCTTGAATAGCAGGCAAACGGTCTGTAAAAAGATCCATTCCCTGGTTCAAGACATTTTTCAGAAGAACAAATCCTGACGTTCTTTTGACCCTTAAGAATAAATTCTGATGTTCTTTTGGCCCTTGAATAGCAGGCAAACGGTCTGTAAAAAGATCCATTCCCTGGTTCAAGACATTATTCAGAAGAACAAATCCTGATGTTCTTTTGACCCTTAAGAACAAATCCTGACGTTCTTTTGGCCCTTGAATAGCAGGCAAACGGTCTGTAAAAAGATCCATTCCCTGGTTCAAGATATTTTTCAGAAGAACAAATCCTGACGTTCTTTTGACCCTTAAGAACAAATCCTGACGTTCTTTTGGCCCTTGAATAGCAGGCAAACGGTCTGTAAAAAGATCCATTCCCTGGTTCAAGATATTTTTCAGAAGAAAAAATCCTGACGTTCTTTTGACCCTTAAGAACAAATCCTGACGTTCTTTTGGCCCTTGAATAGCAGGCAAACGGTTTGTAAAAAGATCCATTCCCTGGTTCAAGATATTTTTCAGAAGAACAAATCCTGACGTTCTTTTGACCCTTAAGAACAAATCCTGACGTTCTTTTGGCCCTTGAATAGCAAGCAAATGGTCTGTACAAAGATCCATTCCCTGGCTCAAGACATTATTCAGAAGAACAAATCCTGACATTCTTTTGACCCTTAAGAGCAAATCCTGACGTTCTTTTGACCCTTAAGAACAAATCCTGACGTTCTTTTGGCCCTTGAATAGCAGGCAAACGGTCTGTAAAAAGATCCATTCCCTGGTTCAAGACATTATTCAGAAGAACAAATCCTGACGTTCTTTTGACCCTTAAGAACAAATCCTGACGTTCTTTTGGCCCTTGGAGAGTAGGCAAACGGTCTGTACAAAGATCCATTCCCTAATCCAAGATACTTCCAGAAGATTTATTTCTACTGGTCCATTCAACAACTCAAATCATGTTGCATAAATGATTCAGAGATGGTTTATACAAAGACCTAGTACTGATATCCAGTATCAACATACAGACATCACCACATCCAGATATTTTAGATGGCATCTCTAAGCCCATCTCCAGGTCATCTTGATGGCATCTCTAAGCCCATCTCCAGTTCCTCCAAGTGGCATTTTTAAGCCCACTCAGGCATATACAACTAATCATCAGTGTTATTTTACGCACTGGTGAGTGCAAATTTTTGGGCTTTTGTGTTCAATACCCTTCAACCTTCCTGGTCACAAATGGCACATATACCAATCTAACCCCTCAGGTTTCAGAAAATTGAACAGGGGCAGCTGTTGTACCCCAAAATTTTCCATCCACAAGATAAGTCATTGTTTTCTAAGAGGTTCACAAGGTTCACAATGTTCACAAGACATCTCATGAGGTTCACAAGGTTCACAAAGTTCATAATTAGTCAGAAGATTTGACAATTCCCTCAGACAATGCATCCTCCTAAGCACTGCATCCTAAACTAGGGTTTTGACTTTAATCAGGCTAAATGAACTTCCAAGACTTCAAGTGAGCTTCATAAAATCTTATATGTGTACAAGAATCCCCATGTCAAGTGTCAAGACTTTCCCAAAGGATTTCCTCAGTCAGATGATCAGATAGGTTAAAATCAGTCAAAGCAGCTAAAAAGTCAAACTGAGGTCAACTGTGGTCAAATCAAAGTCAAACTTCATGATTTTTTGCCAACATCAATTATATGAAGTAAAATTCATCATTTGATCAAGGGTTGATCATGATTCATCAAGGATATTTCAGATCATCAAGAATCAGGAGTTTCTAAATTAGGGTTTCCTCAAGAAAAGTCAACTGAACTTTGACCAACCATAACTTTCACATGCTTCATCAAAAATTTTCCATCCAAATCTCATTTTGAAGGAAATTGAATTCTCTACAACTTTGTGTCTCACAAGCCAAGCCCAAAAATGCTTCATTTGGAGGGTATGAGCTAAGACATTATAGGTCCTTTTAAAAGTCAACAAAAAGTCAACAACTTCAAAAGAGCATAACGTGAGAATGGTAAATGATATGGACATGAGACCAAAGAGGTTGGTTAGAGGACTCTTTAAGCTTTCCAAAATGTCCAAGAACACCCTCATAGCATTAAAATTGAAGGATTTTTGCCCTTGCAAAGTTGGGAAATTTTAGGGAAACTTATGAAGCAAATAAGGCTTTAAATCAAATTTTTGCTAAATGAGCCCACCAAATTGCTATCCCATCTTTACAAAAACACCAAGCACGACCCAACCCACCTATTTTCTGATTTTTTATTTTTTATTTCATATTTATTTGAATTTTATTCATTAAAATACAATTTAAATTGAAATAAAATATAAAATCATATATTTAAAAAGGGATTTTGCTTCTAGAAAGTCATAAATAATATTTGGATCAGATTGATACACAAGTTATGAGGATTGTCCCAAATTAGCAATGATAGATCAAAGAAAAATCAAATTTCATAACAAATCTTTTTCAATCTTCAAACATCCAAAAAGTCCAAAGAATGATAGCCTTTTTTGACCTAATCTGATTCACTACATATACATGAACTCATCACAACCTCAAGGACGAATTTTGGCAGCCTCTTACACCACTTTCAAACTTCACAAAAACCATAAAAATTCAATTTTCGGTTTCCATATTTCAAAAGTTTTTAAGGTATTTTGAGGACACAAGAATGTTCATTAAGCTTCATTGAGTCAAAACCAATCCTCATTCGCATCCAAATCATGCTAATATCAATGAACCGAATTCAAACTTTCTTGCATTTGATTTTTTTCGATTTCGTTTATTGGTGTATTATTAATGATTTCTAACCTTATATTCTTGTTAATGATGATGCTTATATTGTTTCTGGACAAAGATATGAAGCTTCCATGGACGAATTCGATAGATGCCATTGTTAGGGTTTCGGCCATCACTTTAGGGCTTTACGTTTTACATCGTTTATGAACATTCTAAAGACATGGCTATAACGTATAAGCTATGAGCAATTGATCTGGGTTATTGGTTATTATTATTATTATGGTTTTCATGACGTTTCAAAAAAACATAGGATTTTGGTTTTGAAAGTTTGCAGGTAAATTCGTAGGAAAAAGCCTAGCTGATTTCGCAGGTAAAATGAAGAAGATGATGAAGGCTGGCGCGAAAATACAAATTCAAATATTGGACTTATTTTATTATGTATTTGTTTCATTATATGTTATCAACGAGCGCGTAGCTCAGTTGGTTTTGGACGCAAGCGGTGAAGCCAAAGGACCAGGGTTCGATCCCTTGGTCAGTCTTTTTGTTCAAAAATTCATTCATTTAACAGGTTGATTATATTAACACTATGAGTCATTCCATAAGCACGCTGCATGCGCAGCCCGATTGGTTGATGGCTGGTGGTGGAGGCTGGGAGACCTGGGTTCGACCCCAGGCTCCAGCAGGTGAGTTTTTTGCTAATTTTTTTGTTTTTTAACCTAATTGTTTTCTATTTCTTTTTATTTTCTTTAATTTTAATTAAAAGTTATATAATGAATTAATAATGATAATATATTTTTGTTTTCATAGAATAAATTGTATATATTTTAAAATTAATATTTTATTTTATAATTTACTTATATGTCCATATTATTATTATATATAACTTATTTTGTAAATAATTAAATTAAAAAAAAACCCTAATATTTTTATAAACCCTAATTTATTTTATAAACCCTAATTTATTTTATAAACCCTAATTTATTTTCAAAACTTTAATTTTCTTTTTTATAACTTTTTATTTTATTATGCTTGTAAGTTATTAAATATTTCTAATATGTATATATATAATTAATTTATTAAACCATTATTCATATTTATTAGTATATAATTAGTATTATTTATTTCTTTTCTTAAAAATTCTTAAAAATGATTATTTATTTAAATTTGAACTTTTAATTTATTTTCTATATTATCTTATTATGCTAACCTCTTTTATATTTATTTTGCTTATTATTACTAACCTATTTATTTATTATATGCTTATTTATTTAAGTTATTTTATTATTATTATAATGTAATTGTGCAAATTATGTAATAGTTGTAGAACTTTTATTATTTATTTAAATTGCCATGGTTAGTAAAATAGGGAGTGTAAACATGTTTATATTTAAAATTGAATTTAGATCATTAATCTTAAGATAAATACTTGAACTTGTACACGCACACACATAAGTCGATCTTTGATCGCCATCTCACATTCTTAAGGATACCTCTCATGTTGCCTAAACCAAAAGGTTAAGTAAGGTGTATAAAGCAAAGTCCCTTCTCTCATTAACATCATTTTGTCCCTTTAAAGAATTATAAGATCAAGTCCCTTCATGGTTGCCTTCGTAAATGATCTTGTCCCTTTCGAATAAAAGATGATAAGTCTCTTCGAATTGCTTATACACCTTACAGTTGCCTAATCACAGTTGTCCCTTCATTTGTCCCTTACAACATCCAAGATAATGACTACCTATTCCTTAATAATAGGGATAGTCTTACCATTTAAAGGATATTTAAGAACATAAAAGATTTAGCTTAGGGTAGGTTTCTCTTATGTACTTGCTCACCTTTTCAAAACATTTCAAAACACTTCACATTTTCAAACAATTTTCAAAACAAAGTCTTTATATATATTCGTACATGGATCATTATAAAGAACTTAAGAAAATTTCTAATCACACACTACACTTCTCAAAAACATTTTAAAGTGAGCTAAGTAACTAAGAGCCCAAGGATAACCATGGATGTAAAGGGTGCTAACACCTTCCCTTTACATAACCTACCCCCCGAACCCAAAAATCTTTTAAAGTCTTTCCTGTTCTTTTATGCCCTTTCCTTTGGATAAAATAAAAGTCGGTGGCGACTCTTGCTATCTGCAACATAACTAAAGTCAGTTCTCCCACCGTGTTACAAAGAGGAAAATGACCAACTGAGCTGCGTGTACACTGGTGATAGGAATCAGCAACATTTGATTATATATTAAACCTTCAAAATATAATGAAAAATAAAAAAATTTGGTGGGCACTAGGATTCGAACCCCAGCCCTTCCTTTTACCAAGCCAAGTCCTAGTCATTAAGCCACATGGGGCGCATCTGGTAATAAACAGCAACAAACAATTATATAATAAACATATTGAATATTGAATACAAATGAGAAAAAGAATGGTCTCACCCAGGTTTGAACTCAGGACCTTGTATTCATACGCGCACACCTTGACCACTAGGCTAGCAAGCTTTGCTGAAATAAAACAGAAACAAAAACATAAAATTTTATATCTCAAATTTAAATTTCCAGATGGCGCCAGACTTCATCTTCTTCGCACGTCTGTCTAGTTAGGTTATAGTGACACTTTGCCCGTCACTAAAGCTTGTAGTGACAAATTTTGTTCGTCACTACATGTCCTGTACCTTCAAAAATTCACAACACATGATATAAATACATTTGAATAACACTAATCAGTTAATAACAGTCCTATAAGTCCAATTGATCTATCAATTTCATGTGAAATTGCTTTTAACAGTGGTTCCCAATTTTAAGTTTACAAAACCCTAACAATGGCATATCACTCTCCCTGCATTGAAACTCCAATCGAATCATCCATAAACCATCTACACACAACTACAAACATGATTAAACAAACAAAAACAATTTATTATGCATAAATACATAGAATCGAAAATTCAAGAATAAAACACAAAAGTGGTTTCGGTTTGTATGGTTTGGCATGCTTTCGATGATGGTGATTATGTATTTATGTTCAGAATGCTTCAAGGAACACAATGGAACCTTCAAAACCTTTGGAAATTGGTTGGAATGATGAAACTGATTTTGCACTTTTTCTTGAAAATTTTGACTTTGTTCTTGGTGTTCTTGGCTGCCAAATTCGTCCCCCTTGCTTGCTTTAGGTTTGTGTATATGTACTGATTGAATTTAGGTCAACAACTTGTGGATTTGTGGGCTTGTGAAGATTGTTTGATCATGAAGTTTCATCACTTTCAAATATTCAAAAAAAATATCATCTATCCTTTTTATTTTTGGTCCAATCTGACTTTAGTTGATTTCCAATCATTCTAAATATAATTCAACTAATTTTCAATCAAAGATTTCATGCTTTATTTGATTTTTCATATTTTATATATATTTAAATTGAATTTTAATGAATAAAATCCAAATAAATATAAAATAAACTATAAAAATCTGAAAAAATAAGCATTGGGTCGTGCATGATGTCATTGTGAAGATTGGATTACAAAATTGCAAGCCCATTTGGAAAGATTTGGTTTTAAGACCTCATTTGCTCAATATACCCTTCAAAAATTTCCCAACTTTGCCAAGGCATAAATCCCTCAATTTTAAGGCTATGAAGGTGTTATTGGATATTTTGGAAAGCTTAAAGAGTCCTCTAACCAACCTCTTTGGTCTCATGTCCATATCCTTTACCATTTTCAAATTATGCCCTTTGGAAGATGTTGACTTTTTGTTGACTTTTGAAATGACCTATAATGTTTTAGCTCATACCTTCTAAATGAAGTATTTTTAGGCTTGGCTTGTGATACACAAAGTTGTAGATAATTAAATTTCCTTCAAAATGAGCTTTGGATGGAATTTTTTTGATGAAGCATGTGAAAGTTATGGCTGGTCAAAGTTCAGTTAACTTTTCCTTAGAAAACCCTAATTTAGAAACTCCTGATTCTTGATGATCTGAAACTTCCTTGATGAATCATGATCAAACCTTGATCAAATGATGAATTTTACTTCATAATCTTGATGTTGGCAAAAAATCTTGAAGTTTGACTTTATTTTGACCATAGTTGACCTCAGTTTGACTTTTTAACTACTTTGACTGATTTTTGCATATCTGATCATCTGACTGGGAAAACTTATTGGGAAAGTCTTGAAACTTGACATGAGGATTCTTGAATACATGTGGGATGTTATGAAGCTCACTTGAAGCCTTGAAAGTTATTTAAACCTGAGGAAACACAAAACCCTAGTTTGTGACCTTTTGCTTAGGAGGAGGCATTGTCTGAGGAAACTTCCACACTTCTTGACCAATTGGGAGTATTGAGGACCTTATGATCATTTAGAAGTCTTGAGAGAGCTTGTCTTGATTATGGGAGGGAAAATTGTGGGGTGCAACAGCTGCCCCTTGTTCAATTTTCTGGAACCTGAGGAGTTAGATTGGCATGTACGCCATTCGTGACTTGAAGATTGAAAAGAATTGAACACAAAAAACCCAAAACTTTGCACTTGCTGGTGTGTAGAATAATATTGTTGGTTGACTGTAATGCTTGAATGGGCTTAAAGATGCCATTTGAATAAAGAGTCTCCTGATATGTTTCTTTTAATATGGAGATGACACTTTTGGGAAGAATAAACGACGACCCAAAATGAGATAACCTACTGGAAGAATAAACGACGGCCCGAGGTAACAAGTTAACCATTGGGAAGAATAAACGACGGCCCAAGGTAAGTTGACTTTTGGGAAGAATAAACGAAGGCCCAAAATGAGATAACCTGCGGGAAGAATAAACGACGGCCCGAGGTAACTAGGTAACCATTGGGAAGAATAAACGATGGCCCAAGGTAAGTTGACTTTTGGGAAGAATAAACGACCACCCAAAATGAGATAACCTTCGGGAAGAATAAACGACGGCCCGAGGTAACAAAATAACCATTGGGAAGAATAAACGACGGCCCAAGGTAAGTTGGCTTTTGGGAAGAATAAACGACGGCCCAAAATGAGATAACATTCGGGAAGAATAAACGACGGCCCGAGGTAACAAGATAACCATTGGGAAGAATAAACGACGGCCCAAGGTAAATTGGCTTTTGGGAAGAATAAACGACGGCCCAAAATGAGATAACCTTCGGGAAGAATAAATGACGGCCCGAGGTAACAAAATAACCATTGGGAAGAATAAACGACGGCCCAAGGTAAATTGGCTTTTGGGAAGAATGAACGATGGCCCAAAATGAGATAACCTTCGGGAAGAATAAACGACGGCCCGAGGTAACAAGATAACCATTGGGAAGAATAAACGACGGCCCAAGGTAAGTCGTTGATGAAGTTTGTTTGAGGGAGAATTTAACCTGAAAAACAAGGTTAGTTTGGTGCAAGTATAATGATGTATATAACATTCTGCAAGATAATATGATATGATATGATATGATATGATATGATATGATATGATATGATATGATATGATATGATATGATGTATGTACGAATGAATTATGTCGGGAAGCTGAACAGTAGCTTCATATAACAACTGCTGGATGGGGAAAATAAATCCCGATTTGTTGCTGAGGAGCCTTAAGACTTCGTTCCCGTCTTGTTTAAGAATATCGTACTTAGAACCTCTCGTTTTTGTTCGTCATACTTCTTATTGAAGGAATAAGTTCCTGAATATCTTGACTGAGGATAAAAGAGATGGACATAGATCCGGGAGACTTAATTCTTCGGAGGATATGAAACTGCTTGAAGACTTCGTCGAGTGGGAAGTATAAGAAGTATTATGTATGTATATCCATAAAGATTACTCTATGGGGATGAACCGGCGAAGCTTCGTTGAATTCCTACTTCCGTTCGTTCTTAGTAAATGTTATTATTGTATTTTATGCATTTCTGGTAAACATCAATCATATTCAAAGGCATATATTCATAAAAACATAATCAATGGACGTTTTTCGCTTTAGTAAAAAGGGAAAAGTAAAACTGAATAAAGAGGGAAAAGTAAAGCTGAATAAATAGGGAAAAGTAAAGCTGAATATAAAAATGGAGCTTTTTCTTATTCTTAGAAATAGACCTATAACTAGACATGTTTTAATACGGAGACGGAAATCCTAGTAAGAGGAATTCGTCAAAGAAAATTTTTTACAAGGAAAAACAGCTATGTGTAAATAACACTATTGAGTTTCAACTTTGCTATTGCCATTATCTTTAATTATCTCATCTTCAGCTATTGGAGAAGAAACGATTGGACTGATCGGTATCTGTTGAGCTTGACATAGATAACACAACTAGTAGAGGTTGAATGGGTGATCTAACGAGACATAGTCATACATTTTAATCCCTAACTTTTGCCTGGATTTCCCTTTCAGGTTTTCAATGCACCGGGATACCCTTTTTTGCCCAAGCCGCCTTTTCAGGTTTTCGACTTGTCGGGTGTACATTTTTTATATATATCCCTAATTTTTGCCCGAACCCTTTTGGTTCGTCGGGATGCCCTTACTTTTGCCTAGGCCAGTCAACCTAGCGGGTCTTTTTTCATGCGTAGTATTTTTTAACTATGTCTGCATTCACAGGTTGCGGAAAATCTTCACCATCTATAATGGTAAGCATCATGGCACCTCCAGAAAATACTCTCTTAACAACAAATGGCCCTTCATAGGTGGGGGTCCATTTGCCCCTAGGATCACCCTGTGGTAATATAATACGCTTGATTACCAAATCACCATCCTGATACACCTGATGCCTAACTTTCTTATTGAAGGCTTTAATCATACGTTTCTGATACATCTGACCATGACAAAAAACTGCTAGTCTTTTCTCGTCAATCAAGTTTATCTGGTCAAGTCGAGTATGAATCCATTCATCTCCATCTAAGCCTGCATCCTTCATAATTCTTAAAGAGGGAATCTGAACTTCAATGGGTAAAACTGCTTCCATACCATAGACAAGGGAAAATGGGGTTGCCCCTGTTGAAGTACGTATAGTGGTACGATAACCATGAAGAGCAAATGGTAACATCTCATTCCAATCCTTATATGTAACTGTCATCTTTTGCAAGATATTCTTAATATTCTTGTTGGCGGATTCCACTGCGCCATTCATCTTTGGATGATATGGAGAAGAATTATGATGTTTAATCTTGAATTGCGTGCAGAGATCAGTAATAATAGTGTTGTTCAAATTAGTACCATTGTCTGTGATAATCCTTTCAGGGATGCCATATCTGCATATAAGATTATACTTGATGAATTGAGCCACAACATTCTTGGTAACAGAAGCAAATGAAGCTGCCTCCACCCATTTTGTGAAATAATTAATAGCTACAAGGATGAAACGATGTCCATTAGAGGCAGTAGGTTTGATCTCACCAATCATATATATCAATGCCCCACATGTCAAAAGGACATGGAGCAGTTAGAACATTCAACGGAACTGGAGGCACGTGAACCTTATCAGCATAAATCTGGAATTTGTGACAAGTTTTGAAGTGTTGATAGCAGTCAGCTTCCATGGTAGACCAATAATAACCTGCTCTCAGAATCTTCTTAGCCATTGTATGCCCACTAGAATGAGTACCAAAGATCCCATCATGCATGTCTTCCATAATCTCTACTACTTCTTTCTTATCCACACAACGAAGCAAAGTCGAATCGTGGTTGCGCTTGTACAGAATTCCATTACTCAGGAAGAATTTAGCAGAAAACCTCCTCAGAAACTTCTTATCATTGAAAGATGACCCTTCAGGGAACTCCTGATTTTCAAGATACCTCCTCACTTCTGGAACCAAGGCTTTTCTTCTACTCCTTCCGTACCCACTTCATTGCACTACGCAGGTTTATCAAATCGATCAATAGTAATTCTCGGAGCTTCATCATCCCAACTGATTTCAAACATAGATGCCATGGTAGCTAATGCATCTGCCAACTGATTCTCTTCTCGTGGAATATGTCCAAAGGTAATATCTTCAAAATATGGGATCAATGACATCAAATGCTCTCTGTAAGGGATACGATTAGGATGCCTGGTGTCCCAATCTCCTTTAACTTGACTGACTACTAGGGCTGAATCTCCATACACATCCAAAAATTGGATCTTCATTTCAATGGCAACCTTGATACCCATGATGCACGCTTCATACTCAGCCATATTATTGGTGCATTTAAAACAAAGCTTTGCAGTAACCGATGTATAACAACCTTTAGGAGAGATAATTACAACACAAACACCATTACCAAGCGCATTAGAAGCTCCATCAAAAACCATAGTCCATCGGGATCCTTGTCCAGGTCCTTCATATTGTCTAGGTTCTTTAGTAACAATCATAATATCCTCATCTGGAAACTCGAAATTCATAGATTGGTAATCATCCACTACTTGATGAGCCAAATGGTCAGCTACTACACTTCCTTTGATTGCTTTCTGAGTAGTATACTGTATGTCATATTCTGTCAAGATCATTTGCCATCTTGCTATTCGTCCGGAGAGAGCAGGTTTCTCAAATATCTACTTGATTGGATCCATTTTTGAAATCAATAAAGTGGTATGAGTCAACATATATTGTCTTAGTCGACGAGAAGCCCATGCCAAAGCACAGTAAGTTTTCTCGAGCAGTGAGTATCTTGTTTCACAGTCGGTAAACTTTTTGCTAAGGTAGTATATTGCCTGCTCTTTTCGACCAGACTCGTCATGTTGCCCCAACACACACCCCATTGAGTTATCCAATACTGTCAAGTACATAATCAAGGGTCTTCCTTCAACTGGTGGCATCAATATAGGAGGTTCGTATAAGTATCTTTTGATTTCATCAAAAGCTGCCTTGCATTCATCATTCCATTCCAATACTTGATTTTTCTTCAACAACTTGAAGATTGGTTCACAGGTAGCAGTCAACTGGAAAATAAATCTCACAATGTAATTCAGTCGTACCACTAACAATAAAACCCAGAAGTTTGCTAGATCTAACTCCAAAAGTACATTTGTTTGGATTTAACCTCAACTTGTATTTCTTCAACCTCTCAAACAACTTGTGCAGGTGATCAAGGTGCTCTTCTTCATTTTGAGATCTGGCTATCATATCATCCACATATACCTCTATCTCATGGTGAATAATATCATGGAACAAAGCTACCATGGCACGTTGATATGTTGCCCCAACATTCTTCAAACTGAATGGCATTACCTTATAGCAGAAAGTGCCCCATTGTGTAACAAATGTAGTCTTCTCCATATCTTCAGGTGCCATCTTAATCTTATTATATCCAGAGAAACCATCCATAATAGAGAATACCATAATAGAGCAGTGTTGTCTACCAGAACATCAATATGTGGAAATGGGAAGTCATCTTTGGGGCTGGCTCTATTCAAATCCATGTAATCTACACACATGCGTACTTTACCATCTTTCTTAGGTACTGACACCACGTTTGCAACCCATTGTGGATAAGAAGTAACAACTAAAAACCCTGCATTGAATTGTTTCATCACCTCTGCCTTAATCTTTTCTGACATATCAGGACGCATACGACGAACTTTCTGTTTTATTGGACGACAATCTTCTTTCACTGGTAGACGGTGAACCACAATATCTGTATCCAGCCCCGACATATCTTCATAAGACCAAGCAAAAACTTCCACATAGTCATGTAACATCTGAATCAACCTGTTCTTGATACCATCCTCTAGTTCAGCACCTATCTTGATTTCTTTCCTGTTTTCCTCGGTTCCTAAGCTCACAACTTCAATTGGTTCCTCATGTGGTTGTATAGTTTTCTCTTCTTGCTATAGCAATCTAGCCAACTTTACAGGTACTTCACAATCTTCCTCCTTTCCATCCTCGGCTTGATAGATCGTATTTTCGAAGTCATAATTGGCAATAGCAGAATTGTTATCAATAGGATCTAGAGTGGATGGATATCTGCATTTAGTGATGTGGGTGTGTGTAAGAACACATAGCTTTTTTTTATAAAAGGAAAAAATAAAAGAAAGACAAAGAGCACAATATTTACGAAAGCGAGAAACGTCCATTGATTTTATTGAATGAAAATATGCGAATGAAATGACAACCCTAATAAGTATACCATTGTGCCCCGGGAAAGGCACAAGGCTTTAAAAGTGTTTAGTTATTAAAAGTTACAAAAATAAATTTAGAAAAATGAAATAGCATTTACTCCTGACTAAAGGAGATAGAAATAACGTCTTCAGCCTTCCAGTTTATGAGTCCATCCCCCATGGTTGGAAAAATTCAATCGTCCAGGTTGTAACTTTCATCATAATCTTCCACAACATTGACTTGGTCCTTTATGACTCCTCCATGAGTGATATGAGCGGCATGAGCACGACGAACAACCTTCTGAGATTCTGCAGTAAAGCCTAAACCAAACTTGTCAGACTTGTAAGGAATGTCAGGAAGCTGACCCCAAATAGTACAACCACCTTCTTCAACCACAACTCTAGCATCTTTGAGAGAGGCCATCGTAGGAGGCACTCTAGTAATAACAGGAACTCTTTTAACAACAGGGGGAGCTTCAGTAGCAGGAATGACCCAAGGAACAACTTCAAATATCTGGCAAGGAGTCTCAACAAATTCACCTTCCATCTCAACATATTTAAAAGTGTTCACATGACTGACCATGTATTCTTCTTCCCCATAAACAGTGACAATCTTTCCTTTCACCGAATATTTCAGCTTCTGATGTAAAGTGGAAGTCACAGCACCTGCCCCATGGATCCAGGGGCGCCCAAGCAAACAGGAGTATGCAGGACGAATATCCATCACATAGAAAGTGGAATCAAAAACTTGAGAGCCTACTTTGACCGGAAGATCTACCTCTCCATGCACCATTCTTCTTGAACCATCAAAGGCCCTCACCACCACGTTACTTGGTCTTAACACTACATCATTCAAATTGAGTTTGTCTAGAACCTCCTTAGGTAATACATTTAATGAATAACCATTATCCACCAATACATGAGACAAAGTAGTGCCCCTACACTCAATGGAGACGTGCAGAGCTCTATTATGGTTTCTGTCGGTAGGAGTCAGATCAACATCATTAAAACCCAAGCCATTATCACTAGTTAGATGGGCAACATAATTTTCAAATTGGTCCACAGAGATTTCATGTGGCACATTAGCAATCTTCAGGAATTTGATTAAAGCCTTGGCGTGGGCTTCAGAATATAATAGCAGAGATAACATGGAGATTTTGAAGGGAGTATGCCCCAACTGGTCAACAACATCATAATCACTCTTGCGGATGATCTTCAGTACTTCTTTCATCTGCTTAGAGAGATCTTCACTAGCTGGTGCCTCAGCTTGAACAAGTTCAATCACTGGTCCTTTGCCCCGAGCCTCAGTACTTGGCCCAGAATTAGGGATATGAACTGAAGTAGCAGCAACTTTTGAGGTGTCTTCTGGAGAGAAAATTCTTCCACTCCTGGTAACCTTACTGGATCCAGCAATATTGTCCACATCAAGATTAACATCAGTAACAGGTGCATCAGTCAAAGGTTCTTGTTTGACACCATGGATATAAACACCAGAACCATAATTCCAGGGTATAGCATTGTCAGAAGTGTATGGGATAGGACCAGGAGTAGTAATAATCATTGGAGCCACCTTTGGCTCAGCAGTAATCTTCACAGGACCTTTAGAAGTGATCCTCACTGGACCATTGGAAGTAATCTTCACAGGAATCTTGTTAACCATATCCACATCTTCAATTTTCAAATCTTGAGCCATACCTCCACACAGACTCTCTATAGAAGGGATCCTTTCAAATAGTATAGTATAGTTATCTATCAGGCGTTGAATACCTGACCTCAACCTCCAACAACTATCAGGTTTATAGGCACAATAAAAACAATCTTCCCTGCAACCCGGAAATAAACCGGCTTGCATAAGTTTCTTCTTGACAATAGCTAGAGGAGTAGTTATTTCAGCCACAGTAAGAACATAAACAACCTCCTCAACAGCATTAACAGTTTTCTCATGTTTAGGCATAGGAGCAGTAATCACATTAGGAGTTTCTGGAGGGTCAAACTCAATATCTACATTCTCAATCATATCCTGGATCTTGTTCTTCAACGACCAGCAACTATTAGTATCATGGCCAGGGCTATTAGAATGGTATGCGCACCTTGCATTGGGATTGTAACGAGAAGATGGGGTATTGATATTTTGTGGTGGGTCCTTCAAGGTAATCAATTCTCCTTTCAACATATGCTGCAAAGCCTGAGCCAATGACATATTGAGCTTGGTAAATTGCCTCCTAGGCTTGGGATGACTATTTTGTTGTTGCTCTTGTGGTGGAGGTGTATGATTAGAAATCAAAATAGCTCCCACAGATTGGTTACGATCATTACGACCATGCTGGCTATACACAACATTGGATTCCTTCTTCCCATGAGGGGGATTCTTGGTGATACTTGAAGAAGCAACTATCTGAATCTTTCCACTTCATATCCCACTTTCCACACGTTCTCCAGTCATTATCAACTCAGTGAAGCTAGATGATGAGCTTCCAATGAGATGACTATAGAAAGGACCAGTCAACGTACTCATGAACATATCAACTAATTCCCTGTCAGTCAAAGGGGGTTGAACTCTACTTGCAAGATCTCTCCATTTCTGAGCATACTCCTTGAAGCTTTCTTTGGCATCCATGGACATGCTTTGGAGTTGCATGCGAGTCAGTGCTAAATCAGAATTGTATTGGTACTGCTTATAGAAAGCTTCAGCAAGATCATTCCAGTTGCGAATATTGATACTCTCCAGTTGATAATACCATTCCAGTTGGGATCCAGACAAACTCTCTTGAAAGAAATGTATCCATAACTTCTTATTAGGAGTATGAGGTTGAATTATTCTAACATAAGACCTTAAATGCAGTTTTGGGCAAGACACACCATCATACACCACAAAAGTAGGAACCTTGAAACCTATAGGGATGGAGACTCCAGAAATCAAACTCAAATCTTCAAAGTCAAACCCATAATTCTTCTGTAGTTCCATAACATTCATTTTGTCCACCAGCATCTTATACTTCTCCTCACTAGTAGGATCGTGATAATAGTTCTCCTCAGAATCAGAATCTTCCATAATATCATGGAGACTGCCTCCTTCTCTCTCAGAATTTTCAAACTCAAGATTCTCAACCTCTTCTTCTGTCTTGACAGGACCTCTGAATCTTCTACCCAGGTTGATGATGCCCACTGATTTTCTAGTCTTCTTCTTTTTCTTAGTCAAAAGTACCTTCAGCTCATCTTGTCCCTTGGACAAGTTCAGGATCATTTCTTGAAATTGTGCATTCTGAGTCTGGAGATCCTTAACAGTTTGTTCGAGAGCCATTTCTGCTGAAATAAACAGCGAGAAGATAAGATACCTGTTCATAAGAAACCTGTGATACAATGATATGGTATGTATATGTTTATGCAATGTTTTCAAGGACCGCAGGATTTAAATTTGTTTAAATGAAAACAAGAACAAAATTTTATTAGTAAATACTTAATATAAGTTTTGCCCCTTGGGCTTACAAAGAAATAGCAATAAGATACAAAATATAAATATATGGGGTTTTAAGTCTCCCATGGACGCTTCCTCTTTGCGTGGAGGTACTTGTTGAGGTTTTGCTCCTCGTGAAGTTGCCTTGTTAGCTCCAGAATTCTTTCTTGACCAGCTCTGAAATGAGTCTCAAAAGTATCCATTTGCTCCTTCAACTGAATCCAGGACTTTTGCAGTTCTTCCAAATCAGTGGGCATGTCTGGATGAAGGATGGTATAAGAAACATCTCCTTCAGCAACAGGCTCCATATTGACTGGTAGAACAGCAGGATATGGCATCATAAGAGTTTGAGCACGAGATCGCACCCATCTGAGATACAGCTCCATAGGAATAGAATACTTTGGCTCCAAAGTGTTGTTGTCAATCCTGTTCACCTTGTTCCAAGCTCGTATAAACTTTTGATGGTAACTCTGAAGATCATTGTCATAGTCGAACACAATACCCTGAACAAGCATGTCATGAGGACCATTACTCCGAGCATAACCAAACTGACGTAGTGCTAAAGAAGGGTTGTAGGTAATTCCTCCTCTTATGCCAAGGAATGGCACATTAAGGAATTCCCCACAATGGTCAATGATAGTAACACTCTCCATAGATCGAGAGCACCAACGAATGTCTGAATGAGAAAGTGACATGATCCTCTTAGACCACATGAACCCTTGTTTATTCTTCATCACTGATCGAGGAAGGTGAGAAATAAACCACCTAGACAATAAAGGTATGTTGCACATCAGAGTCCCTCTCGCCTTCGTAGTACGAGTGTGAAGAGAGTGTAAGATGTCTCCAAGTAATATAGGCACTGGGTTGCGAGTCAGAAATATGTTGATGGCGTGTATGTAACGCCCGTTTATTTAATTAATTATTTAATTAAATATAATTGTGGTATGTGGTGTTAAGTCGCATTGATTTAATTTGATTTCTAAAATATCGGAATATTACGTTGATAATTGTAAACACCCCAAATTTGCCCTCACCCATTCACACCATGGCTTGTGATCATTTCATAAGCATAAACTCAATCATAGCATCTCATACCACAATTTTGATTCACTGCATAGATTCAAAGTCATCTGCACCTAGGGTTTGTGATCTGAGCAATCCAAGAGCTTCTTGAGCCATCCCAAAGGTCACCAATCACTTCAAAGGGATCCATGTGTGTTCAAGTATCATATTACATCCTCTCAAAGTCAAAAATGCCAAAGAATCACAAGAACTGGGATTGGTATGGAAGCAGAGCCAGGTTTGACTGCACAGGTGACCTAAAATTAGGGTTTTGGTTTCAGAGGCCATAACTTCAATTTTTTTGGTCATTTTTGTTTCTATTGGTCTCTATATGGTATAGGGAGTATGCATATCAATTTTCATGAAGAAATTCCATGGGGAAGTCATCTGATCAAGGGTTGACTTTTCAGACAAGTCAGTGCAAAATCAGGGCATCTGAGGCCCCCAATGACCCAACCAAGGGGTGATCTTCATCATTTTGGGTATATATGATCTTTATTTGATCATAGAAGAAGTTTGAAGTTCACAAAATTCAAGGATTTGAAGTTTTTGCAAAGTTGACTTTTTAGGGCATGGTTGACTTTTAAAGAATTTGTCAATTTAGGTCACTTTTCAAACCTTACTTTTTGATCCAAAAATGCTTCAAATGGAAAAACTTTGGTCATGAAAATTGTAGATTAGATCTTTCCCTTTTCAAAAAGTACAAGAACATGACCTAATTCATTTTGGATCAAAAGTTATGGTGTGTTAAAGTTGGCAAAAATCATTAAATTTCAAGTTATGCACTAAAAGGAAAACTTGCAATTTCATGTACCAAGCATTCTAGTGCCTTCAAAATGACTTCAAAACTTCACCATATGATCATACATGACCCCAAAAACAGAATTGGCCCAAGGGATTTTGCATTGTTTGCCTTGATTCTCAAGAAATCCATAAGCCATTTTTCATCACAAGTGCAAAAGGGGATTCTTGGCAAAACCATTTTTTAGGAAGTTATGTGATCACTAGCTGACTTCTATACATTGCCATGACTAAAAGAAGTGCCATGCTACAAAATTCAGCAAGCAATGTCTCATGTATATGGCACAAAATCATGAGAAAACACAAGTTGTCAAGTTGCAAAATCACTCTCAATTCATGATCCATATGTTGCAGTCAGCTACAAGCAATCCAAGGGCCCTCCTCAACTCAAGCTGAAGCAAGACATGACTTCAAACTGTTGCTGCCATGACCCATGCTGCAAGTACAAGCCAACTTGACTTTTTGGCAAAAACTCCCATACTCTTGGCACAGTAATCAGCCACCCCTACTGACCTGCCCTCAGCCTATTCACACATTGTTGGAGTGTTATAGCATGGCATTGGGCATTGAAGCAAGCCAGAACACAGCATACCACAAAACCTGCCAAAACTTTCCTCTCTTCGAATCTCCCTCTCCAGCCATCAAACATCCATTTTCTTTTCACCATTGCATCACACACACTCAAGAGAGCAAGAACCAACCATTGACAGAGCTTGAAACCACCCACACACAGACTCCATTTTCTGATACACCAGAACTGGAACTCTCAAAATAGCTTGTTTAAGCTCATTCCAAGCCTACCATTAGTACCAGGGGAATCAGTGGAGCAAGCCTGCATCAAAGAATAGCTCTGAAAGCCCAGAAACAGGAGTCTCCATCTCAGGTATGGCCATGAACATTTTTTCTCAGAGCTTGCATTTTAAGTTATAATCTGGTTGTGTATGTCTTGCTGATCATGGGGATGGGTTTAGAATTAAAAATGAGTGAGAAATGAGGATTTACCAGGGCTCTGAAACTTTGCCCGTGAATCTTCATGGCTTCGATTCTCTTAGTTTAAGCATGAGAAATTTAGTTTGAGAGATGATTTGAGTGAGGTTTGAGTAGAGGAACGTTTCCCTGGCTTTAATTTGATGGATGGTGGCCTGAATCATGATCTAGGGTTTTGACATTGCCGGAGAAGATGACCGGAGCTTCCCTCCGGTCACCTGAAAGTCATCAACTCTAAACCCTAATTAATTTGCCAGATGCATTCTCAGCCTTTGGATGGTGATTAGCTTAAGTCGTGCACGGCCCAGATTGATTCACTTAGCCCTAATCCCTTTTATTTAATTTAATTAAGATTAATTAGGTTAATTAAATCAGACTCAATCCTGGCCCTTTAAAAACGCGCGCAGTCAACCCTTCTTTCCCAGATTCAAATATCAGCCTTTGGATTGAACTACTTTCCACTTTATTTTGTTTTATTTCATTTTCTTTATATTTAACTTGTACATTTTATAAAAAATAGCAAAAACCATTTTAAAATTATGAAATTTTTTATCCTGAGTTTCATTAATTTTTAAAACACAAAAATATTTTTATTTTTATTTTTTAGCATTAAAAAGTATTTTTAAATATTAAAAGGTTTATTTTTAATTGATTAATGAAAATTAATTTATTAAAAATACTTTTAGGTATTTAAAAATCACCAAAAAATTCATGAAATGTTTTAAGACATTTAGAAACATTGTCCAACCTTCAAACCAAATTTATTTTTTGATCTTGATGCATTTTGAGAATTTTTCATTGAATTAAAATCATTTTGAGGCATTATTTTGATCCAAACTTCAAAAAATCATTTCTGCCTATCCATGAAGAGTTGGACCTTGTTTCTTTTTGCATTGCATTGTGTTTAACATGTAGTTTGTGAGATTAAATGGCCATGATTTGATCTTTCATTTTCCATTTGTTTGGTAATTTTCTTGTTTAGGAACCCTAAAACCCTAGAAAACTTAGGAAAATCATATCTTGAATTTGGTTAAGAGTTGAAACCTCTCCTTTGGGCATTGGGTTAGTATAGGATTAGGGGTCCTTTGAGTGCATTTCCATTTTTTTTATATAATGTTGTTTGCTTCTGATTTTGGTTTTTGTTTGATGTATTGTTCATAAACCCTAATTTGGGCTTCCATATGCATTCATCTTGCATTTGCATTCATACCTTGACTTGCCATGACATTTTATGCATCCATTTGATTCATGTGACATCTTAAGACATATTGAAAGCATGTTTGATCATTGCATCTTGCATTTGCCATGTTGTATGCCATTGGCATTTCATTACTTCTCATGTATGTTCATGGTTCTTATCTTGCTCCATTTGCATCCATAGGCCCATATGATCATCCTCATGCCTTGATTCATGTTTGTAGCATCTCATAGCATCCTTATCATCTCATATATGCTTCTGGTTTTGGTTTGCATCATGTCATTCCATCCCATTTTGCATTGTATTGCATTTCTTTATTAACTTTTCAGGTGGTAAGTAAATTTTGGGAAGTGAATTTGCCTTCACTTCTCACACTTTCTTTTCATCTCTTTCATGCATCCTTGCTGCATTTTATTATGTGTTTGAGTTTGAGCTTGCTCATCCTTCTTCTTCTCACTTTCTTTCTTCAAGTAACTTGACTTCTTGAATGAAGCAAGTCACTTTGCTTCTCCTGATCCTTTCATCTGCTTCCTGGTGGTTCCATTGAAGATCTTTCTTGTTAAACCTCACAAACCTTAGGAACAACCAAGCATGACAATGATTAGGGTTTTGATTAGTCTCCCCTCTTAGTTTTACCTTTGTGTCTCTTTTGAGTCTTCTCTTCTCATCTCATATTCAGGGACTAAACCCTAAAGGCTTTAAGGCTTTGTGATTAAGTTTATGCCTGCATCCTTCTATTAGGATGGAGTGTATAACTTTAATCCTAAGTGTTAAACCCTTGATGTGTTTAATTCTCTTAATCAATTCACTTAATAATCATCAAGACATCAAACTTGTAACTTGGGCCTTGCATTAGGGTTCTAATTCTTCCTTAATTGGTTAATAAGGACTAACCCTAGTGTTAATGGACAAGTCCCCCTCAAGTTGTCTTACAAACCATAAAAATCACTTCATCATCTTATCATTAACTAAAATCCACTTAATAAAGGTCTTGTTTTGTCATGAGTTTAATCCCTAATCATGGATTAAGTTGAGGAGCTTTCCTCAGCTTAAACACTCTCATCTATTATCCTTCTATTAGGATGGTGTAATGAGTCTGTTTAATCCCTGATTATGGCTTAACCTCATTGCTCAACACTAAACAAAACACCAAAAACATCTAAATAATCACAAGTAGGTAAATGATCTTAATCCTACCTCAAAGGTGATTAAGTGTGAGAAGCTGACTTCACACTTAAGGTATTCTCATTACCCCTAATCAGAGGGAGGATGTGATGAGTTTACTAAATCCACTGGTTTAGGCTTAAGCTCATTAACTTATGACAAATTCTCAAAAGCAATAAAAGACTGAAAACTCAAAAACAGACAATAATCGTCTCCTTCGGGATTCTTTACTCATCTCATTCACTCACAAACGAGAACTTGCTTCTTCCGTCTAATGCAAGACAGTTTGCACCTGAGCCAGACAGGTCATACACTTGAGCATAGACAGCAAGCAGTTCACAAGTCAATTCACCTTTCAGTCTCTTTGGGTCGAACTACGGTGTTCTGACTTCCTCATTGCACGAGAGGATACGTAGGCATAACTTAACAGTTATCGAACAAAAGTCTCTGTATATTCCCCCTCTTTCAAGCTTCATTCTTTTAGCCTCATATTCTTGAGCACTTCATTCTCATTCTTACACTGACACATCATTTATACATATCACACTTCATTTCTTTTACACTGACACCTGTACATCTTTTCCAGCTATTTTATACACAAATTGCACTGACACTACCCCTTTAAAACACAAATCTTTTAAGCGTGGATCCCGTCGAGTACGGCGGACAATCTGGGTGCTAATACCTTCCCTGGTTGTAACCAACCCCCTTTCTCAGTCTCTCTGGTTCGCAACCGTCTTATCCATATCTTTCTAGGTTTATGCAGCATTACCTTTCCTCCGGGATAAAAATGCCTAGCTGGCGACTCTTTTCATCTCCAGTGAGTTCACGGCTGTGTGTTCTCATTGTTCTTCACGCCGACCGTTCGCGTCTGTACCTTTATTTGGGCCATAGTCCCATTTATCGGGAGCGACAGCTTGGCGACTCTGCTGGGGAACCTTATACTGCAATCAGGGCTTCTGGTTCTTTTTGTGGGTTCCTCCTAGCGCTTGATTGATTTGTGTTTACTGGGGTATTATGTGCTACTTGTGTTTGTATTTTTTGTTTTATTTTTACTGCTTTATGTACAGTTATTTTATTGCTTTATTTACAGCTTTACATATATCATACTGTCATGCTGTCTGGCTGGATCTGGTTTTGCTTTGGTGGGTGGGGTTCTATTGAGAGTTGAGGACCTATACCTGGGACCTGAGTGACACCTAGGCTAGAGTGGTTCATGTTCTTTCCCATTCCATCTCGGTCTGGTGCGGGAATATGAAACACGGTTCAGATATGGGTTTCTTCTTGAGAACTCTGTGTTGCAGATTTCCTGCAGTACTAGGGCTATCTGGGAAGCCTGCTAAGTCTGGATGACCTTTAGTTTTGACCTTCAGAAACTGAGGTGAATTAGAGGAGGAACTTTTATGGTTATTGTAAACACTGTACCTCCGGGTTAGAAGTGTTTACACTTCTCATAACTGATCCAAGTCTGAGGATCCTTGTTTTAGAACACCACCTGTGAGGGGGTTGGGCTGTTTACAGGTTTGCAGGTACCCTTGACCTCAGCATACCCTGTTACTTTGTTTTGTTTAAGAGTACTCCATTTTGGGACAGTTCTTGTGATTCTAAACCCTGGACATGTGGCTCTTTATTTGAGTCCCCCACCCTGGTTACTGGACTTATAGACCTCCATCTGGATTTCTTAAACATATGTGGACCTATATCAGAGTACTTGATCAGATCCAGCTCAGTCACAAACCCTTGCATATCATTTGCATACATCCTCATTGCATCATTTTAACATGTGTTTATTTGTTTTTCAGGATATCCATCCTATCATTTTGGCTTGGTTTTGACCCCATCATCAGCTTAGACCTATCTTCATCAGCACTTGCTTCAGCTATCAGTCACTTGCTTCAGTCACTTGCATCCTCAGTCTCAGCCTATCAGTGGCCCATCTTCAGTGATATTCTCAGTCATCATCATCAGCACTCATTCTTCAGCAACATGGCACCTAAGAAAAGCAATATCTCCTATCACTTCTTTGGACCTGAGCTAGCTAGCATCAGGAGGATTCAGACCCTGATTACTCCAGACCACATACCATATTTCAGAGAACATTATGGGGGAATCCTTGATATGGTATTGGATTTGGACCCTTCACAGAGGAGCCTGATACATACCTGCCTGCAGTTCTATGACCCTCCCCTGAGGTGCTTCACTTTTCAGAATTTCCAGTTGGGACCCTTGCTGGAGGAGTATTCATCATTGGTTGGTGTGCCTATCAGGGGTGGAATACCCTTCAACCCTGAGATGGCTTTCCCAAGTAATGAGGAGATAGCCAAAGCATTGCATCTGGAACCAGTTTTGATTGGGCAAAATTTGACATCTAAAGCTGGAATCTCTGGTTTTCATCTGGGTTTCTTGTCTTCTCAGGCTAGTCTGAAGGCCTCCCTGGGGGAGTGGAAGGTAGTCTGTGCTCTGTTGGCCCTTAGCATATATGGGGTCATTCTTTTTGCAGACGAGCCTAGGTTTGTCAGCAAGAGTGCAATTCACCTTTTCATCCTGAGAAACCCAGTACCCACCTTACTGGGAGATCTTTACTACTCTGTCCATCAAAGGAATGAAAATCAAAGGGGAAGATTGGTGAGATGTTGTGCTCCTTTGTTCTATACTTAGCTGCTCAAGCATCTGCCAAAGACTGATGCATTCTTGAACCCTCACCAGCAGAAGAACTGGGCTAAGAGGCTTGTTGCTCTAACCTCAGATGATATCAGATGGTGTACTCAGAGTACTAAGGGCAGAGACATCATTACCAGCTGTGGGCAATTTCCCAATGTACCTCTGATTGGAGTGAAAGGGTGCATCAATTATAATCCTCTGTTATTCAAAAGGCAGCTGGGCTATGCCTTAGTCCATCCTCCCAAAGCACAGGATCTGACTGAAACCCTTTATGTTGAAATCAAGCCTAATCTGGCTGTTGTCAGGCAAGCAGCCTGGGCCTGGGACAATGTGCAGACTAAAGGGGTAACCATTCTGGGGAAGTGCAACAATGTGGCATCAGCACAGTACTATGATTGGTCCCATGCCAGGGCTCAATTCTCTGGGATGCCCTTTACTGTTGAAGATATGCCTGGGCCTTCCACAGCACCACCTCCAGCAACTGTCAGTTTAGAGGAGTTTGAGAAGTTGAAAGAGAGGAATGAGAAGCTGACTCAGGCCCTACAGAAGACCCTCTGGGAGAGGAGTGATGGTAGGTTGGACATTGAAAGGTTGGAGAAGTTGAAGGTGGAGCATTTGGCTAGAATTGAGAAGTCTGAGGATTATATTAAGAAGTCTAGGGCTGGAGAACAAATCTTGAAGAATGCCTGCAAGGAAGCTCAGTTCCAGAAGGCCAGGACTGATTTGTATCTGAAGGAGAGTCAAGCTAGGTGGGTCAGAATCACCGAAGCTCGTACTCAAGAGGACAAAAGGACTCAGGTTAAGATGGAACAGATGGAAGCTAGTGCAAGAGAGCAACAGGAAGCCCTGGCAGCAGCCCAGAGGGAGATCTCAGAGTTGAAGATCAGAGCTGGAGTGAAGAGGTCGAAGGACCAAGGTCAGCACAAGAAGCTAACTGCAGTTGTTGCTACAAGGAATCTTCTCATCAGGAACCTTACGGAGCGTCCGGCTGATCCTGTGACTGAAGCACTTCTCAAGGAAGTTCAGGAGGATGAGTTTGGTCTTGGTGTTTGACTTTTGTTTGTTGTTGCTTTCATTATATGTACTTTTATTTTCTTATGATGTATTTTGACCCCTCAGAGGGCTTGTATTGTAAAAAGAAACAAGTTATGTATTATTTTACTTTTTTGTAATATATTTGTGTTGGTTTGTTCCATCTGAGTTTTCTTCAAGCAACATCACAAGCATCTTCAAGGGTCTGGAAGGGTCAAAATCAAGTGCCAAACCGGATACTTTGGAAACAAATAGACACACTGCATTGCATACTAACCTTTTACCTTGTTTTGTAGGTTTTTGTTTATTTGATACTAACTCTGTTGTGATCTCAGGAATTATTGCTCGACGGCGTGTGTTTCCACTCAACCGTCCACATAGATATCCAACCTGTAACAACCTTCCGGGCATACAGATGGATCAGATGCAGCAGGACCTTACGGAGGTCAGAAACCAAATGACCAACGAGAGGTTGGAAATGAGGAATCAGATGACACAATTCATGGAGGTGATAAACAATATGGCTCAAAGCCAGGAGAGGTTGAGAACACTGGTAGAAGGGAGGAATCAGGAAGACCATCAGCCAGGGACTGCTGGGACAATCAACAATGAAACAGTCCAACCTCATGTCAATCCCCCAGTCTTTGGACCCCACCTCCACCCGGAGGCCAACATCCCTGTCAATATACAAGGAACTGCCACAGCAGGGAGGGTACTGCAAGAAGACCCCCAGGAAGATCAGTTCACGGTGATGGGAGCTGGGGAGGAAGCTTATGATAGAAGACTGGATGAGATAGCTGAGAAGTTAAGATCCTTGGAGTCTCAAAACTCTTTGGGTTTTGATGTTATGGATATGGGCTTGGTAGACGGAGTCAGGATTCCCCACAAGTTTAAGCCTCCTTGTTTTGAAAAGTACAACGGGACTTCCTGCCCCATAACCCATTTACAATCATTTCTGGGAAGACTAAAGGCCTATACCATGGACGAGAAGCTCTGGATGTTCTATTTTGAGGATAGCTTGACGGGAGCTTCAAGAGAATGGTACTCTCATCTGACGAGAGCAACTATCAGGTGTTGGAAGGACCTGGCAGAGGCCTTTATCAGGCAGTATCAGTACAACTTAGATATGGCACCCAACAGGACCCTCCTAATGGGAATGTCACAGTCGTCTAGAGAAAGTTTCCGAGAGTATGCCCAGAGATGGAGGCAATTAGCTGCTGCTGTTCAGCCTCCTATGTCAGAGAGGGAGATGGCAGATATGTTCATGAACACCCTCCAGGGGACTTACATTGATAGGCTAGCTGCCTTCTCGTCTACCAGCTTTGCAGATGTAGTCATAGCCGGGGAGAGAATTGAAAGCCTATTGAAGATGGGTAAGATCTCAGACAACGGCGCAAGCTCATCCAGTAATGCAAGAAAGCCTTTTGCAGGCCCAAGAAGAACTGGTGAGACCAATGCCATCCACACCAACAGGGGCAGACCCCAATATGTTCATAGATCTGTGGCAGCAGTCACCATTCCCGCTCCAGCTCATCCACAACCAGCTTATCAACCACCGCAACAGAATTATCAGCAACAACCTCAGTACCAGCAACAAAATCAGTATCCTCCGAGAAATTACAACAACAGCAACACCAACAACAACAATCAGCAGAGACCATTCCAACAGAGACCTTCTCAGGCCAACAGGGTGATCGATCCGATCCCTATGCCCTATGCAACATTACTGCCACAACTCCTGAAACCCAACCTAGTTGAGCTAAGGACATTGGCCCCTCCAGATCCCAACAGTCTACCCAGAAATTACGACTCCAACGCCAGATGTGCCTTCCATTCAAATGCACCTGGCCATAGTACAGAAAAGTGCAGAGCTTTGCACATGAAGGTACAAGACCTGGTAGACTCTAAGGCTCTAAATTTCGCACCACCACCAAATGTCAACAAAAACCCTATGCCACACCATGGTGGTCCCCGAATCAATGCTATTGAAGAAGACAAGTCGTCTTATTTAATAACCAGTGTGGGTCAGATTCGGACACCGTTGGTGGAGATTAAAGCTCAACTCCTCGAATGTCGAATGTTCCCGGGATGTGAGCTAGGGTGTGCTTACTGTAACATTTCAGTGAATGGCTGCGATAATTTGAGGGATGGCATAGATGGTCTCATCCAGAATGGCCTGCTTCAAATTACAACATCGGTTCCAACAAATCCAGCAACCTCATCAGCAACAATTCCAGAACCTCCTACAACTGCAACAACCATTGTTCCCGACAACTTTTCAGCTTCATCCACAAATGTTTCATCTGTCATTTCAACTGACCAGATATCAACAAACATTCCTTCTACAACTTCAGCACCACTTCATTTTGAATCTCCTACAACAACAACACCCATCCTTCCAACAATGTCTCCTACAACATCAGCAGCAAACAATGAAGATGTCTCAACCGTTACAATTTATTATGATCCTGAAAACAATTCTGCTTACAACTCACAAAGTGCTACTCCCATCAGAGCACCAGTCATAATATATTATGATCCACAGACTATCACGGTTCCTTCCGCAGCTGCCATCAGTCCAGTCACTGTCACAGTGCCTGGGCCAGTACCTTATGAAAGCAGTAAGGCCATCCCTTGGCATTACGGCTCTGACATATACTGCGAAGGAAAGAAAATCACTCTTGAACCATCAACACCTGCACCACAAATAGACAATGTGGGAGGAGGCGGAGGCTTCACTCGAAGTGGACGTCTCTTTGCTCCACAAATTCAAAGACCCACTGCCGAAGCAGAAGCTGCTGCCAAGGCAAAAGGAAAGAGCCCGGTGCAGGAAGATCAAGCTATTAAGGAAACTTGGAAAACACCCTTTGATCAAGAAGTTGATGAGTTTATGAGGATCATCAAAAAGAGTGATTACAAAATAGTGGATCAGCTTCATCAGACGCCTTCCAAGATCTCCATTCTATCATTGCTTATGTGCTCCGAAGCCCATCGGAATGCACTACTCAAAGTCTTGCACGCAGCTTACGTGCCTGAAGAGATCACCGTCAATCAGTTGGAAACCGTGGTTGGAAATGTTACTGCTAGCAATGGGCTAGGGTTCACCAACACTGACTTGACTACGGAAGGCCGCAATCATAACAAGGCCCTGCACATCACTATGGAATGTAAAGGTGCAGTCCTTTCCCATGTGCTGGTAGACACAGGATCATCCCTCAATGTCTTACCTAAAAAGGCCCTGGTGAATCTAGAATATGAAGGATTGGCATTGCGTCCCAGTAACCTGGTAGTAAGAGCCTTTGATGGTTCTAAGAGATCGGTTCTGGGGGAAATTGAGCTGCCTGTAACGATTGGCCCACAAACTTTTAAAACGATCTTCTACGTGATGGACATTCAGCCTGCCTACAGCTGTTTGTTGGGTAGACCATGGATTCATGCCGCTGGCGCAGTAACGTCTACCCTTCACCAGAAGTTAAAATTTCAGTGGGAAGGCCAAGTCGTTACTATCTGTGGGGAGGAGGATATTTTTGTTAGCCATCTGGCTACTTACAAATACATTGAGATGGATGGGGAGATCCATGAAACGATGAGCCAAGGGTTTGAGGCCCTGAATGTTAATGAAGCATCTGCTGTATCTGGGATCTCCATGGCATCTTATCAACAAGCCCGGAAGGTTGTTGAAGAAGGAACTGCCCAAGGCTGGGGCAAGGTTTTATCTGTGGAAGAGAAGAAGGACAAATTTGGGTTGGGTTACAGACCAACTCAACAGAATCAAGCAGAGGCTGCTGAGAAGCCCGGTTTTGTCAGTGGGGGGATGCTCACCCCTGATGCTATTAACAATTTGGAAGACGAGCTGGAAGAAGAACGCAATCTGGAGAATTGGATTCGTCCAAATATCTCGGGGAGCAGTATCTCAAACTGGTCTTCCCAGGAAATTATAAGAGTTACTCATGCAGAGTAATTATTATTTCCTGTATTTTTATAGCATGCATCAAAGTCTTGCATCTTGCCCAAGATGACAAGACTCATTTTGTAATCGGGCCATCTGTACTTTTTGTGCAACAAGATTAATCAATGAAATATCAGACATCTTTTTGCAAATGAGTTTTTCTCTTTTCCGCTCACTGTTTTTCCATTTTTCTTTTTGTACAAAAAAATAAATGGCGATGTTTTCAAAATGACAACTTTATTTCACTTTTTAAACAAGATTAAAATCAATCACTAAAATGAACAAACTAAACCCTTGCAGAGAATGCCTTCCAGACAGCACCGACAACAGCACGGCTATGACTTCGTATGGCTTTGACAATCCAATCAATCAAGCTGATGAAGGGGTTGAAGAAGAATATGAGCTTCCTGAAGAGCTAGCCAGGTTGTTGAGACAAGAGGAGAAGGTTATCACTCCTCATCAGGAGGAGGTGGAAACAATTAATCTTGGTACAGATGAAGACGTGAAAGAAGTTAAAATCGGGGCCTGTCTACAAGACTCAGTGAAGAGACAACTGATTGATCTGCTTCAAGAATATGTGGACGTGTTTGCTTGGTCTTATCAAGATATGCCAGGGTTGGACACCGACATTGTTGTGCACAAGCTGCCTTTAAGAGAAGAATGTCCGCCGGTTAAACAGAAACTGCGCCGTACTCGCCCAGACATGGCAATGAAAATCAAAGAAGAGGTACAAAAGCAGTGGGACGCCGGGTTCCTTGCTGTAACTAGCTATCCACCGTGGGTTGCTAACATAGTACCTGTGCCTAAGAAAGACGGCAAAGTGAGGATGTGTGTTGACTACCGGGATCTGAACAGAGCCAGCCCGAAAGACGACTTCCCATTACCTCACATTGATGTATTGGTAGATAACACGACTCAGTTCTCGGTATTCTCCTTCATGGACGGATTTTCAGGATACAATCAGATTAAAATGTCACCTGAAGACATGGAGAAGACAACCTTCATCACACCCTGGGGCACGTTCTGTTACAAGGTGATGCCATTCGGGTTGAAGAATGCTGGTGCAACATATCAACGGGCTATGGTGACATTATTCCACGATATGATCCATAAAGAAATAGAATGTTATGTGGATGACATGATCGCCAAGTCCCTTACTGAAGAAGAACACCTGGTGAATCTGCTGAAGCTATTCAAGCGTCTGAGGAAGTACCAACTGAAGTTGAACCCCAACAAGTGCACATTCGGGGTGCGATCCGGTAAGCTGCTGGGATTTATTGTAAGCGAGAAAGGGATTGAAGTTGACCCTGATAAAGTCAAAGCTATTCAAGAGATGCCTGCACCAAAAACTGAGAAAGAAGTCCGAGGGTTTCTAGGTAGATTGAACTACATCTCACGGTTCATATCTCACCTTACAGCAACCTGTGAACCTTTGTTTAAACTGTTAAGAAAAGAACAGACGGTCAGTTGGAACGAAGACTGCCAGAAGGCTTTTGACAAGATCAAGGAATACTTACAAGAACCTCCAATCCTTATGCCTCCAGTTGAAGGAAGACCTCTGATAATGTACCTGACAGTATTAGAAGAGTCAATGGGGTGTGTGCTGGGCCAGCATGACGAGTCTGGTCGAAAAGAGTATGCAATATACTACCTAAGCAAAAAGTTTACCGACTGTGAACAACGTTATTCACTGCTCGAGAAAACTTGTTGTGCTTTAGCGTGGGCTGCTCGCCGACTAAGACAGTATATGTTGACCCACACTACTTTATTGATCTCAAAAATGGACCCAGTTAAGTACATTTTCGAGAAGCCAGCTCTTACCGGACGGGTTGCAAGATGGCAAATGATCCTCACAGAATACGACATCCAATACACCTCTCAGAAAGCCATCAAGGGCAGTGTATTGTCTGAATATCTTGCTGAGCAACCCATTGATGACTACCAGCCTATGAGATTTGACTTCCCTGATGAAGACATCATGTTCATAAAATCAAAAGATCATGAAGAGCCTATTCACACTGAAGGGCCTGACCCGGAAGAAGAATGGACTATGATGTTTGATGGGGCTGTTAATATGAATGGTCGTGGTGTTGGTGCAGTACTCATTACACCCAAAGGAGTTCACATGCCTTTCTCGGCAAAACTCACTTTCAACTGCACTAACAACGAAGCTGAATACGAAGCTTGCATTATGGGTCTTGAGGAAGCCATTGACCTCAGGATCAAGACTTTGACTGTATTCGGAGATTCAGCTCTGGTAGTTAATCAAACCAATGGCAAATGGTATACCCACCAGGATCATCTGATACCTTACAGGGATTATACAAGGAGGTTATTGACTTTCTTCACAACAGTCAAGCTTGAGTATATTCCCCGAGACGAGAATCAGCTTGCAGATGCTCTGGCTACCATTTCATCTATGATCAAAGTTCAAGCTGCCAACTTTGTACCGCAGATTTCAGTGTCCAGACTTGACAGACCAGCATATGTATTTGCAGCAGATATTGTCAAAGATGATAAGCCTTGGTTCCATGACATTAAGTGCTTCTTGGAGGATCAAACATACCCATCTGGGGCATCTTCCAATGATACGAAGACTTTGAGAAGGCTTGCTGGTAGTTTCTTTCTGAACACTGATGGTTCCCTGTACAAGAGAAACTTTGATATGGTACTCCTCAGATGCGTTGATAGAACAGAAGCAGACTTGTTAATGCATGAAGTGCACGAAGGATCCTTTGGTACCCATGCTGGAGGACATGCCATGGCTAAGAAGTTGCTAAGATCAGGTTATTACTGGATCACAATGGATGCAGACTGTTGTGCCTACGCCAGAAAATGCCATAAATGCCAGATTTATGCGGATAAGGTGCATGTGCCTCCCAATCCTTTGAATATAATGTCTTCACCCTGGCCCTTTTCCATGTGGGATATTGATATGATCGGCAAGATTGAGCCAACTGCTTTAAATGGCCACAGATTCATCTTGGTCGCCATTGACTATTTTACCAAGTGGGTTGAAGCAGCCTCATATGCAAATGTTACAAGGCAAGTGATAGCCAGATTTCTGAAGAGAGATATCATCTATCGATATGGAGTTCCCGAGCGAATCATTACTGATAATGGTTCCAACTTGAACAACAAAATGATGGCAGAATTATGCCGGGACTTCAAGATCCAACACCACAATTCTTCTCCTTACAGGCCAAAGATGAATGGCGCTGTTGAGGCGGCTAATAAGAATATCAAGAAGATTGTGCAGAAGATGGTAGTCACATACAAAGACTGGCATGAAATGCTACCGTTTGCCTTGCATGGGTATCGCACGTCAATCAGAACATCCACTGGGGCAACACCGTATCAACTTGTGTATGGTATGGAAGCAGTCCTACCTGTTGAAGTTGAATTACCCTCTCTACGGGTACTGATGGATGTTAAGCTGAATGAAGCAGAATGGGTCCGGTCCCGATATGAGCAACTGAGTCTGATTGAAGAGAAAAGATTGGCTGCAATCTGCCATGGGCAGCTATATCAGAAAAGAATGAAGAAAGCCTTCGATCAGAAAGTCAGGCACCGAGAGTACCAAGTGGGAGATCTTGTGTTGAAAAGAATCCTCCCTCCTCATACAGACCACAGGGGCAAATGGACTCCGAACTATGAAGGACCATTCGTGGTAAAGAAAGTTTTCTCTGGTGGAGCACTGATGCTCAGCACCATGGATGGTGAGGACTTCCCGTCCCCTGTGAATTCAGATGCAGTTAAAAAATACTTCGCATGAAAATGACCCGCTGGACATAAAAACAGAATGTAAGTCCAGGCAAAAATAGGGCATCCCGGCGAGTCAAAAACAGAATAAAAGACTCGGGCAAAAATAAGGGAAATAAATAGAAAAGTGTACACCCGCTGAGTTGAAAAGCCGCATTGGACGACTCAGGCAAAAATGGGTGTCCCGATGGATTGAAAACTCGAAAGGGCGATCCATGCAAAACAAGGGAATAAGCGAACAACGACATTCTGAATTCGTCTGTATCGCCTACAACTTGGTAAGCCTCTAAAGGATCAAGCTTCAATCAGAATCAGCCTTCTTCAGAAAGCAAGACGAGAAGAACGTCGAAAGTCATACGAATCATAGCAAAAGAGGAAGCTCCTTTGAAAGCGTCGTCAACATCGCCAGCATTTTGTTTCTCAATTTGTAACAGTCTCTTCATTTTAGGAGATTTGTTTCTTTGACTGTATCTCGCCAATTCAGGGCACATGAATTAATAAAACCGGATTTTTCAGTCATGTTTCGTCTTGTACGTTTTTATTTGCAAAAATGTTTGATGTCTCTAAAAAATTTAATTGCATAAGTGCAGATGCTTTTCTTAAAAAAAAAATAATAAGAACACATGCTTGCAGGAAATATACTTACTCTCAGAAGCGTATAACTCCTATGACGGAATCCGGTAAAGGATACCTCGGGATCATTTGTGCGTTTCCCTATCTTTGCAGGATTGCAGGTATCCAGAACGCAACTTGGGGCATGTAAGCTTCATCCCAGCAAGCTGACAAATCAACACTCATTCTCAGCACCTGAGGTGCTTTCTCCCCAGCCGAGTTGCCACTGATAACTTCCCCCAGATAAGTTGCCACTTGTCAGTCTCCTCCCAGCCGAGGTGCCAAGTCATTTTTCCTCAGCGGAATACAAAAGCCAGGGAACCATTTCCCCGCAGAGTGCCAGCCTCTATTCAGAAGAGCAACGCATGAAGGAGTCACAACAGAGTACGGAAAGCTTCTACAAACCCCAGCTGGGTCATTCATTTACTGGGATATGTCAATCAGTGACTTATTCCCCAAGCAGATACTTCTCATCAGATCTACCAATGATCACATCCCCAGCTGGGATGCCCATTTCAAACAGATCAGCCAGAGATCTTCGCGGCAGTGGGATCCGAATCCCGGTTTGATATCTTTGCATAATCATAGCATTTGCATCATATTCACCCACAAAGCGTAGCATTCCGTCTAATACGGAGCATTACGGAAAAAATCAAACACATAGCATAATCATAAGCCATGTTGTGAATCGAACACTTGTGAATAATAACCGTTCATCAATGTACAGAAATCCCCAGCGGAAATTCCCCAGCAAAATCAGTTGCCTCACATTCACAAACACCAGTATATATACTCCCTTTGGCGCCCGTCCGTGTCATCACTCCCCAGTAAAATCGCCTGAACACTCTTTACAAACAATACCACCCGTATTACAGATACTTCCTGACACCCGTCCGTGTCATACTCCCAGCAGAAAGCCAAAGACATCATATTTGCACTCACCTATACTTGTATATCTATATTTTCTTGACACCCGTCCATGTCATATCCCCAGCGCAGTCGCCTACACTTTTACACCCCATATACTTGTTGATATTATACTTTTCCCCTTTTTTGACACTCGTCCGTGTCACTCTCCCCAGCAGTTAAAATACTCATCTGCAATACTCATACTCACTACTCATGTTACACTTATACAGATACTCGTCCGTATCTTGTATATACCATTTATATCCCCGCAGATTCAACATTGGTCCATGTTCTTTGTTAACCAGTTGGTACTCGTCCGTACCATCATATCAGAATATGCGTCAAATGTTTGTTTCTACATGATACTCGTCCGTATCATAGTCTTAAGGATGCTCGTCCGCATCTTTAATCCATACACCGTGTCAAACACTTATGTCTTCTTGAATATAGATACTCGTCTGTGTCTACTATTCCCCAGAAGAGTTCTTTCAGATTCAATACTCGTCCGTGTTCCCTGTTAACCAGTTGATACTCGTCCGTATCATCATCTCGGAACACGTGTCAGTTTTTGTTTCTACATGATACTCGTCCGTATCATAGTCTTAAGGATGCTCGTCCGCATCATTAATCTATACACAGCATCTAAACACTTATACCTTTTGTTTCTTAGATATGAACACTCGTCCGTGTTTACTATTCCCCAGTAGATCACCAACAAAACAAAGTTTTCCTTCTCATCTGACACTCGTCCTGTGTTATGATAAACCCTGAGAGCAGCCGTACCCTGCTAGGTGGTCGTCCTCCACCTCTTGATGGTCGTCCTCCATCATGCTCATCCGATGGCCGTCCCCATCGTTGATTTTTAGCAGCCGTCCCCTGCTAGGTGGTCGTCCTCCACCTCTTGATGATCGTCCTTCATCATTTTATCCAATGGCCGTCCCCATTGTTGATTTTTGGTTATCTGACATTCGTCCTATGTCATGACAAACCTTGAGAGCAGCCGTCCCCTGCTAGGTGGTCGTCCTCCACCTCTTGATGGTCGTCCTCCATCATGCTCGTCCGATGGCCGTCCCCATCGTTGACCCTTTATCCGGCATTCGTCCTATGTCGCGATATTTTCGGCAGCCGTACCCTGCCAGGTGGTCGTCCTCCACCTTGGATGACCGTCCCTCATCTTAACCCGACAGAGCAGCCGTCCCCTGCTAGGTGATCGTCCTTCACCTTTGATGACCGTACCTCATCATCTGTTTATTTCATTTATTCTTTGACCCGGCGGCCGTCCCCGTCGTGGCCCCTTTTCTTTTTAGCCCGATGGCCGTCCCCATCGTTGGTTGCTTTACTTTATGAACTTGATGGCCGTCCCCGTCATGTTTCATTAATCTCCAGAGAATCCTACAACTTTATCTTGATGGCCGTCCCCATCATAATACCTTTTATCCCCAGCATGTCGGCCGTCCCCGACATCGCTTTATTTCCCGCACTTTTCCCAGCATGTCGGCCGTCCCCGTCATTGCTCTTTACCCAGCAGTCGTCCTCTGCTCGACGGTCGTCCTCCGTCGCCCACGTTACAATATACTTTATTTTCCTTTTACAATCTATATCCCTTTTCTTCTTCATTTTGTGAGTGCAAATTTTGGACTGTCTTTGGTATTCAACCACAAGTTATCTTGTTTGCCTGTTAAGCCGTTGCTTACATCCTGCACAGCTAACTCATGTTTGAATAGGGGCAGCTGTAAACACCCCAAATTTGCCCTCACCCATTCACACCATGGCTTGTGATCATTTCATAAGCATAAACTCAATCATAGCATCTCATACCACAATTTTGATTCACTGCATAGATTCAAAGTCATCTGCACCTAGGGTTTGTGATCTGAGCAATCCAAGAGCTTCTTGAGCCATCCCAAAGGTCACCAATCACTTCAAAGGGATCCATGTGTGTTCAAGTATCATATTACATCCTCTCAAAGTCAAAAATGCCAAAGAATCACAAGAACTGGGATTGGTATGGAAGCAGAGTCAGGCTTGACTGCACAGGTGACCTAAAATTAGGGTTTTGGTTTCAGAGGCCATAACTTCAATTTTTTTGGTCATTTTTGTTTCTATTGGTCTCTATATGGTATAGGGAGTATGCATATCAATTTTCATGAAGAAATTCCATGGGGAAGTCATCTGATCAAGGGTTGACTTTTCAGACAAGTCAGTGCAAAATCAGGGCATCTGAGGCCCCCAATGACCCAACCAAGGGGTGATCTTCATCATTTTGGGTATATATGATCTTTATTTGATCATAGAAGAAGTTTGAAGTTCACAAAATTCAAGGATTTGAAGTTTTTGCAAAGTTGACTTTTTAGGGCATGGTTGACTTTTAAAGAATTTGTCAATTTAGGTCACTTTTCAAACCTTACTTTTTGATCCAAAAATGCTTCAAATGGAAAAACTTTGGTCATGAAAATTGTAGATTAGATCTTTCCCTTTTCAAAAAGTACAAGAACATGACCTAATTCATTTTGGATCAAAAGTTATGGTGTGTTAAAGTTGGCAAAAATCATTAAATTTCAAGTTATGCACTAAAAGGAAAACTTGCAATTTCATGTACCAAGCATTCTAGTGCCTTCAAAATGACTTCAAAACTTCACCATATGATCATACATGACCCCAAAAACAGAATTGGCCCAAGGGATTTTGCATTGTTTGCCTTGATTCTCAAGAAATCCATAAGCCATTTTTCATCACAAGTGCAAAAGGGGATTCTTGGCAAAACCATTTTTTAGGAAGTTATGTGATCACTAGCTGACTTCTATACATTGCCATGACTAAAAGAAGTGCCATGCTACAAAATTCAGCAAGCAATGTCTCATGTATATGGCACAAAATCATGAGAAAACACAAGTTGTCAAGTTGCAAAATCACTCTCAATTCATGATCCATATGTTGCAGTCAGCTACAAGCAATCCAAGGGCCCTCCTCAACTCAAGCTGAAGCAAGACATGACTTCAAACTGTTGCTGCCATGACCCATGCTGCAAGTACAAGCCAACTTGACTTTTTGGCAAAAACTCCCATACTCTTGGCACAGTAATCAGCCACCCCTACTGACCTGCCCTCAGCCTATTCACACATTGTTGGAGTGTTATAGCATGGCATTGGGCATTGAAGCAAGCCAGAACACAGCATACCACAAAACCTGCCAAAACTTTCCTCTCTTCGAATCTCCCTCTCCAGCCATCAAACATCCATTTTCTTTTCACCATTGCATCACACACACTCAAGAGAGCAAGAACCAACCATTGACAGAGCTTGAAACCACCCACACACAGACTCCATTTTCTGATACACCAGAACTGGAACTCTCAAAATAGCTTGTTTAAGCTCATTCCAAGCCTACCATTAGTACCAGGGGAATCAGTGGAGCAAGCCTGCATCAAAGAATAGCTCTGAAAGCCCAGAAACAGGAGTCTCCATCTCAGGTATGGCCATGAACATTTTTTCTCAGAGCTTGCATTTTAAGTTATAATCTGGTTGTGTATGTCTTGCTGATCATGGGGATGGGTTTAGAATTAAAAATGAGTGAGAAATGAGGATTTACCAGGGCTCTGAAACTTTGCCCGTGAATCTTCATGGCTTCGATTCTCTTAGTTTAAGCATGAGAAATTTAGTTTGAGAGATGATTTGAGTGAGGTTTGAGTAGAGGAACGTTTCCCTGGCTTTAATTTGATGGATGGTGGCCTGAATCATGATCTAGGGTTTTGACATTGCCGGAGAAGATGACCGGAGCTTCCCTCCGGTCACCTGAAAGTCATCAACTCTAAACCCTAATTAATTTGCCAGATGCATTCTCAGCCTTTGGATGGTGATTAGCTTAAGTCGTGCACGGCCCAGATTGATTCACTTAGCCCTAATCCCTTTTATTTAATTTAATTAAGATTAATTAGGTTAATTAAATCAGACTCAATCCTGGCCCTTTAAAAACGCGCGCAGTCAACCCTTCTTTCCCAGATTCAAATATCAGCCTTTGGATTGAACTACTTTCCACTTTATTTTGTTTTATTTCATTTTCTTTATATTTAACTTGTACATTTTATAAAAAATAGCAAAAACCATTTTAAAATTATGAAATTTTTTATCCTGAGTTTCATTAATTTTTAAAACACAAAAATATTTTTATTTTTATTTTTTAGCATTAAAAAGTATTTTTAAATATTAAAAGGTTTATTTTTAATTGATTAATGAAAATTAATTTATTAAAAATACTTTTAGGTATTTAAAAATCACCAAAAAATTCATGAAATGTTTTAAGACATTTAAAAACATTGTCCAACCTTCAAACCAAATTTATTTTTTGATCTTGATGCATTTTGAGAATTTTTCATTGAATTAAAATCATTTTGAGGCATTATTTTGATCCAAACTTCAAAAAATCATTTCTGCCTATCCATGAAGAGTTGGACCTTGTTTCTTTTTGCATTGCATTGTGTTTAACATGTAGTTTGTGAGATTAAATGGCCATGATTTGATCTTTCATTTTCCATTTGTTTGGTAATTTTCTTGTTTAGGAACCCTAAAACCCTAGAAAACTTAGGAAAATCATATCTTGAATTTGGTTAAGAGTTGAAACCTCTCCTTTGGGCATTGGGTTAGTATAGGATTAGGGGTCCTTTGAGTGCATTTCCATTTTTTTTATATAATGTTGTTTGCTTCTGATTTTGGTTTTTGTTTGATGTATTGTTCATAAACCCTAATTTGGGCTTCCATATGCATTCATCTTGCATTTGCATTCATACCTTGACTTTCCATGACATTTTATGCATCCATTTGATTCATGTGACATCTTAAGACATATTGAAAGCATGTTTGATCATTGCATCTTGCATTTGCCATGTTGTATGCCATTGGCATTTCATTACTTCTCATGTATGTTCATGGTTCTTATCTTGCTCCATTTGCATCCATAGGCCCATATGATCATCCTCATGCCTTGATTCATGTTTGTAGCATCTCATAGCATCCTTATCATCTCATATATGCTTCTGGTTTTGGTTTGCATCATGTCATTCCATCCCATTTTGCATTGTATTGCATTTCTTTATTAACTTTTCAGGTGGTAAGTAAATTTTGGGAAGTGAATTTGCCTTCACTTCTCACACTTTCTTTTCATCTCTTTCATGCATCCTTGCTGCATTTTATTATGTGTTTGAGTTTGAGCTTGCTCATCCTTCTTCTTCTCACTTTCTTTCTTCAAGTAACTTGACTTCTTGAATGAAGCAAGTCACTTTGCTTCTCCTGATCCTTTCATCTGCTTCCTGGTGGTTCCATTGAAGATCTTTCTTGTTAAACCTCACAAACCTTAGGAACAACCAAGCATGACAATGATTAGGGTTTTGATTAGTCTCCCCTCTTAGTTTTACCTTTGTGTCTCTTTTGAGTCTTCTCTTCTCATCTCATATTCAGGGACTAAACCCTAAAGGCTTTAAGGCTTTGTGATTAAGTTTATGTCTGCATCCTTCTATTAGGATGGAGTGTATAACTTTAATCCTAAGTGTTAAACCCTTGATGTGTTTAATTCTCTTAATCAATTCACTTAATAATCATCAAGACATCAAACTTGTAACTTGGGCCTTGCATTAGGGTTCTAATTCTTCCTTAATTGGTTAAGAAGGACTAACCCTAGTGTTAATGGACAAGTCCCCCTCAAGTTGTCTTACAAACCATAAAAATCACTTCATCATCTTATCATTAACTAAAATCCACTTAATAAAGGTCTTGTTTTGTCATGAGTTTAATCCCTAATCATGGATTAAGTTGAGGAGCTTTCCTCAGCTTAAACACTCTCATCTATTATCCTTCTATTAGGATGGTGTAATGAGTCTGTTTAATCCCTAATTATGGCTTAACCTCATTGCTCAACACTAAGTAAAACACCAAAAACATCTAAATAATCACAAGTAGGTAAATGATCTTAATCCTACCTCAAAGGTGATTAAGTGTGAGAAGCTGACTTCACACTTAAGGTATTCTCATTACCCCTAATCAGAGGGAGGATGTGATGAGTTTACTAAATCCACTGGTTTAGGCTTAAGCTCATTAACTTATGACAAATTCTCAAAAGCAATAAAAGACTGAAAACTCAAAAACAGACAATAATCGTCTCCTTCGGGATTCTTTACTCATCTCATTCACTCACAAACGAGAACTTGCTTCTTCCGTCTAATGCAAGACAGTTTGCACCTGAGCCAGACAGGTCATACACTTGAGCATAGACAGCAAGCAGTTCACAAGTCAATTCACCTTTTAGTCTCTTTGGGTCGAACTACGGTGTTCTGACTTCCTCATTGCACGAGAGGATACGTAGGCATAACTTAACAGTTATCGAACAAAAGTCTCTGTATATTCCCCCTCTTTCAAGCTTCATTCTTTTAGCCTCATATTCTTGAGCACTTCATTCTCATTCTTACACTGACACATCATTTATACATATCACACTTCATTTCTTTTACACTGACACCTGTACATCTTTTCCAGCTATTTTATACACAAATTGCACTGACACTACCCCTTTAAAACACAAATCTTTTAAGCGTGGATCCCGTCGAGTACGGCGGACAATCTGGGTGCTAATACCTTCCCTGGTTGTAACCAACCCCCTTTCTCAGTCTCTCTGGTTCGCAACCGTCTTATCCATATCTTTCTAGGTTTATGCAGCATTACCTTTCCTCCGGGATAAAAATTCCTAGCTGGCGACTCTTTTCATCTCCAGTGAGTTCACGGCTGTGTGTTCTCATTGTTCTTCACGCCGACCGTTCGCGTCTGTACCTTTATTTGGGCCATAGTCCCATTTATCGGGAGCGACAATAATTATAAGTTTGTTTAAGTCGAATTTGATTAATTAAGTTGATATAAGTTGTGGAATACGATATATAATATTCTTCAGGTATTGTTAGATATGTTGTCGGAATTGTGTGAACCATTTGGTTGATAATTGGAATTTAATCGATTAAACCGGGAATAAGTATTTAGTCATTAATTATTATTCGGTTGATTTGGCATGATGGTAAACTAAGTCGTTAAGTCGGAAAAATTAGTCGGAAACCATAGAAAATATTATTAGAATTAATTATAATAGTTGTTGTGTTATTTTAAGTAGTGGGCTTGAAACCGTGTTTGAATTAGTAAAATAAGGGGGTGTTATGTTAGGCTCATTAGTGATTATAATAGTTATTAGTTTATTAAAATAAAAATAATATAAGATATAAGAAACAAAAAGAGACAGAAAGGGGGAAGTTAGAAAATTAAGGAAGAAAAAGAGGAATTGGAAACTACTGCACGAACGTGAGAGAAGGAGAAGCAAATTTCGGAATCCAACCGTAAGAACAACTTCCAATCAAATCTAAGGTAAGGGTGGGTTCAATTATTATAATCGGATATGAAATCCAATATTTTTGATTGGGTAGTTAGGTTGATACGTTTTGTCGATTGTTAGATTGTTATGGAAATTTCATCAATAATTTGTGTTCATGTTGTGTTACAATGTTGCTGAATTTGTTGTGAATATACATAAAATTATAACTAAATAGAACAATTATTATGTTAATTGGTATTAGAAACCATTAGAACAAATATTTATGTTAAATGGTATTAGAAACCATTAGAACAAATATTTATGTTAACTGGTATTAGAAGCAAATCATATAGAATTGTGGGAAAAATTATATATATTTGTTGGTAGGGGCCACTTTGGTAGGGTGGGCCCCACACACCCTTGGAAGTGGCGCAGGCCATGAAGGTATACATGAGGATGGCGCAGGCCATCAAGGGGATATGAAGATGGCGCTGGCCATAAGGTGTATGGCGCGGGCCATGTAGGTAGTGGGGGGAGAGATCATGAGGTGGCGTAAGCACAAAAGGCCTGTAGCATTTCACTAAATTAGTATTTAATTTAATTAGAGAAGAATTATATTATTAAGTGATTATTATTTCAGCTTAGGATTAATTAATACTTAGTGAAATAGTAGAAACAATATTAATTTATAATGTCATGATTTTATCAAATGAATTAAAATGTGCTTTAAGTGATTTTTACAGGAACTTATCTATCAGTGTGATAATGAGGCACGTAATAGCAGTAGTTTGATTTATAAATTTCGACAGAAAACGGAATTTAGTAAATTTTCATTTCATAGCATTAGAATTTTAGAATATTGAATTTTTGACAGGATTACTGAGAGTGTTATATTAACCTCAAAAACGTAAGAAAATAATATTGAATTAGTCGGTTTAGCCGAATTAGGCGGAAAAACTTAGTTGCTTAGAATTCAATGAAATTCGTCGTGGTAAGTCGGGGGTTATGATAGTTGATTTTAATGGGTTGTTTTACTAGAAATTATGTTGTAGAATGCTAATACAGATACAGAGGAGTTGATGTGTGGTTTCGGTTATGGCATTATCTTAAGTGGTATGTTGTAGGCTTGTTAAGCCAAAGTTGAATATAAGTTGATTATGTTGAAAATATTGTCGTGTTGATCTTGTTGTCGTGTTGTCCGAGTTGTAGAGTTGCGTATGCATTTAAGTCATTTGCATTTGTCGGAGCCGTTGCTCACACCACGTTGGCCTGGATTGGCAAAAGTTGAAAGTTGAAGGCTTATGCCTTGATGCCTCGGTAAATTGGCAGATTTTAAGTTGGGAGTTTCACTCCGAATGGTACCACATGCATAATTAGTCGAGTCTCATTAAAGTTGCATTATTGTTGATTTGTTGTGTTGACATTTGATGTAATTTGTGAGTGGTGTTTGTTTACGATCCTTAGTCATTATATTGTTTTTCATATACTGCTTATAATTATTGTAACTCACCCCTTCTGTTGAATGTTGTCCTTATGGGGCAACGTGCAGGTAATCCTGAGGAGTAGCCGGTTACCATTAGTCGAGTCAGTGGTCAGTCGCTCTGATACGTAGCACTCGGGGGGGATTGACGCGTGTCTTCTTTGTTGATCTTTTATTATTGCTAAATTTTATTTAGTTGAAGAACTTAAAGTTGCTTATTTCTTATTTTAAAGTTGTTATTAGATTGAATAAAAATGCTATGAGCTGTGATGTGAATCCGCATCTTAAAGTTTTATGAAGTTGATTTATTTGAGTAAACTGAAGTTGTGTTGTGTTATTATGAAAAATACTATGTATTAAGTATGACTTCCTTAAGTTGAAATTTGTTTATAGTTGAAAATGTGATATCCCGTTTTGTGGAAAGTTTTTATAAACTCTAATTTCAGTTATATTTGCGGTTAGAAAATGGGGTGTTACATTAGTGGTATCAAAGCAGGTCGGTCCGTCCGGCCAATGTTGTCTAACATTGTTGATTCCTTAGTACGCGACATGTGTGTGAAACACTGTTGGTACTTGTTGTTAGTTTCTAGTCGTTGTCTGCAGGTGTTGGTTGGAATTAAGTGGGGGAGAAGCTTGACTCCCAGACTGTTTTTAGAATGTCGGAGTTGGTTCAAGTTGATGTTGATTGCAAGAGTGCAAGGTTGTTGGAGAGACGTTGTTGCGGACCGGTGAGAGCATGGATTCATGAATTCGTATCGGTCGGGTTGAGAAGTACGTGGATTTATGGATGGAGATTGTTTGAGGAAGAAGGTTTATCCCAAATGAAAATATAAGTTGATGGATCAAGTCGCTAGATTTCTATGCTTTGAAGGTAGTTGGATTAAAGTCGAGTGATTTTGAAGTTGGATGTAGAGTAAGATTTTGGTAGATCTTGGAAGCAAGAGAGAGGTGGAATTTACATTCATCAATCTCGAAAATTCTGGTTTTTGCAATCTTGGAGCAGCTGTCACGAGAAGTGGCATAACTTTTTAACCATGATTCGGATTGAAGCGGTTCTCGACTTTTTGGAAAGCTTACGAAATTCCCTACAGTTTGAATATAGGATTTGCATTCAGGAGGTTTATAATGAGGGAGATAAGTGCATTTTAATAGTTGAGTCTGCTGCTGATTTTTGGAAAATTCTGCATACGGGAATTGTCGACCAGCCCCATTGCAAGGAGAATAACTTTTTATTCATAAGTCGGATTCGAGTGATTCTTGAAGTTCTGGAATCTGCACAAATTTATCTTCATGTTAGAATATAATTTTGTGATTTGGAGGTCTGTATGGGAGAAGATAATTGCGTTCGAAGTGGAGCGTGTGTTGCTGAAAATTTTAGAAAGATGAAAATGTTGGAAAAATAATAAAATGTTGGTATCGGAGAATGCATAGAGATACGATTTATGTCGAATGAGGACAATTAAAGTGCCTATTCTAGAAGATGGTGATGTTGGGAGGAAGATGGAAGTTGATTAGTGTTGTTAAATATTTTAGATTGGATAAAAGTTGTAATTGGAACAGACAGTTTTGGATGGTACTTGTTGTAACGACCCTGGTGTTAGATGGATATTGAAAGTTGTGTGGAACTATGTGTGTACATAAGAGAATATGTATTAGATTTTTGGATATTTTGTATCGTTGATGAAGTTGGAATTAAGGAGACTAAGAAGGAGTTGATAAGCCGTAGAGAGTTGGCGGAATATTATGCTTACGGACTCTAGGCACAAGTTGAAGTATGCTATGGTGTTGGGTAATAATGATTGATGCCTCTGTTATGGTTGCCGGATGTCTATCAACAAATTAAGGAACTGATCACCCTTAATCTATTGTTGATAGTAGGCGGAATCATAATTGATGGATAGATGTGTCATGTTAACTAGTATAGTATGTACGTTGAATTGGTTGAAGTCAAGTCGAGTGCTTGAGTATTATTTGTTTTATCGATGAAAATCATTATATGGGAGTATTATTTGGAATTTAAGATGAAAGTATGAAGTTGCGTTTGGATTGAGCTGAAATAAGAAAACTCATGGTTGAACTCTGAATAATTGGAATGTTGGTTAGTGAGGGAGTAATTCGCTTGAGATTTGAAGTTTTCTTAAGATGATTAGGAAGGAAAGTATGTGGATATGTAAAATGATGATTTGACAAGAATGTCAGACAAGGTTAAGTTGCAAAGTATTAGAAGAAGCGAAATTTTAAGTTGAGCTATTATAGTACGATTTTTGATTGGAACAAGAAGAGTTGTCTGGTTGTATTGACTCGGATAAGAATTATGAAAGGTTGTGTCGGTATGAGTATGAAATCGAGTATTCAGTGGTATGATTTAGTCGGAAGTGAAGGGTATGAGTTATCTTGTAAGAATTTGTGGGAACCAAATACCTTATGTTGTTGTAATGATGTTGTGTATTTAAGAGGAAAGTCTATGGAAATGTAAGACCATGATTTGATAGGCATGTTGGCAAAGTTGTAATTGTGTTGTGGATGACTGAGAAGTAGAAGTATATATTATCTAAGATTTGGAAGTAGTCGCGGTGGTAAGTGTGTTAGACACTAAGAGGTATGTCTTATGAATCTAAGTTGGAAGTATTTGGTAACTACGAAAGGGTTAGAATACCTGTTAGGATGAAAATTCTGAGGAATAATTTGGAGGCTTTGTTAATATGTTGATTTTAGTGATTGTAATCTGGGGTTAAAATCAGTAAACTTAATCAGAGTGCGCAGCGAGCGCGTGGTGTGGTGTCGTCATTGGACGCGAATGACAACGGTGTTGGTAGATTGGTTGTATTATATGTTATGTTTAAGTTGTGTGTTCTTGTGTTGATGTGTTCTAAGTTTTAAGTTGGTTACTCGTTGTATCGTATTGATAGTTGTCGAGCGTATTCCTTGAGAGTTCTTCGTGTTGTGCTTGACATCGAAGTTAGGTATTATTGTTTATGGAATACGTGGGTTGCCTTTGAATATGAGGATTGATTAGTCGGATAGAATAAGTAGTTGGAGTATTTGAATCGGATAAATTTTCGAGGACGAAAATATTCTAAGTGGGGGAGAGTTGTAACGCCCGTTTATTTAATTAATTATTTAATTAAATATAATTGTGGTATGTGGTGTTAAGTCGCATTGATTTAATTTGATTTCTAAAATATCGGAATATTACGTTGATAATTATAAGTTTGTTTAAGTCGAATTTGATTAATTAAGTTGATATAAGTTGTGGAATACGATATATAATATTCTTCAGGTATTGTTAGATATGTTGTCGGAATTGTGTGAACCATTTGGTTGATAATTGGAATTTAATCGATTAAACCGGGAATAAGTATTTAGTCATTAATTATTATTCGGTTGATTTGGCATGATGGTAAACTAAGTCGTTAACTCGGAAAAATTAGTCGAAAACCGTAGAAAATATTATTAGAATTAATTATAATAGTTGTTGTGTTATTTTAAGTAGTGGGCTTGAAACCGTGTTTGAATTAGTAAAATAAGGGGGTGTTATGTTAGGCCCATTAGTGATTATAATAGTTATTAGTTTATTAAAATAAAAATAATATAAGATATAAGAAACAAAAAGAGACAGAAAGGGGGAAGTTAGAAAATTAAGGAAGAAAAAGAGGAATTGGAAACTACTGCACGAACGTGAGAGAAGGAGAAGCAAATTTCGGAATCCAACCGTAAGAACAACTTCCAATCAAATCTAAGGTAAGGGTGGGTTCAATTATTATAATCGGATATGAAATCCAATATTTTTGATTGGGTAGTTAGGTTGATACGTTTTGTCGATTGTTAGATTGTTATGGAAATTTCATCAATAATTTGTGTTCATGTTGTGTTACAATGTTGCTGAATTTGTTGTGAATATACATAAAATTATAACTAAATAGAACAATTATTATGTTAATTGGTATTAGAAACCATTAGAACAATTATTATGTTAATTGGTATTAGAAACCATTAGAACAAATATTTATGTTAAATGGTATTAGAAACCATTAGAACAAATATTTATGTTAACTGGTATTAGAAGCAAATCATATAGAATTGTGGGAAAACTTATATATATTTGTTGGTAGGGGCCACTTTGGTAGGGTGGGCCCCACACACCCTTGGAAGTGGCGCAGGCCATGAAGGTATACATGAGGATGGCGCAGGCCATCAAGGGGATATGAAGATGGCGCTGGCCATAAGGTGTATGGCGCGGGCTATGTAGGTAGTGGGGGGGAGAGATCATGAGGTGGCGTAAGCACAAAAGGCCTGTAGCATTTCACTAAATTAGTATTTAATTTAATTAGAGAAGAATTATATTATTAAGTGATTATTATTTCAGCTTAGGATTAATTAATACTTAGTGAAATAGTAGAAACAATATTAATTTATAATATCATGATTTTATCAAATGAATTAAAATGTGCTTTAAGTGATTTTTACAGGAACTTATCTATCGTGTGATAATGAGGCACGTAATAGCAGTAGTTTGATTTATAAATTTCGACAGAAAACGGAATTTAGTAAATTTTCATTTCATAGCATTAGAATTTTATAATATTGAATTTTTGACAGGATTACTGAGAGTGTTATATTAACCTCAAAAACGTAAGAAAATAATATTGAATTAGTCGGTTTAGCCGAATTAGGCGGAAAAACTTAGTTGCTTAGAATTCAATGAAATTCGTCGTGGTAAGTCGGGGGTTATGATAGTTGATTTTAATGGGTTGTTTTACTAGAAATTATGTTGTAGAATGCTAATACAGATACATAGGAGTTGATGTGTGGTTTCGGTTATGGCATTATCTTAAGTGGTATGTTGTAGGCTTGTTAAGCCAAAGTTGAATATAAGTTGATTATGTTGAAAATATTGTCGTGTTGATCTTGTGTGTCGTGTTGTCCGAGTTGTAGAGTTGCGTATGCATTTAAGTCATTTGCATTTGTCGGAGCCGTTGTTCACACCACGTTGGCCTGGATTGGCAAAAGTTGAAAGTTGAAGGCTTATGTCTTGATGCCTCGGTAAATTGGTAGATTTTAAGTTGGGAGTTTCACTCCGAATGGTACCACATGCATAATTAGTCGAGTCTCATTAAAGTTGCATTATTGTTGATTTGTTGTGTTGACATTTGATGTAATTTGTGAGTGGTGTTTGTTTACGATCCTTAGTCATTATATTGTTTTTCATATACTGCTTATAATTATTGTAACTCACCCCTTCTGTTGAATGTTGTCCTTATGGGGCAACGTGCAGGTAATCCTGAGGAGTAGCCGGTTACCATTAGTCGAGTCAGTGGTCAGTCGCTCTGATACGTAGCACTCGGGGGGGATTGACGCGTGTCTTCTTTGTTGATCTTTTATTATTGCTAAATTTTATTTAGTTGAAGAACTTAAAGTTGCTTATTTCTTATTTTAAAGTTGTTATTAGATTGAATAAAAATGCTATGAGCTGTGATGTGAATCCGCTGCTTAAAGTCTTATGAAGTTGATTTATTTGAGTAAACTGAAGTTGTGTTGTGTTATTATGAAAAATACTATGTATTAAGTATGACTTCCTTAAGTTGAAATTTGTTTATAGTTGAAAATGTGATATCCCGTTTTGTGGAAAGTTTTTATAAACTCTGATTTCAGTTATATTCGCGGTTAGAAAATGGGGTGTTACATGTACGTCTATGAACTGGTCTGGATTAGGGAACAATACTAAGCCATAGATTAATAGGGCTAATATTTCCTCAAAAGCATCATAACTCATAGCTTTTAAGAACACTTGAGCTTTCTCCATCAATACCTTAGCAAGAATACCATTAACTCTGCTTCTCGTTTCTAGGACAATGTCTGATTTCTTCAGATGTAGGGCTGCAACAATGACTTCAGGTTTAGGCTCCTTCTCTAAGCCTGAGAAGGGTCTCTGATAAGGGATAGGTATACCCAGTAGTTTGGAGAACTCTTCCATTGTAGGAACCAGCTGATAGTCGGGAAATGTGAAGCAATGATGTTTAAGATCAAAGAACTGAAGCATGACACTCATCATGTCTTCATTGAACCCTAAAGTGACTAGATCCAGTAGGTGACCATGCCTCTTGATGAATTGGGAGTTTTCAAAAACTTGAGAGACCAATTCTTTAAGCTTATGAGGTATTCCTACAAAGTTGATCCGGATAGTATTCCTACGAGCAGAAGGCATGACCTGCAACAAAGAACAAAGATAAATCCTTTGGTCCTTGAAATGGTTAGTGAAAATGCTATGCTTATGATGTCATGATGTCATGATGTTATACTTAATCACAAACATGTGGCACACACAAACAAGTCACACAATAGCCCTAGGTTTGAAGGCTTGCATGAGGTTCAAAGGTAAGTACTCTCCCCTGAAGTTCAGTTGGTTCATCCTGTCCTACAAAAGTAACCAGGTTCTAAGGGATCTCAATATCACTGATCCTTCCCAAGGGTGGTTGTTCAGTAGGCAACTTACTTGCCAACTAAAACCCTCCAAGTTTAGGATCTCAATAAGCATAGTATCGAGTATCAACCAACTTCAATCTTCACCAAAATCGACTATCTCACTAATTTCTAAAGGCCAAGATGGGATAACTAAGGTTCTAAAAGCCAGTTAGCGTATTGACAACATATGACAGCCCCATATTATCCTTAACTTACATAAGGAGCATAAGCACCAACCAAGAAGTCACACTAACTGTGGCCACCAGATCAACCATATCGGTATACGCCGTATAGTTTCCTTGGTCTATTGCCATTTACCTAGGGTACACTAGATCCGGGTTAGGATCTTTCACATAAAAAGCCCAACAAGAAATTAAAGCAAACAAGACAAACAATTAAGTGATCTAATTCCTAAGGGTACCCCTTTTTTACTTAGTAACTCCCCAGCAGAGTCGCCAGTTCTGTAACACGGTGGGAGAACTGACTTTTAGTCATGTTGCGGATAGCAAGAGTCGCCACCGACTTTTATTTTATCCAAGTGGAAAGGACATAAAAGAACAAGAAAGACTTATTTTAAAAGACTTGAGTTCGGGGGGTAGGTTATACAAAGGGAAGGTGTTAGCACCCTTTATATCCATGGTTATCCATGGGCTCTTAGTTACTTAGCTCACTTAAATTGTCTTTGAAGAGTGTAGTGTGTGATTATAAATTTTTCTAAGTACTTTGTAATGATCCTCGTATGGATGTATACAAAGTCTTGTTTTGAAAAATGTTTTGGAAAGTGAGGTGTAAAAAGTAATTTGAAATGTGAGCAAGCAACTAAGAGGTACCTACCCTAGATTAAGTCTTTCATGTTCTCGTATGTTCTTTCAATGGTAAGACTATCCCTATTATTAAGGAATAGGTAGTCATTATCTTGGATGTATTAAGGGACAAACGTAGGGTCATCGTATGGTCATAGAAGGCAACTTAAGGAATGTCTTTAGCAATTCGTAGGGACTATCATCATTTATTCGAAGGGACAAGATCATTATTCCGTAGGCAATCTCGAAGGGACTTGATCTTTTAAACTGTAGGGACTATGATGATTTATACTTGAAGGGACTTTGCTTAAGACATCCCATTTTCGAGGGACTTGACCATTTAAAGAAGGTAACCAAGAGGGATACCCTAGGAAGTGCAAGATGGCGATCAAAGATCGACTTACGTGTGTGAGTGTTTATTTTCAAATATTTATCTTTTTAAAGTTAATTATCTAAATTAATTTTAATTACAAAAAGTTTCCACACCCTATTTACTAACCACACAATAAAATATTTATAAGAAAATAAAGACGGAAAATAAATCTAGAATTATTACATGGCTTTGGGATAGTTACAATATAATTAGATAATAATAAATAATAATAATAATAATAAAGCAAATAAATAAAACAATAATAATAATAAAGCAATAAATATTAGAAAAAAGAAAATAATAATGAAGAAATAGAGAAAAGTTAGATTTTTAAAAGAAATATTTTAAGTTAAATAAGTTAGAATTTTAAAGATTATTAGAAAAATAATATAAATTTAAAGGATTTAATAATAATAATAAAAGGATAATATATTACAAAATAAAAAAAATGTTATTATAAAAGAAATATTTAGGGTTAGAAATAATCAGGTTAAATTTTTAAGGTTAATGAAAAAATTAGGGTTTAGAAAATAATTAGGGTTTTTAAAATAATTAGGGTTTTTAAAATAATTAGGGTTTTAAAATAATTAGATATTTATTTACAAAATATATATATAATAAAAGTTATATACAAAAATATTATAAGATTAATTAAAATAAATAAAAAGTTATGAGTTTAGTAAAAATATATAAAGATTTATAAAAATTAATGGTTATTTATTTAGAAAATATTTTGATTATATTAATTAAGTTTATTAATAAAAAAACAAAGAAAATTAGAAAAAAGAAGAAAAAAGATGGACATGGGATTTGAACCCAAGTCCCTAACCTGGATGAAGAGGAGAATGACCAACTGAGTTGCGTGTACACTCGTGATAGGAATCAACAACATTTGATTATATATTAAACCTTCAAAATATAATGAAAAATAAAAAAATAATTGGTGGGCACTAGGATTCGAACCCCAACCCTTCCTTTTACCAAGCCAAGTCCTTGCCATTAAGCCACATGGGGCGCATCTGGTAATAAACAGCAACAAACAATTATATAATAAACATATTGAATATTGAAAACAAATGAGAAAAAGAATGGTCTCACCCAGGTTTGAACTCAGGACCTTGTATTCATACGCGCACACCTTGACCACTAGGCTAGCAAGCTTTGCTGAAATAAAACAGAAACAAAAACATAAAATATTATATCTCAAATTTAAAAATCCAGATGGCGCCAGACTTCATCTTCTTCGCACGTCTGTCTAGTTAGGCTTGCCCGTCACTAAAGCTTGTAGTGACGAATTTTATTCGTCACTACATGTCATGTACCTTCAAAAATTCACAACACATGATATAAATACATTTGAATAACACTAATAAGTTAAAAACAGACCTCTAAGTCCAATTGATTTATCAATTTCATGTGAAATTGCTTTTAACAGTGGTTCCCAATTTTAAGTTTACAGAACCCTAACAATGGCATATCACTCTCCCTGCATTGAAACTCCAATCGAATCATCCAGAAATCATCTACACACAACTACAAACATGATTAAACAAACAAAAACAATTTATTATGCATAAATACATAGAATCGAAAATTCAAAAATGAAACACAAAAGTGGTTTCGATTTGTATGGTTTGGCATGCATTCAATGATGGTGATTATGTATTTATGTTCAGAATGCTTCAAGGAACACAATGGAACCTTCAAAACCTTTGGAAATTGGTTGGAATGATGAAACCGATTTTGCACTTTTTCTTGAAAATTTTGACTTTGTTCTTGGTGTTCTTGGCTGCCAAATTCGTCCCCCTTGCTTGCATTAGGTTTGTGTATATGTACTGATTGAATTTAGGTCAACAACTTATGGATTTGCGGGCTTGTGAAGATTGCTTGATCATGAAGTTTCATCACTTTCAAATATTCAAAAAAATCTCATCTATCCTTTCTATTTTTGGTCCAATCTGACTTTAGTTGATTTCCAATCATTCTAAATATAATTCAACTAATTTTCAATCAAAGATTTCATGCTTTATTTGATTTTTCATATTTTATATATATTTAAATTGAATTTTAATGAATAAAATCCAAATAAATATAAAATAAACTATAAAAATCTGAAAAAATAAGCATTGGGTCGTGCATGATGTCATTGTGAAGATTGGATTACAAAATTGCAAGCTCATTTGGAAAGATTTGGTTTTAAGACCTCATTTGCTCAATATACCCTTCAAAAATTTCCCAACTTTGCCAAGGCATAAATCCCTCAATTTTAAGTCTATGAAGGTGTTCTTGGATATTTTGGAAAGCTTAAAGAGTCCTCTAACCAACCTCTTTGGCCTCATGTCCATATCCTTTACCATTTTCAAATTATGCCCTTTGGAAGATGTTGACTTTTTATTGACTTTTGAAATGACCTATAATGTTTTAGCTCATACCTTCTAAATGAAGCCTTTTTAGGCTTGGCTTGTGAGACACAAAGTTGTAGAGAGTTAAATTTACTTCAAAATGAGATTTGGATGGAATTTTTTTGATGAAGCATGTGAAAGTTATGGCTGGTCAAAGTTCAGTTGACTTTTCCTTAGAAAACCCTAATTTAGAAACTCCTGATTCTTGATGATCTGAAACTTTCTTGATGAATCATGATCAACCCTTGATCAAATGATGAATTTTACTTCATAATCTTGATGTTGGCAAAAAATCTTGAAGTTTGACTTTATTTTGACCATAGTTGACCTTAGTTTGACTTTTTAACTACTTTGACTGATTTTTGCATATCTGATCATCTGACTGGGCAAACTTATTGGGAAAGTCTTGAAACTTGACATGGGGATTCTTGAATACATGTGGGATTTTATGAAGCTCACTTGAATACTTGAAAGTTATTTAAACCTGAGGAAACACAAAACCCTAGTTTTGGACCTTTTGTTTAGGAGGAGGCATTGTCTGAGGAAACTTCCACACTTCTTGACCAATTGGGAGTCTTGAGGACCTTATGATCCTTTAGAAGTCTTGAGAGAGCTTGTCTTGATTGTAGGAGGGAAAATTTTGGGGTGAAACACTCTTATAAGCCAGCCTATCCTCGACCCCCAGGCTCGAGAACTTTACCCGGTAGTGACTGGTCGAGAGATTGAAGTGGTCGGGTTGCCACCTCAAGGGTATCCTCGACATAAGTTTCTCCTTCCCAACATCATTCCGTTTGTAATAGTAAAGGGAGTTTAAGGCGGAACGAGTGATCGACTTCACCGTATACCACCGCCCTTTAAAATGTCGGGCAGAATCCACGTAGGTCTTGAATAGCCTCACCGGCTGCTTCAGGGACACCCAGCTATGACGTCCTCGAGCGCCAAACCTTTGCAGATGGAAGATATGGAAAAAGAGGGACAGAGTGCACCCAATGCCTAGGAAAAGAGAGACTAACTCGAACGCCCGCAAAAAAGCAATGGCGTTTGGATGCAGCTGTGACAGTGCCAGTCGGAGCCACCTGAAAACCCCCATCTGAAAAGAGTTGAAGGGAAACCTGACTCTCGCTTCTCGGAAGGCGAATTCGTACATGGAAAATTGCTTCCCCGGGAAGTGGTGACATATCCGGTCCGCCTCTTGAGGAGAAAGACATTGCCAATTCCCAAGCTCCTCGGGACTGAGGTCTTCCACCACGACGTATGCATGGGTCGTCTCGTCACAGAAATACGATTCTTCTTCCAACGGTTCGTCCGCAACCCACGATAGGTCATTACGCCCGGACGAGGAAACATGCTCGTTGCCCTCCTCGGCATTCACCTCCTCGGTGTTTCGATGCGCGACCTCCCCTTCATAAATTGGTCGTAGTTCGACATCCCCTTCCCCGACCTGCCGATGCTCGGTCGTACCTGAAACACAGACAGAAAAAGTGAATTCGACAACGCATCAAATCCACCCTTCCACCGCAAGTCAAGTGAAAGGGCGAAAAGCTAAAATGCAACGCCCCAAAATCTGACTACTAGCCTAGACCGATGAAGGGGCAACCCTCGCACGCATGCGGGCACGTAAAGTTCCGACCTACAAATTCATACTAACGTGAACTCTACGCCCGGGACATGCCAGCCTTGCCCAAAAATATTCACACGCGTATGAATCCTACGCCCGAAGCATGCTGAACTCGCCCGAGATATTCATGCGCATATGAATTTTATGCCCGCGACATGCTAAACTTGCCCGGGACATTCATGCGCATATGAATTTTACGCCCGTGACATGCTAAACATGCCCAGTTTATTCAAGCGCATATGAAGTTTTTGCCCGGGACATTCTAATCCTACCGAGAATTTTCATACCCAAAACCTAAAAAACTATCCCCAGGCCCAGATTTATCTACTTTACGCAAACCTATCCTACAATTTTCTAGCTACCAAATGAAAAACATGCAAAACAGAGAATTTGAAGTGATACCTGACATATTGGAAGCGAAGAGAAGACGGTGGTGTGCGGGCAGAGACGGCGGTACAGACGGCGGAGACGGGCGGAGAAATACTTCTTTTCAGGGCTTTAGGTCAAACGTCAGAGCGAAAAAGTCCAAATGAAGTGGATCGTCCCCTTTATATATAGCCATAAGCGCGTGGACGGACGCGCCAAATAATCATTACCTAGTGCCTATGGCGTCGTTTACACAGGAAACGAAGCGACACACCATTAATGCTGAGACACGTCAATTCACAAGAATCCTGATCGACGTTGGGCGACTGTAAACCTGCCTGACTATAGGGAGCATCCTCGACTTTGTGAACGCCACGTGCCCGACAATACATATGGCACGCGCAACGACTTAACTAACACCATGCTCGACATAATTGCACGCCCGACGCCTTTCTCTAACGCACCTACGCCCAACTATGTCATAATTCATCGCTCCGACTCGGAGACTCGACTTGGGGCCTCCTGTTCTGGACTGGGCCTCCAGGCTGTATTGGGCTACGACCCAATATGTCGGGCAGGCACACCTGGCAGAGAGATAGGGGCACTTAACCGTCGGGCAAGCATCTCATACGTCGGGCATGCACTCAGACCGGGCAAGGAACACGTCTGTCATTTCACTTGCCATGTCACCCAACTGTTCCCCATTATCTCCTGAAAGATAGGGGCAGTTGAACCAAGGACCAAACCACTCAGCTAGGTCTTCACGCTTCTCACGCGTTCCTTGGCAGTTCTTCCTTGGGCCTAGCTGATCCAGCCCAAGGAAGGACCTTGGCCCAGCGCTGGGGGCTCTCTATAAATACCCTTTTTCACTAAAGGGTCAGGTATTCTGATTCACTCTATTAACTCACCTACTTGTTGTACCTCTATTAACTTTGGCATCGGAGCGCCTTACAGGTACACCCCCTCCATTCCATCCATTTGTTGTTGCACCCCATTGCTGGAAGGCCCTCCTGATCAGGTAAGATCAGTAAGTCTCTCATACTAAGCTCTTGGAGCTTGTTTTAATCCATATAGAGTTTTCCTTAGCTTATATACATGATTAGGTAATTCAGGATCATTGAATCCTTTGGGTTGTTCTACATAGACTTCCTCATTCAAGTAACCATTCAAGAAGACACTTTTGATATCCATTTGATATAGTTTGAATTTCAAGATGCAAGCAACTCCAAGAAGTAATCTAATAGATTCAAGTCTGGCAACAGGAGCAAAGATCTCATCAAAGTTAATTCCCTCAACTAGAGTGTATCTTTGAGCAACCAGTCTTTCCTTATTCCTTGTGACAACTCCATGTTCATCAAATTTGTTCTTGTACACCCACTTGGTACTTATCACATTTGATCCTTCAAGCCTTGGGACAAGATCCCAAATTCATTCCTCTTGAATTGAGCTAATTCTTCTTGCATAAAATTAATCTAGAATTCATCAGTTAGTTTTAACATTTTTTGGCTCTATCTTTGACACAAAACCAATGTTTTAAAACCCGGACCGGTGATCGACCTGGTAAAGGCACTGAGTCACTGGATTACTGGTCGGACCAGTGGGTCACTGGTCAGACCACATAGCTTTTGACCCGGTCTCTATAAAAAAAATAATAATTATTCATTACATAAAATTTGTAATTGTAAAACTTAAAAAAAAAAAAAAAACTTCTACGTAACAGTATAAGAACAAAAACTTATAAAATTATAATAACGTAGAAAATTAAAAATTCAAATAAGTTATAAAAACTTAATAATCCATAAGTTATTATTATATTATAATAACTCACAAAAATCCAAAATCATAAATTATAACAAATATAATAATTCATAATAAGAACACAAACTAAAATAAGTTATAATAATACATAATTTATTTATGCCCATGGAGTCAAATTGTCATAATCTTGATAGTCATATTCATCTTCAGCTTCTTCGTTTTCTCCAAGAATTTCATCTTCTCTAGCATTGCTTTCCTCTTGATTCATATTATCTTGTGCATTTCCCACATCCCCATCTTCATCGTCATCTAAATCTAATTGGTCTATAACAACATTATAAAAACATAATTAGCAAATAAAATAGAGAGATAATAATTATGAGACAATACAATTGATTCACAATCGCAAACCACATTGTACTCATATTATAACATACCAATATCACTTGAAATTGTTGGATGGTCATGTTTTGCAAGGTCATTGCGCAATACTTCCACCTCTTCATTAGTTAAGAGAGGTGGTGAGTCCTCCAATACCCAACTATAATGGTCACCAATTGTTTTAATATTGATAGGATCATAACCCCCAGGTCTTGTTTTCCTAAGAACACATAAATTATAACTAATCACATGTATTTAAATATAGAAAAATAATGATAAGAGAAAATAACCATAATAATACCTATTTTGAAGTCTCAAGTTGTAACGAACAAATTCTAAATCATTGAGCTTTTGATGCTCCAATCTATTCCTTTTTTGGAATGAATATGCTCAAATATACTCCAATTGCGTTCACAACCTGAAGCACTACGAGTTTGGCTTAAAATACGAATGGCCAACCTTTGCAAAGTCGGTGTACCGGTGCCATAGGTTTCCCACCATTGATATGTTTATAGCGTGCAATTAAATAAGTCAATAAACATATTGAAATTTGAACTTAAAATATACAAGTTATGGAAATTACCTGCCCTCACTATACATCATTCATCCACAACTGATTTCCTTCCAAAATCTAATTCACCGTCTTTGAATATTCTCATCTCATCTGTTAACTTCAATCGAAGTTCATAATTTCCATTAGCATGTTTTTCAATGACATCTAAAAGTCCTGATGTTGTGGATGCATGTTTTTCAATTTCTACGTCATTATATCGACAAGCTGGATTCAGCCAATAACCAGCAGCATGAAGATTTTTGCGGAGCTATGAATCCCAACGTTTATCTAAGATTTTCAAGTAAGGATCCACTTTCTTCTTATTTCTTTGAAACCTCCTCACCATTTCCTCTCTAGCTTTGATTATATATTTGTATAGAATGCCCATTGCAGGTTTATCTTCACTATCAACAATACATAACACACGCACAAGTGGTTCAGTGAGTTTAACTATATCAGCACATTTACTCCAAAATTCAGAATCTAAGACTTGATCCACATAATGTTTTGCCTTTGCTTCTTTGGCATATGCTGAACTTATCCCTTCTTTAGATGTTACCATGGCTCTTAGTGAATTTTTGTGAGATAAAATACTTTGCAAAGCAATGAAGTTAGTAGCAAACCAAGTTGGAGTAGGACGAATGATTTCTCTTCCACCTGTTTGCTTTCTCATTAAATACAATGCATAACAATGGTTATAAATATATTTGGTAATGTTAGAAGCATGTGACACTGCCTCACTTACTTCCTCTAATTTTCTCATGTCTTGCAACATCAAGTTGATGCAATGTGCAGCACAAGGAGACCAAAATAATGTAGGAAACTCATTTTCTAATAACCTTCCAGCAGCAACATAATTTTCCGCATTATCTGTCACTATGTGAACAACACTTTCAGGCCCGACAAATAAAATCACCTCTCTAAAAAGCTTATACAACATATCGGCCGTTTTTGAAGCATGAGAAGCATCAACAGATTTTATAAAAATAGTACCTTTAGGGCAATAAACTAGAAAGTTTATAAGAGTTCTTCTTTTTCAATCAGTTCATCCATCAACCATTAGAGTAGAACCAGTTTTCTTCCAAATCTCACAATACTCCTCTATCAATTTGTTCACGTCTTCAACCCATTTATTTAACAAATACCCACGAAGACTATGCATAGTTGGAACTTTATACCCCAGACTCATGATGCAAAGTGCATCCGCCGTAGCTTGAAAATATGCAGAATTAGCTGCATTAAATGGAACAGAAGAATCAATGAACCATCTTGCAATAGCAAGATCATACTTCTCCACCACTTCCTTATTTTGCAACACACTTTTTAAAGTAGGTTGAGCTCCAGGAATTATTCTAGGCATAAAATAATTACCAATACGACTAGTACTCTTTCTCTTTTGAGACACAATCACTGAATCTAATCTTGATTGTTCTACATCCATTTGAGTAGTAAGATTAACATCCACATTTTGTTCCTGAGTCTTTCTTCTCTTGTTTGTGACTTCTTCAAGATTTTGTTTTATTTGATATTGTACATCTGGAGGCACCTTCTTACATGATTCAACTTCACACTTGAACCTATTAATCTCCCTCCTCTGATAATTTTATCAGAGTAAATACACAAATTCACAAGTTTTCCTTTCTCTTCAATTTGTTTACAATGACCCCAAGTTATATCAATTTTCCCCTACTACTCTAGAATTGGATTGGATTTTGAGATGTAGCTTCTTCCGATGTTGTTACTTCGGCGGGTGGTGATGCCATATCTAATATCAATCAAGATTTAAAAATAAAAAATTATATTAAACAAATATTAACAAAGCATAAGTGTAAATAAAAATTGATGAATTTATAAAACAATTATAAAAATCATGATATATCTAAATCTAAAATATATGAACCATATATAACATGTCAATTTCAGTTATATATAAACAAAAAGAATCCTGTTAATTTCTTCCTAACATAATAAAATATTTTTAATTATTTTGAATTTGATTGAACATGTGGAATCAATAGAGGATCCTACAAGAGATTATTTAAAGAAATAAAATTATACTGTTGTAATTAGACTATTACTACTGTTATAATTTTTTTCGGTGCAATCATGATTTACCTACTTTTTTAAATGAATATATTTGATTAGTTTACTTCAAAATAAAATTATACAACAAATAATATATTAAACATAAATTTTGATTTGCTGAATAATTAAGATGAATAAAACCAATTTGATAGAAAATTCAATTTGAAAAAAAAAATAAAATTCAATCTTTTTTAGAATTATAGCAATTTGGCATATATCAATACATTCTATATTTAATATTTTTTCTTCAGATTTGTTTCTATATTTTCGATAGCAATTAACAAAATAAAACAATTATATTCATATTGAAAAAATTCATATCAAATTCAAATCAGACCAAGAAATAAAGAAATAACCTATTCTTGATGTTTTGATGAAGAATCAAAATCTGAAATGCAATAGAGAATTTTAAGCAATGAAAAAATCAGAGAGTAGATTAGAGAGAGTTTTGGTAGAGGAAGATTTGAGAATATGACTTCTATTAGGAAAAGAAAAGACTGAGTTAAAAGAGAAAACCTTTCAAATTCTTTGTTAGAGGAGAAGACATTGAAGAAAAAGAGTTTCAACTTTTAATTTTAATTTTTCTTTATTCTTCTCAAAATACAAAAAAATAAAAAATAAATAGTCTAACATGTCGGTCCAGTCAAAACCGTCGGTTCACTGGTTAACCGGTGACCCGGCCGGTTCACACCGGTTTTATCCGGGCTAAATGCATTTCCGGTCTTACACTTTAATACGTCAGTCTAGGCCACAGGTTCCCGGTCCGGACCGGGTTTTAAAACACTGCACAAAACAAGAGTTAGAGATTATCTCCCTTGATCTCGTAGTAACTCTTTTATCCAGCTCTCCTATGATGAGATCTTTAGGAAGATCTTTCTGAATTCTAATAGAGGGACCTTTGTTGGTCTGACTATCTTAAGGCTCAAACCCCAAAGGGTTATCCATCAATACTTTTGTCTTTAGTTTCTGCTGGAGTTGCATTCTGGAATGTTTTAACATCATTCAGGACATCAGCTTTTTTGTTCAAGTCTTAATCATCAACAACAACATTTATAGACTTCATCATTACTTTAGTTCTGAAGTTGTATACTCTATAACATCTATTGTTGGTAGAGTATCCTAGAAATATTCCTTCATCACTTTTTGGATCTAATTTTCTTCTTTGTTCACGATCTGCCAGGATGTGACATTTACTTCCAAAGACATGGAAGTATTTCACAGTAGGTTTTCTTCCTTTCCATAATTCATATAGAGTAATTGAAGTACCTTTCCTCAAGGTAACTATGTTATTAATGTAGCATGTAGTATTCATTGCTTTAGCCCAGAAATGACAAGGTAATTGTTTTGCATGTATCATGACTCTAGCATATTCATGTATAGTCATGTTCTTGCGTTCTACAATTCCATTTTGCTGAGGAGTAATGGGAGACGAGAATTCATGACTAATTCCTTTAGAGAAGCAAAATTCAGCAAACTTGGCATTCTCAAATTCCTTCCCATGATCACTTCTAATTCTAATGACATTGCTTTCTTTTTCTCTTTGAAGTTTCTGACAGAGATCCCTGAATACTTCAAAGGCTTCTGACTTTTCTCTAATGAAGTTTATCCAAGTGTATCTTGAATAGTCATCCAATAGAGCATATGCATTTTCTTACACCAAGACTTTCTACCTGCATAGGTCCCATCAAATCCATGTGAAGAAGTTCTAAGACTCTTGAGGTGGTATGATGTTGAATCTTATGATGTGACATCTTACTCTGATTTCCTACTTGGCATTCTCCACAAACTTTTCCTTCTTCAATCTTGAGCTTAGGAATCCCTCTGACAGCTTCCATGGATATGATTCTCTTCATGTCTTTCAGAAGCAAGTGTCCAAGTTTTTGATGCCAGAGTTTAACTTCATCTTCTTTGGCAAGCAAGCAAGAGGAGACATAAATTGATTCTTGAGATGCCCATAAATAACAATTGTCCTTAGATCTGAATCCCTTCATGATTAATTCTCCTTTCCCATCTGTAACAAGGCATTCAGATTTGGATAAATCAATTTTCAGTCATTGGTCACACAATTGTCTAATGCTAATTAGATTGGCAGTCAACCCTTTTACAAGTAGCACATTGTCAAGTCTAGGCACTCCTAAGCAGTTCAGTTGTCCAATTTCCTTGATTTCACCTTTGGCTCCATCACCAAAAGTAACAAAACTAGTAGCATGAGGTCTCATATTCACCAACAGATTAGTGACTCCTGTAATGTGTCTTGAACAACCACTGTCAAAATACTAGTCATTTTTTGCAGAAACTCTGAGAGAGGTATGAGCTATCAGGCTGTTGGTACCAATCTTAGGAATCCATTGCTTTATGACCTTAGGTATGTTCTGAATTAGAACATGCTAAGGGACAAGCTTAGGATGTCCATAGAGTTTGAAACAATAAGGCTTTAAGTGACCAGACTTTTCACAATAATGACACCTCCATTTATGGGAATTTCCTCTTATGTAGGTAACATGTCTTTTCTTATGATGTTCAAACATCTAATTCAACATCTTTGGTTTGAACTCAGAGCAAGCAAGATTTGAGACATGTTCTTTTCTTTTGTCAAACCTTAGACTAGTCACATCTCCAACTAACTTCCCAATTTGCAAAATCTCATCTAAAGTGTATGAACTACTGTTCAACATTCTGACATACTTGGTCATTTGATCAAGTTGGGAGTTTAGTAATGTTACCTCATTTCCAGCTTGGAGATGGTTTCCAAGTGCTCTTCCTTTTCATTATCCAATTGTGAAATGATTTTCTTTTGTTCTTCTCCCTATTGGCATGCTTCTTCATTTTTGAGACATAATTCTTTATAGAAAGTAGCTAACTCATCATATGTGACTTCATCATCACTGAAATCAAAATAGTATCTCCCAGTTAGAGCAGTAGCATTTTTAGCAGATTCTTCTTCAGCTTCACTTTCAGTGTCTTCATCTGACCAAGCCACGGTAAGATCATTTTTCTGATTCTTGAGATGTGTGTGACATTCAAATCTGATGTGCCAATAACCTTCACATCCATATCACTGAACTCCTCTTCCTTGAGAATATTTCTCTTCAACCCTTGTCTTTCTACCAGAATCATTTGACCTATTGATGTCAGATGAGTTGTTCTTGACATTTGGTCTTGACTTCCTATCCATCTTTTGCATAACTTTGTTGAACTATCTCCCAAGAAGAACTATAACATTAGATAGACCTTCCTCAATATTTGTAACACCCAAAATTTTCCCACAATATTTTTTAATTTAAGATTAGAGTTATTAAAAATATACAATTATTTTTTAGTGTCACATTCACTACAAACACACGGCTCAATTTGATACGTTTTACAAAATATTTTTACTTGCAGCAGAAATATCTAAATAAACACAAAATAAGATTCAATAACAACATGTTTTTCAAAAATAAGTAAACAGAGAAAACAATTGTCGTCCCAACACCCCAAAGCACGTATCAGAGCTGACTCCTTTAACTGTGAAGTACACCGACTTCACCAACCACCACTCTACTAATCCTGATCACCTACATGATACCAACATAAGGGTAACATTCAAACAGAAGGGGTGAGATACTTAAACCAACAAAAGGGAAAAATAATAAGAACAAAAGCAAGTATCATCCAGTATCACCACTTCTCATTAAACAACAAATAAACACATACACCAAAAACATAATACTGATATTCCACACACAACAATAACTTATGCAATGAGACTCTACCAACTCTATGCATGCGGTACCATTTATCGATCCATGTTTCATGATCCAGTCCCCGTCGGAACTCTCGACCCCTATTTCATGGTCCAGTATGATCCATATTTCATGATCACACCCTCGACCCCTGTTTCATGGTCACGTACGATCCATATTTCATGACCGCACCACCATCACATTGATTCCCCTTGGGATTCGAATGGACATTCCCTACCTTGGTACACCATTCCCAACCATGCACATGTCATGCACCATCAATGACAATTATGCATGTCTACAACAACTACTTTATGCAATCAACATCAACCACTAACATATAACAACAACTTACTACAACACCGAACAACATTCACAACATGCATCTTCAAATACAACAACGTATATCAACATCAACGAGAACACATAACAACATAAAAACACACATCAACAGTTACATAAACATATATCAACATCAATGTCATGTAACAACAACAACAAGTGTACATATTAACTCATGTTCATTTTAAGTCATGCTCATTATTCTTTCAATTAAGCACATAACCTATCTCTACCTACCTCTAATAGCACTACATCGATCCCCGTTCAATATTATATCAGTTAAAGAATTTTAGGGAATTTTTCAGAATAAAAATGATTTATTTTTCACTCCAGGTCTCGCTAAGCGAAATGCTTGCTCGCTAAGCAAACAACTCTCTGTAAAGAAAGGTCCAAGGTTTCCACTCGCTCGCTAAGCAAGCTGCAACTCGCTAAGCGAGGACTGGGATTTCAACAGTTCTCCTTCTGCGAGACAACCAAAACCCTGCTACGATTTTCACACCCAAAACTACTCTTTACAACCAGAAAACACCGAATTTCCATAGTCAAACACCTAATTCATACAATTATTATACAAATAACAATTTCTAACAACCTAACACACTTTTTCGTCCAAATTCACCCAACCCCGTGTCTTCTACTCAACAACATTATGCCTAATATTCCTATTATCCAACCCTTAGGAGATGAAGAAATCCCACCCTTACCTTAGTTTGATGAACGATTCCTTCTCATAGCTGGAATTTTCTCTTCACGTTCTTGCCCTTTCTCATTCCTTCTTCTCTATTCATGTTTTCCCTTCACGATAAATTTTCACGACTGATTCCTTTTTTCCTAATTTCCAAACATAACCCTTAGACCCCAACTGAGGATTTCCTATATTGCCATTACTATCCTTCACCAAATTACAATTCTACCCTTTTTCTCTTTATATTCCAATGTTTTAATTATTCAATATAATATAATTTATTTAAATTCATATCATATTAAATAATATTATACTTCCTTCCACATACTACCACTTCACACCACATACATAAAACGCAACAATTCTAATTAAATAATTAAATAAATAATCGGGGCGTTACAACTCTCCCCCATTTAGAATGTTTTCGTCCTTGAAAACTTACCTCATGCGAATAAATTCGGATAAGACTCTCGCATCTTGCACTCCAATTCCCAATTCATGTTTCCACCTGCAGCTTCTCCCCAAACCACCTTTACAAGAACAATTTTCTTGCCTCTCAACTGCTTTACCTCACGATCATCAATTCATTCTGGTAGTCTTCAACTATAAGATTATCTCTTACTTCAACTTAATCCATCGGTATCACATGTGACGGGTCCGGAACATACTTCCGAAGCTACGAAACATGGAATACATCATGCAAATTTGATAATCGTGATGGGAATGCCACTCTATAAGCAACAGGTCCAACTCTTAAAAAAATCTGGTATGGACCAATAAATCTAGGAGTAAGCTTTCTCGACTTCAAAGCTCGCCCAACACCGGTCACCAGAGTAACCCTCAAAAACACATGATCTCCTTCTTGAAATTCAAGATCTTTCCTTCTCTTGTCATGGTAACTCTTCTGCCTACTCTGTGAAGTTCTCATTTTATCTCGAATTAACTTCACCATCTTCATAGTCTGTTACACGATATCGGGTCCAATTACAACACTTTTAACGGACTCATGCCAACATAAAGGCGTTTGACATCTTCGACCATAAAGTGCTTCAAAATGCGTCATTCCGATACTGGAATAATAACTATTATTATTAGTAAACTCGATCAACGACAGGTGACTATCCCAAACACCTCCTTGTTCAAGCACACAAGCCCTCAACAAATCTTCCAAAGATTGTATATTCCTCTCTGTCTTCCCATAAGTCTGAGAATGATAAGCTGAACTCAACTTCAACTTCGAACCCAATGCCTCTTGCAAGCTCTCCCAAAACCTTGAAGTAAATCGCGGATCTCTATCTGATACAATACTAAAGGAATTCCATGCAATTTCACAATCACACTGACATATATCTCTGCCAATATTTGCAAAGAATAAGCAATATCAATCGGAATAAAATGCACTAAATTTGTCAACCTATCAACAATCACCCAAATACCACCACGCCCTCTCGGAGTGTTAGGTAACCCCGTAACAAAATCCATTGAGATACTATCCCATTTCCACTTGAGAATATCCAGCGGTTGCATCAAACCAGCAGGTTTCTGATGTTCCACTTTCGACTTCTGACAAGTCAAACAAGCATAAACAAACTGAGCCACCTCACACTTCATACCGGGCCACCAAAATATCTTCTTCAAATCTTGATCTTGATACATATTCGTCGCTCCCGGATGAATACTCAATCTACTTCTATGTACTTCTTCAAGAATCATTCTCTTCAATTCAAGATCATCAAAAATACAAATATGCTCCCGAAACCTTAGTACTCCCTGTTCATCAACTCGTATTTCGTTACCTCCAGCCCATTCATCACTGACCATCAAGTCCACTAATTTCACATCTGACTTCTGACCCTCCCGTATGCGATCAAGAAAATCATTGTTAACCTTCAGCATTCCCAACATTACACTATGAGGTATCAGTTCATAGCCCAAACTCATATCTCTAAATTGTTCAATCAACTCCAACTATGTAGCCATCATGATCGACATATGTAATATCTTCCGACTTAAGGCATCACCCACAACATTGGCTTTACCGGGATGATAATTCAAACTAAAATCATAGTTCTTCAAGAATTCTAACCAACATTTATGCCTCATATTTAACTCTTTCTGATAAAAAAGATACTTCAGACTCTTATGATCTCTATATACTCTAAATCTCGAATCGTATAGATAATGCCTCCAAATCTTTAATACAAAAATCACAACTGCTAGTTCCAAATCATGGGTAGGATAATTCCTCTCATGAATTCTCAAGTGACGTGAAGCATACGCCACCACTTGACCGTCTTGCATTAACACTCCACCCAAACCCATCAAAGATGATTGGAATATTGATTCACTTATGTACCTTCCAATGATAGGAAATAAAATTGAAACAATTATCATGTGTCTTCTAAATGTATTCCTAAGTTTGATTTTGTCCAGGTCATAACAAACCTTCCAAAAGAATAAACACTTTTTCCATCTTCTGCAATTAACTCATTTGTTAGTTTATTTATGTAATAATGACACTCACAAGTGGTAATAGATAGAACAATGTGTTATTAAGAAAACCATCAAATTATTCAACTCTCACTATTTGGAATAGGAGGAAAACTGATCAATTACAATTTCATTGAGACAACAAAGTGTGTCAGATAGAATGAGATGAGCTCTACAAAGAGAGCGAGAGATTCATCATCAATGATTTCTAGCCTTCAACTTCCATTTATTGCTTGTCAACTCCTTCACATTTTCATTGCAGACAAATGAAATAATAAACATAAAATAAGAGAATCCAACTTCACAATGCACTGAATGCATCAATTCAATAACATCAAACTGCAAGGAATCTATAAGAACGGATAAAAACAATTACCTTTGTATGATTGAGAAAATATCCATGAACCAAAAAGTAACCTCTCAGATGCCGTCACATCTTCATGTTGCTTCAGCTGCCAAAATTTACTTGTAAATGATATCAAGCTACATGCAAGTCTATGACTTAAATGAAATAAATGAAGTTTCAGTTAAATTTAAAAAATCAGTCCTCCGAAAGTCTAGTGCTTTCTGCTAATGCTCTCTTCCCATATAAAGGATTGCATTGCAAGTAGCGTAACCACTTTCACAATTTAAAACCAGAATGAAAATCCAGTCCTGCAATCGGTTATTTTAGTTGAGAAAATAAAAGATGAAATATAAACAAACCATACTGGTATCAAATGTTGTTCCAATAATATCAAATGCTACTCCATAATATCAAATGATGTTCCAATAACAGTTGAATTATTGCACAAACATAAAACTCGGGAAACTGGAAGTTTGATATTATTATATATATCCTGAAGAACCTGCAAGTTGAAGGACCAACAAAAAAAGAAAAAAAAATCATATCAAGCAAAAAGTGATTCCGAACATTTAAAATTGATTTTGACATGTTGATACCATTCAACTCACAATCAAACATAAATATTTAGCATTCAACTCACGATAAATTAAAATCAATTAAACTACAAAGACAAAATCAATGGTATACTTCAATATCAAATGACTTTTCTGGGCTCTTCAATATTCAGTGCATATTGGCAGTGCTGGGAAAAGATTGATGTCACCTGAAATTTTAGATAGTATTTGCATGTCAATTTGAATCTGGATAAAGCATGAACACATTTCCCTTTGTTAACATGCAAATCATCACAATATAAATTAAGAAATTAAATAGATAAATATTGCAAATCAGCAGTTGCGAAAACAAGTGAATTGTTATTAAGATTTTTTTATTTGTGGTGGTTATTTCTACTTCGTATGTTGATTCTTTGAATGCTTATCATTATTATTATTATTATTATTATTATTATTATTATTATTATTATTATTATTATTATTATTATTATTGTTGTTAAATATGTTTTTAGTCCCTATAAATATTTCAATTTTGGTTTTAAGTCCCTGTAAAAAAAACGTCGAGTTTTAGTCCTTATAAAATTACTTTTGCACGCAAATTTAGTTACTATAGAGGGACTAAAACTTCGTGCAAAAGTAATTTTATAGGGACTAAAAATAGACGTTTTTTTTATAAGGACTAAAATTTAAAATTGAGATATTTATAGGAACCAAAAACATATTTAATCCTTATTATTATTATTATTATTATTATTATTATTATTATTAGGCTTAAATAGTGTTTTAGTCCCTGTAATTTAGCAGGTTTTTGGTTTTCGTCCCTAAAAGTTTTTTTTCCGGTTTAAGTCCCCACATTTCCAAAATGCTTTGGTTTTAGTCCCTACTGTGAGTTAGACGTTAAAAAAAAAGGGATGTGGCAGACGGTGCTTATGTGGCAGGTCGTTTGGCATTTCTCAATAATCCAAGTGGCATTCTCATTTACACATGTGGATTTGTCATTTTCCTATTTATTCTAGAGGGACCAAATCCAAAATATAGAATCACTGTGTGGTCTTTCTTCTTCAAGCTTTCTTCTTTCTTCTTTCTTCCCTATCGTCTCCAATGGCATCTTCTTCTTCTGCACAATCTCATCACGTTCAAGCACCAGTTTGTGGTTGCAATAGAAGAATGAAATTGTTTATGTCAAACACTGTTGATAACCCTAATAGAAGATTTTGGAAGTGTCAAAACTCAGGTAATTAAGACATAGCCTACTGGAGATATCTTAAAGCTCTCCGGTAATTAAAAAAACCCATAAACCAGAAGTCGAAACCATCCACAGTGACTATTTCTATGTACTTTTCTGAAGGTTTGTTCACATTTTGACTTTGGTTGACATGCTCTATCTTTTCATGGGGAATAGAGACCTGAAATAGTATACAAATTAAGGTTAACATTACATTTTGGCAAAGTCTGAAGACTGATAAAACAAATTGAGAGCATTAACATAAACACTACAAAAAAAGTAAGAAAATCACCTTATAATGAGCTCTAATAAATTCTCCGTTTGGAGAAGTGATCTTGATGGATTTCTCACTGCAAAAAGCAACTTTGTGAGTGGATATGAAGAGGAGGCCAGCTATAGGGCCTGATGTGGTTGATAAATAGCACTGAGAGGCTTTCAACAGCTTCTCTCCATCTATAACACTAAAAAGTTGCATAAACACTTTCTCTACTCCACCAACCCGAAGAATTCTTGCTCCCAACCTCAATTTCCCTTTTACAGTATCTGTCATCTTAGTCAGAACTGAATTTAGTTTACCTGACAAAAATAAAAACGAGCATGATCAATAAAATTAAAATTGAAAGAATTGTTTGATGAAATGCATATGTGGTGATGAAGATGTGTCCTACCTTTCTTTGATTTAGTGATAGACTTGCAGTATTTGCCAGAAGAATCGGGCAAGTATCTCTTTGAGGAGTTCCCAGGCGGATAAGTTGAGCTGATAGAGATCCCATTAAGCAGCTCATGAAGAAATGAGGTATTCATCTCAGTTTAAATTTATTTCTAGCTTGTAAAATATATTGAAGAGGTGTAGGAATTTGGTTGATGAATGAATTCATTCTAAATGAGTATATATATGGATAAAAGGAAACAAGTCGACTATTGAGCTTTTGGAGGATGAGTCGGCCAGGGATCATCATGAAGACTAAAGGAAAAAAAAGCAATTCAAAAGTTGAAGATTGCATGTTTAGTTGTCTACATGAAAGATGTTTTTTTAATAGTTTGGTTTGATTGGAAACATAGTTTGGCTGCTTCTTTATTTCTTTTACAAATGCTAATAAAATGGAGTCATTGAAGCTTTCTGAGCTGGAATGAAGCCTTTCTGATGTTATACTTTCAGGTAGAAGGGAAAAAGATATTGAATATTTAGGTGAAAAAAAAGCCAAATCAGTCTCACATCATCCCAATGCCCCCACGTGAAAGATTAAACATTTGCATAATAAGTGATTGGGCCAAATAACTTTTCAACAATTGGGCAGTAATGTTTATTAAAGAATGGCACTTGCTTATCTTATTATGTGCAGATGAATCATCAAAAGCTAGTTATTCAAGATATTTCATTACTTGGATATACTTTACATTGTAAATATGGGCACCGTTTTACCTATTTTCCTACCTTACCTCAAAAGAAATTAGAAGAATTAGCACATCAGAAAGTTAGAATGCCAGAGCATAAACTTTTGGTGATTCATCCCCACATAAGCATAAGTAGTTCAAAACTCAAGTATTTGTTTCTATACTTTCTTGGGCAACAACATGGCAATGCACTATCAAATGTTGTTTCTCCTATAGATAAACCTTTCTCTAAGCCTCACAAAACACACCATGATGTCAAAATCTTATTTTGAATAAAAGTACTTCAAGTTGCCATGCCAGTAGTGTCTTTATGACATCACCAGTATCATGGTTGAGTCATCCCACAAAAAAGGGTTAAGACTCACTTCCTATAATCTCAACCCCTTTTAATTTATTCTGGAATAATAACAGACTCAACTTATTATGAAGAAACTGAGACAACATTAAGAGGTGGCACACATGTTTCAGAAAAAGAGAATCATCACATCATTCTATGTGCATCCTTGTCATTCCAAATGGACCTGCATCAACATGAACCTTGCATTTCTAGTTTCTACTACATTATAAAATTAAGATGTGCAGCAATTGTATTTTATCATTTAGACTTTTCCGAGTTTTACTGTATTTGGAAAAAGGACAAGTGAAAATATCTAAAATAAGCAAAAAATAATTTTAATAATTTTAAAGATTCAATTCATCAATTGAGTAAATATCTAAAATAATTTTAAAGATTCAATTCATCAGTTGAGTAAATATCTAAAATAAGCAAAAATAATTTTAATAATACTTGATGAAATCACTAGCATTTACTCTATCTTAGATATAAATCAGTCAACACAGGGTAAACATGGCCATCATTTTTGGTGTACATACCTACCTACAAATTTTAGACAAGTCTAACATCATAAAGTTATAATGCCAAATCATAAAGCTCTGCTGATGCTTATACCCATTTTTTCAAAATACATTAATTTTACAGGGACTAAAAACCAAAAACAAAAATACAGACACAAACAAATGGAATTCATCACCATTTGTGATAAGCAAGGAAGAACCCCCATGACCCAAACAACAAAAACTTCAACAATGTCACTTTTCTTTTTTCCTTCTCCAACTTAATCTTCACTTTTTCCTTTTTTTTAACCTCAATATCCTTAACAAACTCCTTCAACATTTCAGAACACTCACAACCACTTGAAATTTTAAGATCACTGGCTGGATTTCGTTCTATTTCATCATCCCAAATGAACAACTTGCATCCAGACATTAACCCTGAGTTTTGACACTTCCAAAATCTTCTATTAGGGTTATCAACAGTGTTTGACATAAACAATTTCATTCTTCTATTGCAACCACAAACTGGTGCTTGAACGTGATGAGATTGTGCAGAAGAAGAAGATGCCATTGGAGACGATAGGGAAGAAAGAAGAAAGAAGAAAGCTTGAAGAAGAAAGACCACACTGTGATTCTATATTTTGGATTTGGTCCCTCTAGAATAAATAGGAAAATGACAAATCCACATGTGTAAATGAGAATGCCACTTGGATTATTGAGAAATGCCAAACGACCTGCCACATAAGCACCGTCTGCCACATCCCTTTTTTTTAACGTCTAACTCACAGTAGGGACTAAAACCAAAGCGTTTTGGAAATGTGGGGACTTAAACCGAAAAAAAAAACTTTCAGGGACGAAAACCAAAAACCTGCTAAATTACAGGGACTAAAACACTATTTAAGCCTTATTATTATTATCATGGTTATTGTTGAGTTTTTATTCATATCGTGGTTATGATTCTCCAAAGGCTTACTAGTTGGCTTTCAAATCTCGTCTATGAGTTTCATCTTTTTCTTTGTAACAACCAATATGCCATCCTTTAAACTTTTTTTTCGGAAAGGATTAATATACTCTTTAGTCCCTATACATTTTGAAATTTCATTTTTAGTCCCTCATGAGTTTTGGAAACGGTTTTAGCTGGTTTTGGCAACGTTTTTTTTGTAAAAATTGTTGCCAAAAGGCAGAGAGGGACTAAAAATGAAATTTCAAAATTTATAGGGACTAAAAAGTATATTAACCCTTTCGGAAATCTTCCTCTATTTGGAGGCAGGTTATGAGGCCTTCTATATAAAATCATTGGCTACATGCCTTACAAGAATTTTGAACATGAGCGGGAAAATTTGTCTATGATAGCATTTACTTAAAATTGTTCATTTAAATTCACACCTTCAATTATGATTTCACGGTCTATCTTATATATTCATGAAACCTGGCCTCCACGGGTTTGTCATAATTCATTTGGTATCTGAAAGTGACAAATAAATGACGAAAAAGGCTCAAAATGCATCAAGCATAAGAAAGATAAGAGAAAAACATGGAATGCCTTAAGTTGTTATTAGAAAATTGAATGACTTTTTATTTATATCAAATATAATCAAATATTGGCCCTTACAATATGACTTAGGTGATTTGACCATTATGAAATGAACATTATGGTAGGTATTGAATATGTATTTTTGTTGTTGGAGTTTGTTTGCAGTCCCATATTGCTCAGGTTTTCGAGATATTGATTGTATAAATATGTGAGGACAACCTCACCCTTTAAGCTAAATTTTAAGATTAAGATCTAAGCATATTTAATGGGCATTTACTTATAGTTGGGCTATAAGTAGTTTAGTTTATTTATGTCTTATTATAAATTCTCCTTGTAACACTTATTTGCATAATTTATGATATTAATATTATTGAAACCCTAATCTCTTTTTCATTTCCTACTTTTATATCTCTACTCTTAACATGGTATCTAGTGCTCGGTTCGATCCTTTTTGAGCTATTGTTGCTTATGCTATCGAGTTTCCAAAAAGTTGGAAATGTGTTTGTTTTGATTTCATAATGATAAGTTTATTGAAGAAAAAATCCTTATATTGAATTGCTAAATTGTTCTCGAATTATCTCCTGCTTTTGTGTGCATGAAGATCAAGATTGAATTATATATGACTTCAATTGACTCTCTATATTGGTTGCTTCTCTCTATTGTTCTTCTCATTTTTATTGGTTATTCTGTTTGGTTGCTTCTCTTTCTCTCTTATTGTTTTTTCTATTTAGTTGTTGATAAGTGCAAATTGTAGCTATTTTTTTGTATATAACTTTTGTTGCACTTATCTATACTTTTTGTTAAAATCATTTGAATAAACACCGCTTTGTTTGTAAATACGTTTACTTTACATTATAGTGTATATATTGCGTTTTCGTGCAAATATCATTGAGTTTAATTGTTTTTCATTTATTTTTGTAGGTATTCAAGCAGTGATATTTGAGCATTGTTAGATAGAGCATTGAATAAGCTTTCCAACACTTCGAACCAGGCGAAAAACGGAGTTACGGCTCAAAAGTTATGAATAAAACAGTGCTGGATTTTTGTTGATTTTTAACCCGAGGTCTGGCGGTGGATTCTACCGCCGGGCGGTGGAGTCTGATGAAGAATGGAATAAATTCTAACAAATTTACCTGTTGCGCCTCTTCTAGGGTCGGGCGGTGCAGGGTCGGGCGGTGGATTCTGTCGCCGGGCTATAGAGTCTGAACTAGATATTTATTGCCAGGTTGTAAATTATGCAGCTGGCATGAGTAAAATAAAGTTCAGCGTCAGGCGGTGGATTCTGCCGCCGGGCGGTGAGTCTGAGACACAATTTTTGTATTTAGTTCATTTTACTTCTATTTTGTTGTGGATGTTGTTTGGGGTGGTTTTTGCTCTCCTAACTTCATCAACCTCATTTTTTGGTTAGATTAACTTAGAAAACAACACATAGAGCTTGCATCTTGTAGAATCGGAGGTGGATCCTCATCAATCAGGTTGACAATCAGGATATTTCGGTTTATCTCTTTTTCCTCTTTTTGTAAACTCTTTTGTATTGGGTGTTTGTATAGTTACTCTTAATCCATGTATATTTGTTGATCATAATAATGTATAAATCTGCTTTACAAATCATTATCAATGTTTTCCTTGATTGTTTTTGCATTTATGTTTGGATTTGTGTTGTGTTAGAGATAAACATCACGAATCTTGATTAGAGATGAATATCAATTATGTCTAGATGCTAGAGATAGATTTAAATAATAATATTTATGGTGTCAGAACTTAATGTCTTTCGTATTTCGAGGTGTTGTGCGCGAGAGTGACAACGAGAGTAATACGATTGCTCTCTCAGCTCAGTGTGCCAGAGATGGACATTGTTGTGAGCGATATTGGATGATTTTGATGAGTATTGTAGTAGAGTGAAAATGATCGATAAATTTATGTTTGTGACGAGTCGATTATATGTATGCTTGATAAGTTTCTTCTCTCTGAAAGATGAATTATTTTTATGTTCATATTTACTTTTCCAATTTTACTATATCCATTTTAATCCAAACTCATAAACTTAGATATTGTCGAACAATAGTTCAGTAGCACCCATCTCTGTGGACATGATAAATCCCGGAAAAATACTTCCAAAACTTTTGTTGTTTGTCGATATACCGCAGTCCAACAATTGCTCATTTCCCTATTGATTATTCTATTTAGTTGTTTCACTCTCCATTGATTCTCTCCATTCTTGTTGTTCTTCTGCCCAATTGCTTCTCTTTCTCTCGGTTTTCCTAATCTGTTACTCTTTTTTCTTTTGGTTATTTTATTTGATTTAGTTTAGATTGTATTAGATTTGATTGATTCAATTTGATCTTACTTGATTTAGTTTATTTCAATATGATTGGTTCAAATTGATATAGATCGATTTAGATTAATTATGTTCGGTTTGATTTGAATTGGATTAAATTGAATTGGTTTAATTTGATATAATTTGATTCAGTCTGATTTGATTCAAATTAATTTGCTTCAATTCGATTTTTTAGTTTGCTTAGTTCCTTTATTTTTGGATGCTCATCCTATCTCAATTGGTTTTTCTCTTTGACTTCTTCATCTATTTCTTCTCTCTCTGATTGTTGTTTCTCTCTAAGTTAAAAAAAAATTGTTTTAAAGAAGAAGAAATATTATAAATATGTTCATAAGTTTCTAGATTACTTTGGTTTTAATAAATTTGTTTTTAAAAAATAAAATTATCTTATGTGGGAAGCCACTTTAATATCTTTTGAAAGGAAAAAAAATGAATTTAAAAGATAAAAACAAGATTAAAAAAGATAAATGACATATGCATTACATTCAAATACTATTTAATAGTATGAGTGTATTTGATTTGTTAAAAAATAGAGACCAATAGAACAATTTTTTTGTACTATATTTGATGCATAAATTAATTAGGAAATTGGACAAAACTTATGATAAGAAACATGATAGTGACCCGGCCTAGAGCGGGTAGAGAACCGGTTGTTTCAGGGTCCATAGTCCATTGTGGCGCGAGTGTGTTACTCTCACTCAATCTACATTTTCAGTTATTATCACTCATTAATTAACCCAATCCAGAATCAAATAATGGCCGCACCTCATCTTCTAAAACAAGCACTCCTTCTTCGCGCATGCTTCCATACCTACAAACACTTCACCGTCAGAGCAGTTGCGGCGCGCCCCCGATTATGGTGCAGCGCCGCCTTCATTCCACCGTCGGAAAAACCAAACGATAGACTTAACCCTCTCAACAACACGCTAAATCTCAGACGTGATGATTACTCGTCGAGTTCCCTTCGTTTGGAGGATGAACCTGAGTACCGAAGATGGAAGGATAAAGAAAACGAGATTCTCAACGACATCGAGCCTATTATCTTGCTTACCAAGGAAATTCTTCACTCGCCAAGGTAAATACCTAGTGTTCTGATTTGGTTTCTCTGAATTTTCATTTTTTTATTTTTGATTTAGCTATGTATTCGATTTTCTGTGCTAGGTATTTGGATGGAGAGAGATTAACGGTGGAGGATGAAAGAGCTGTTGTAGAGAAGCTCCTTGCTTATCATCCACATTCTGAAGATAAGATGGGATGTGGTCTTGAATCCATTATGGTAAACACCTTCTAACCTATATTTTTGTATATATAATCTTTCATGCAATTTCTTAACACTTCAATTATGGCTGGTAGGTTTTTGCATAAACAAGTTAATTGAACGTTCTTAGCATAAGCGATTATTATGTAAGTCTGATGCATTAGCTATTTCTACAACAAAAGATAATATAATGCTGGAATATGTTCATTTAAGTTATAAGTTGTTTCCATAAACTCTCTCAAAAAGTCACACAAATGCTTATGCAAGTAGATAAGATCAATCTAAACACACGCTTAATCTACTTCCATTTGATGTCTGAACTAAAGTTTAATTGTTATTGTTATTATTTTGGTGTCTCAAATTTCGTTATGCAAGGATGAACTGCTTATGTGATTACTTTTGGCCATATTCAAAGCACTATTAGCATGATGTTGATACCTAGTTAGTGGTACTCTTGCATTTGTGTTGCCAGAATTAGCGGTATTAATTAGATAAAGGTCTTACATTTGTTACGAAAGAATTTTAGCTCAAGATACTACGTCTTCAAAATTTCCAAATTCTACTCCTGTTGAATTAGAATATTAGATGTCTTGTATAAAACAAAATGTACAAGGCTGCTGCTGTATTACAGCTTAGTCTGAGCATAATGCTTTTTTGGCGTGAGTGGGCAGTTAGACTATGCATGAAAGTTAAAACCATTATTTTTCAAGCCTGATGAGACAGGCAGACTTCTGGTTTGCTTCTATAAGGTAATGGAATTGCCTTAATCTTGTTTGTCAAAAGCTTCCAAATACTGAAAACAGTTGGGTTAGCTTAACTTGTATGATCAAACACCTCCACTCAAAGGTCTTCTCATCCCTGCTAGTGGTCTTCTTTGGAAGGTCGTGTGTAACTTGTAAGAACAACTTTCAGCCTTCACTATGTCTTGTGGTATATTCTGTAAGAGTAAGAGGGCAACCTTCCAGCAAAAATTAACCATGGTATTTTCGCTATACCTATTAGGTTTAACATAACCCATGGCGTTCTTTCCACTTATATGCATCCTCTACTCAAGGGAATCATCATGTGAAATTCCAATCATTATGTGGGAACCAAAGGAACATACTTTGCATTATTTCTTGGATTTCTTCTCTCTTATGAGTTCATGTTTTATCCTAGCTTTTCCAATGACTAATCTATTGTAATATTTTCATCTACAATAGTGACCTTACTTTCTATTGGCCTTTATATGTATTCCCTATATTGCTAGTCCTAGTATTATAGCTGTATAATATAATCTTTCCTTTGGTTTGGTATTTTTTTTTATTACTTGTTACACTAGAAGCATTGTTCTATTCTATTTAATTAACCATGCTTGATCCCAAAGGCGATGATGTGCGTGGTGTCAGGTTCTGGTGTGCGGCTTCATGGCGAGGGTTTACCTGTCCGTTGCCTTTAGGCAGGCGAAACTCTAGATTGGGCCTTTGAATTGGGTCGGCCGTTTGGCCGGCCCAAACACTATTATTGATTGAATAGAACTATTATTAGCAAAGCTCCTTAGGGAAGATATAATGCTCTCTTTGCCTAGCCTGTAAGGTTCTAACTGAATACCCAGGTTTGACTTTGGTCGTGAACCTCACTGTCATAGATGCTCTTTAGAACCATGTCTTGCTGCTCTGCTGCCTGCAGCTCCTTACCTTACTGCCAAATGAGTGCTCCAATCGGTGCTATACACTAAAATATCATAAAAAATATTAGCAAAAACTTGCGTAGAAACGGCTTTAAAATAGCATTCATCACACACTAAAATGTAGCTGGGGGATTCATTAAACCAAAGGGTGTCACCAAATTCTCATAGTGATCCTCATGAGTGCAAAAAGTCGTCTTATGGATATCCTCCTCCTTCCTACAAATTTGGTGATATGCCGATCTAAGATCGATATTAGAAAAACACCCCGCACAAAAAAGCTTATCCAATAATTCATCTACCACTGGAATATGATGCTAATATTGAACCATCATCTTATTTAAGGCTCTAATATCCACACACATCCCCACAAATTGTCTTTCTTTTTCACCAAAATCACAGGACTAGATAAAACACCAGCACTGTTTCTAATTACCCTCTCTGCATCAGATTTCTAACTTGGGATTCATTCTCATTTTTTTTGGCAATGAGGATATCTACAAGGACGCACCATAACAGGACCAGCCCCATGCAACAAAGGAAAATAATGAATAACATTTCTAGGGGGAGGTAACCCCTGAATTTCCTTAGAAACATTTCTAGGCTGTTGAAATTCAATGGGAAGCTCCACACACTCGTGGTCCAACGATACCCTTGCAAGGACACCTTATGAGACACATTAGTCACTAAACTGTATAGAGGTACCAAAGCTTCACGATTGGATTGTCCTTGCAAAAAGTAATGGGGTTCCCGAGATAATTAAATGCCATAGACATGTCCCACCAATCAACAGTAACCTTGGCCAAAGTTTCAAGCCAAACAACCCTCCAAAATCAGATCTACACCCCGCCCAATTCCAACACATACTCATCAAGGGTCACCTTCAATTCACCTTCAATTCAATAACAAAACAACATGGCCTCAAAAGTACCCAAAGTCATGACCCTATGACCATCACCCAACCTCACCTCTACTAGCTTCGTAGGAGAAACAGGTAGACCCAAGGTGTCCACAAAGATGGCGGTGATGAAATTATGGGTAGCGTCGCTCTCAATTAGCACCAACACTGAAGCCCCCTTCACGGCCAAACTCACTGTCTTCGTGACAGCACAAAGATTTTGTTATGCTGAACACCCCCATCTCTTTGCATTCAAGATCATCAACCTCTGAACTCTTCAGTAGTATCCGACACCACAATCTCGCCTTCATCATTAACTGCCTCACCATCCCCCAAGAGACCGACATGCAATTGCTTCACAAGACATTCGTTTCAGTGCAAACATAGACCCTTTACACGTCTCTTCTGGAAATCAGAGTTAGGCAAATGATGCACCCCACGAGTTGGGTTGCAACGACCATCCTCCCTGGAACTCCCCTTAGAGCTCGCCGTGGAAAAAGTTGGGCAGGTTGCAGAGCTGTTTGCAAACAATGAAACCGAATGCACATAGGTCTTGCTCTTGCCCGACTTCTCAATGGACCCACAATGGGCTGACTTAGAATGCCCATGTTAATCCCCCTTAAGCGACCACGGTTTTTGAGAATGAGACCCAAACGAATTGTAACCCGATTTGAAGCATGACTCATTTCCGTGACTCAGCGGTTCAACAATAGTGAATTCTGCTTGCACATCACGTGCAAGTTGCATAGCTTTATAACGATTTTTTGGCTTGAACATGTGAACACGAGAGAGGATATCATGGTATAAACCTCCCACAAAAATATCCCAAAAATTGCATCTCGGGCAACTGGCCACACTAGGATGAGTAGAGCTCAAATTCATAAATGTAATCTTCAACAGACCCGGATTGCTTAATGTTCTTGAGTTCTTCAAACAGCTGTCCATTCAAAAATGAATGGTCAAGGCTTCTTTGAGGTTGTCCCACACCAAACACACTGATTCCCTCCAAAGGTTAAACTAGTGAATGGTTTGACCCTCCATATTGAGCTCATGGAGCTAAAAATGTACTTCAAAAACACGTTGAACTTCAAAGAATGACGTTTCCGCTCTCGCATTCCACACGACTAAATCTTTCCCATTAAAAGGTGGCTATTACACCACGGAGAGGCGAAATTCGTCCAACGAAGAAGTTGCTCCATCGCTTTAAGGCATGCGCTCGAGCTGTGGATGAGTCTCCGACAACCTCCTCGTCTAGGTCAGGATAGCTTCCTGCACATTGTCCATAAGAGCCTCCAAATTGTTCATAGGGTGCTCCACTACATTGGCTATCAACCATTCATTCTTTAGGGCATGAACAATGTCAGGTCGAACCAATTGATAGAGCTGAGTAATTGAAAAGGTGAATGAAACTGTGAATTGTAGATTCAGTAATTGGAAATTGGAAATGAAATTCCTATTACAAGTCTGGAGCTGAGAGCTCCTCAAAAGAAAAATATGAGTCTCTCTCCCTCTCTCCCTTTTTCAAATCATAACAGAAATCATGGCATAAGGCACACACATCTTGCCTCGACTTCTAAGAAGAACTCGCTAACTAACTTTTTTTTCTTACTTTCATAAACTCTCCAAACCTTGAGCTTATCCTGCTTAAAGCTCATCAAAGTGCCCCTTCCATTGGACTAGGCCTATCAGACTTCTAATAACTTATGCCTTAGTTGGCTTGCCTATTGCAATTTATTTGAATATTTTTGGTTTGATCTACAGTTCTGTTTTCAGTTGAATTTTGATAGTAAGGAGCTAAGGGCCTTTAATCCGGTGTTTCGGTTTTTGTCATGTTTCCTAGGATGCCTAATTTTAGTTGAAAAATTGTAATCTTTTGTTTCAGATTATTTCTTTTTTACATAAAATCTACATCAACTGACTTTAAAAACATTGATTAAACTACTATTGTTTGAATTTGTTTGTCGATGATCTACTGTGATTATTTTCATAAAATGTACCTGACATATTTTCATTGCAGGTTGACCGTCATCCCCAATTTCGACACTCCAGGTGTCTTTTTGTTGTAAGAACTGATGGTGGCTGGATTGATTTCTCATATCAGAAGTGCCTTCGGGAATACCTTAGAGAGAAGTACCCGGCTCACGCCGAAAGGTTTATTCGAGAACATTTTAAGCGCAGGAGTATGTGATGTACATATTGTAGAATTTGTTTACTTTGGTAAGACAATATTTTATATTTTGACTACTTTTCACATCTATCCCTCCATAGTTTTCGGTGGCTTAAATAGGTTATTATCAATTGTAGTAGATAATCATAATCTTTGATTTGAATATCATGTTTATTTTAAAGGGAATGCAAAGATAATTGAAATGAACTTGACTTAGTAGACTTGTGGAACACTTTGTTGACCATCTTTATATCATAGGAAGTTTTCTACTATTATATGTCCTCTCCGGCATTGATTGATTTTTTAACTGCTCAAGTCTTTGAGGACTCTTGAATGTGATCTCATTCCTAGAGAATCACCATAACGTTGCTCAAAAGAGTTTTGAAAGAGAATGCTATAGTACTATTGAAGGGTAAAACTGCACAGAAGTTTGGAAAGTTTGGTAGAATGATTGGGAAGGCTGGTTAGGAATATTACTAATTCTGGATTTTGATTGAGGTGTCCTGTGTGTTCACGGGCCATTAGGGAGTGGTTGATGTCGGATATGTGATAGTCAAGGGTCACACTTAGCTAGGGCAGGTTGCCTAGCTAGATAGGAGTAGAACTATGATCGAGTCAAAACGGGGATATAATTTGTTTGACCTACTTTTAGATTTTTTAGATGAATGTTCCTAAATCCCCGGACAAAATCATGTTTCTGTCTGTATGTTGCATTATTGATTAGTTAAAAAACACAAATACCCCCAATGAAATTGGATTGTCTGCCATGGGCATGCTGTTATGCAATCACAACATTCATAACCATAAGATTGAAATTGAGTGGTTCACAACATTCATAACCATAAGATTGAAATTGAATTGTTCACAACATTCATAACCATAAGATTAAAATTGAGTGGTTCAGATTTAATAGAGTTGATTTTTCAAATAATAATGAATACTGAAATTTAAATATAGATCATATGATTTCAATCTAATGATCAAATGTCATTGATTGCGTGAATGAATCATCTCAATGACTACGGGGAATATATTACTGACTCTGTTGTTTTATCTTCAAATATTTGAGATTCGAGAGGATATATATTACTGACTCTGTTCCACAACGCATGATCTATTTGTAATATAAAATTGTCTCAAAATAAACTATTTTTTTCAATTTTTAATATATTTAATACTTTTTTCAACTCTATCACTAATTAATTACTAATTAATTGTATCATTCTCAATATTTGATAGGAATACTTTGGTAAAAATAATATTTTTTTCTTTCATTTATACTCTTTTATAACAAGTATAAAATTGTCTATTGAGTTAATCTTCGTGGTGGGATAGAGGAAATACCATCCTTAAATATGAAATTACCTTGAATTTTTTATATAAATTTCTTTTAAATTTTCAATTATGTTATTTTTATTCTAGTATACTTGTAATTATGTTAACTTTTTTTTATGATTTATAATAAATACTTAAAAATATTAATTCAATTTTGTAAGGAAAAATTATTTAAAACGTATCAATTATCAATAAATTTAATGTCACAACTAAATATGACCCGTATATCATAATGAGTTCTATTTGAGGAAAAATGTATATAAATATAAAATTTAAATTAAACTATGTTGTGAAGAGAGCGGGAGAGTAAAGAGAAAGGTAAAAAAGAAAGTAGGTTGTCGTGGAATTTGAGAAAGGTCAATGGTTGTGATTACGTACCGTTATGGTATTTCATGGTGACGTGGAAAACATTATCATTAACCTCTGACTTTGTGTTGTGGAACCCACTATCACCCAGCTGGATGAAGATCCTTGTGGGCCAACAATTCCAACTAACAACCCATTAAGACAAGTACTGCATTTATTTTCTTAGTACTGTGTGTGGGGATCGGTAGCAAAGTAAGTAGAGTATGTGTGTATGAGACAAAAGACTAAGAATTTTTTTTAGATTAACCTTAATTAGTTTATCAATCATTTCGTTCACATAATTAATAATTAATAAAAAAATTTAAATGAAATTAATAGTTTAGAATGAAGCCGAGAATAGTGTAAATTTACGTATGGAGAAATTCAATATAGTTTAGAATGAAGCTAAATAAGCCACACTGCTAAACTAAAGAATTTTGAATGGTTTAAGGAAAGCCAATGTGAGTTGGCGTATTGTTGCAACTTCCATGAACATTCTTAATAGTGCATTAGCGGTTGAGGGAGTTTCATTTGATGAGAGATTCTTTAACGTGCTTGTGATGATGGTTGTTGAAGCAAGTGCACAAATAGTGTTAGTAGTAATTCATTTCATTTTCATTTAGAGTTCGAATTTGAATTTTATTTAAAGACCATGATTGTATAAATACTGAAAGTTAGTTTCAGTTTAGAATAGACTTCATTTTGGAATTAATTCCAATTAAGTTAGAGAAACTTAGCTACAAATTTCTTTTTTCTCTTTCTTTTCCGATATCTTTTTCATCTTTAATCTTGTGTACCGATAATTGGTATCTAGAGCTCTGGTTCAGATTCAGATCGGGTAACATGATTGTACGTGAGACGTGTGTGATTAATTTCGTTTCTGAAATTCATTGTGAATTGAAGTTCGAAATCGAAACATAATCACATTTCTTGATTCTGAGGGATTGGGAAAAACGAGTGTTAGTTCGATTTGAGTGATTTTGCACAAGAATGAAGATGAATGGTGGAAACAGTGGCTTGAACGCAAAGCTTTCAGTCATTGATAGAAAGAATTGGAATCGATGGATGATCTAAATGCGTGTGTTGTTTGGAGTTTAATATGTTTTTGATCTTGTCAATGACAGTTACACAATAGTTTTAGTATATGCAACTGAAGCACAAAGAAACACGCATAGAGAAATGAGGAAGAAGGATCATAAGACTTTGTTCTATATCCATCAGTGTATGGATCTGAATGTGTTTGAGAAATCATTAATTCAACAACGACGAAGGTTGCGTGAGACACAATGATATGTTGTGATTGTGGTGATGCATCAACGAAGAAGGTGAAGCTTCAATCTCAACGTAGGCAGTATGAGAATCTTAACATGAAGAATAATGAGAAGGTACCTGATTACATCTCTAGAGTAATTCTGATCACAAATGAGATGAAATTTTCTGGAGAGACTCTCTCTGAACAAGTAATCATTGAAAAAGTATTGATATCACTTACTCCTCAGTTTGATTACATTGTTGTAGCAATTGAACACTCTAATGACATTAGCACTGTGATAATTGAAGAGCTACAAAGTAGTTTATAGGCACAAGAGTTGCATCTGACTAAGAGAAACTCTAAAAGAAAAGTATATCAGGCTTCGAAAGCGTCATCTAGTAAAAAGAATAAAAAACAGTCTTGGTCATAGGCCAAGAAAGGACATGGTGGTGGTTATCACAAGTCAGAAGCCTCTATCTCTAATGAGAAGAAACATCGTAAGGGAAAGGAAATATTTGACAAAAAGAATGTTCAATGCTATTGTTGTAAGAAGAAGGTCCAAGAGAAAAATATGCTTTGGGAGTAGTGCATTCTGATGTATGTGGAGCATTTAAAGTACCTTAACTTCGAGGAAATGAGTACTTTTTGGATGAGTTCACAAGAATGATATGAGTAACACTCATCAAGTTTAAGCATAGGGTGTTTGTTGAGTTTCAGAATTCAAGGTGAAAGCTAAAAAACAGAGTGGTTAGAAGTTGAAAGTTCTCAGAAGTGATGGTGGATACAACTCATCAGAGTTTGGAAGGTTCTGTGAAGAGAATGGAGTTGAACATAAGATGATTGCTTTATACATTCCTCAACACAATGGTCTTGCTAAAAGAAGAAACAAAACTTTACTTGATATGACAAGGAGCATAGAAAAAGCAAGAATATAACACAAAGTTCCAGTTTCTGAGAAATCAAGTTTAAAGTTGAGTGTTTGAAGTTTTTCACTATAACACTCAGAAGCAGCTGACAAATGTTATGATTGAAGCAATCAAGACTGAACACTTTATTCATTTGAGAGATGAAATTGGTGTTGTTGATTCTAATGAGCTGAATATGAATTCATGGATGATGTTATTTGTAATTCATTTCATTTGCTTTTAAAGCCTCAATTTGAATTCCATTTATAGACTCTGGTTGTATAAATATTGAAAGTCAGATTCGGTTTATAACATAATTCATTTTGTAACTAATTCCAATTTAGTTAGGGAAAGTTAGTTACTGATTTTTTCTCTCTCTTTCTCTTCCTTCATCTTCTTCATCTTTAATCTTGTGCACCAACATAGCATATCATGGTGCGAGCAGCCAAATAAAGGTGGTACAAGGGAATGGGATAATGGGAGATGCAAGTTGAGTTTCTTCTTCTCCAAACCCACTAGATACTTAAAATAAATAAGGGGTATTATTTGTTAAAACTTTCATTCTTAAGTCAAATTTTAGAATCATGGGTTATAAAAATTAATCTAAGAGAGAATCCAAGGTTAAGCTAATGGTTTCAACAAACATTGCAATATCAGAATCAATGAAGAAGAGAATCATATCCCATTTTGTATTTTGTCATGAAGTATATGTTATGATATTTTGTTGATTAAGCACATAAAGAGTAGAAATAGAGGTGTCATAAGTAGGCCAAAAAAGAAACTTAATCTTTTTTGGGAGGTGGAACTTTCAAACCCTAAAGAGTTTTTTTTTTTGTTGGCTACATTTGGTAAAACAACATGGGTAGTTCAAAATGTGTTTTTGGTGAAGATGCAACATGTGGGACAAGATGTTCAAGCATATGTGCAACATCTGTCTTCAGTCTGAAAGACAAATTCACTGAGTAAATTTCCAACACGTTTTTGATTTGGTTCCAATGAGATTTGCCATTTATGATTTGTATATTTTAGCAACATGTTATTTAGTTGGATTTTCTAGACGATTTATTAAGACCATATCAATTTATATGAAGATTTAACATTAAATAAAAATCAAATCAAATTAAATCTTTTTGTGGATGTTTTTAATGAAAATCAAATATGCTTGTTCTTAAATCTAATGCTCATTGGAAAAAGTCCAGAAGATAGATTGTTATTTAAAGAGACTAATCCCTATCTTTGAAGACGCACGAAGCAAGCATTGAAGATCTAATGTAATAGGGATTTTGTTCTTTGAGTCTTTTTATTATTGTATGTTGTAAACCTCTAAAGGAAGTCTAATGTGAATAATCAAGGCTTAGAGGTGGATTGTTATTTTAGTTGTAATTCAACATTTGTAATCTTTTAAGCATTGTTCACTAGGGTAGTGATTGAGAGAAAGTGAGATGAGTTCTCATATTTAATGGAAGTTCTAAATATAAAGACACGGTTAGTATTAGGATGTAGACATTGAACAATGGTTGCTCATCTAAGACTAATTATACTAATACTATTGAGGATAGATTTTCTTTATTGGGTTGGAAGCTCATCATATGTAGATGTTGTTGTACTGAAATGGGGTAACAACTCTCTTGTGTTCTTTATTGCTTTTTGTTTCAATTTCTTTGTATATGTCAAACTAGTTTAAATTATGGTATACATTATTCCATACATTGTGTCCAACATCTATTCCTTTAGAACCGAATTTCAATTGACAACAGAGTAGACAGACTATTCTCTTTGGGTGAGCTCCAAGAAAGATATTTTCAATCCAAATGGACAATACTAAGGAATGAGGATCACTCAATAGACCAAATATTTTGGATGCTACCAACTATGATTATTGGAAGGCTAAAATGATTGATTTTCTTAAGTCCACCGATAATAAAACATAGAAGACATAAACAAATGTTGGAAACATCATATAACTATCTCTCAAGATGGAACATCAATCCAAAAGCAAGAAGTTGAAAGAACTAATGCTTAATATGAAAAAATTCTTGAAAATTCTAAAGTTTTGAATGTTATTTTCAATGGTGTGGACAAAAATATATTTAGATTAATCAACTCATATATTGAAACTAAAGTGACATGAAAAATTCTCAAAAACTACATATAAAGGCGTATCCAAAATAACTAGGGTCGGTCCAGCAAGCTTGGAATGCATCCCTCCTTCATTTCAGATTTCATACTAACAAATTCTATAAGGAGATGATCAATGATGACACACGGGTTGAATGGAGGAAGCTGATTAAATACAACAAAGCACGTCCTCGTGCAACTCTTTGCTTGTGGCTTGCTTGCCATGGTAGATTGGCTACCAAAGATCGTATGAAACGATTTCATCTTATCATTGAGAGCACCTGTGGATTATGTGAAAAAGAAGAGGAATCCCATGACCATCTCTTGTTTAGCTGTTGTAAAACTGGAATCATCTGGAAAACTATTCTTCAGTGCTGGAGATATCCCACAATCCATCAAGTTGGAAAGAAGAACTAACTTGGATTGTCCATACCGCTAATGGAAAAGGAAGGAAAGTTGACCTTTTGCGTATGACTTTAGCTGAAACTGTCTACCACATTTGGAAGCTTCAGAACGATACTGTTTTTGGCAACAAAGTAGATCTAACTAGTATAGTACCTAATATTATTGATAGTATAGCTTATAAGGGTTGACATTATAGGAAACTTAGAAAACACATAGCCTCCTTGTTGATGTAACTAATTTTTTTTAATGGTTGGATCCTTAGATCACCTTTGATTGTAAAGTCATTTTGAATTAATATATTCTTTTTGATTAAAAAAAAAGTTCTTAAAAGATAACAAAAATTAAAGTTTTACTTTCACTTACACTTGAAAGTGCAAATATTCACTACTATCATTCCTTTTAATTAGTTTTACCCATATTTATCAAACTAAATGTGTAAATTGATGATGTAATTGTAAAGAAAGAAAAGCAAAAAAAAAGCTATACAATAAGACAAAAAAAAAAGGATGGATACGATCGTTTGGTAGTACGATCTGTAGAAAGCTTTCATGAGTCCCAATAAAGGACTTTATTATTTATTTATTTATTTTACTTTATTTTATTTTTCTGTCTTGCAATTAAAAAGCAAGAAATCATCCCCTTGATCATTAAAAAAAATCATCCACTAGTTTCTTATCCATTCAGAGAGTTGGTTTCTCTGACTTTGACCAGTTTATATGAAGTGAGAGATGCTTTTTTTTTTGTTCCAATGAGAGATGCTATTTATGTGAAGAAAGTATTACAAATAAATATTCATATTATTATGTCATGAGAAAAATTAAACTTAAATAAGAAGTACTAACTTTTGGGTGAAAAACAATTAGTAGTGCTGTTAATACCAATTGGTGATTGCTAATTTGTACATAAATCACTATAGTATGTGTTTAAACATTGTTATACATTAAAGTTTGACTTCAAAGAAAGAACCACTAATTAAGTTACCCTCTCATCTAATTACTTTAGTTGAATCTCTAGTAACATTGGATCTAATAAATTTGAGATAAACTAGTACTAGTAAGTATGAGTTGTATGTAATTCAAGTTTCCAAAATAAGTGAGTATTTAAAGAATCAAAGTAAGCAAGTACTAGAGTTTGGTGTATGCAAAAGAGTAACAATAATAGTTGAAGAAAAGTGAGTTGTTATTGTGCTGGAAACCACGACTAACTGAACTCATTTCCACATTTCACAAAACAACTTGAACCACAATCACTTTTCACCTCACCAAATGACCAATTCCATCACACTAATACCATCCCATGCATCATTCTGTCTCACCTCCTACCACCACCTATTCCTCTTTCTCTTTATCACTCCACCCAACTTCGTTTTTTTCTCGAACAACGAGCCTATACAAAAGTAAAGAAAACAACTTATCATGACATAACCACGTTTAAATTAATCACTTTTCTTTTTGACTTATCCCATAAGGTTAATTCTTGGAGTAACTCAAAAGACATGCATGATATCTATAGATAATAAGAATAGAATAGCAATGTTTCAGAATAGTTTCTCTGTCTCTCTTCTGTTTCACTGCAGCTAGTATATTTATTGTAATGGAGACATTTCTTTATCGTACGACAAAAACAAGAACTGTGGTGTCCTTGTGGATTGTGTTGTGTATTAGTAGTATATTATGTTGGGAAGCTCGTGTTTCCATAATTGTCATGTCGTCATACAGTGGTTTTTGGTCTCTTAATTATACACACTCATACAAGAATTGAAATGAAATGTTTATGTCTCTTTCTCAAATCTTCTTTGGACTTTTGCATTAGATTTTGACTATGCGCTTTCAAAGATTTTTTTTGACAAGTTCGCTTTGCAAAACCGAATATTTTGAAATGACCAAGGTGTAGTGTAGGTCATGTCTAGAGATTTTTAAGCTATTTTTGTGGAATTTTAATTAGGCATGACAACGTAATCATAATCTATATTCGAACTTATTCTGAAATTGACGGGAAAAATCCGCTTTAACTGAGTTTATATTTTTCCCGATTAAAAAAATATGGAAACGGGTTGGATAATGAAGACATTAGTATCCACTCTGAATCCGCCCAATTTATTTTAAGATTAATATCATTTTACTCTTTTGTCATATAGATTATTTCTGGTTTACCCCTTGTAATTTTTTTCCCTTCAAAAACAACTTTGTCATTTCAAAAAACTAATAATTTAGTCTTTAAAACAATTCATACCATGCTCTTTCAAACAATTCTCAAACTCTTTCTCTATTAGAAAATAGTCTATTTTCTTATTTCAAGCTCTTGGAGCTTGTTTTAGTCCATACAGGGCTTCATGCAGCCTGTATACTTTCCTTTATTGGTCTTGTATCACAAACCCAACTGGTTGTGATACATAAACCTCGTTGTCAAGAGGGTCATTGAGGAATGCACATTTCACGTCCATTTGACATATCAACCAATTATGTATATTAGATAGACCAACAACCAACCTTATTGTTTTGATTCTAGCTATTGGTGCAAAGACTTTATCATAATCAAATCCTTATTTATGAAGAAACCATTTCACTACAAGTTTTGCCTTGTGTCGAACTACTTCATCTTTTGGATTCAAATTGTCTTTGTATACGCATTTCACATTAATTACATTCTTCCCTTTTAGCAATTCAACTAGTGACCATGTATCATTCTCTTCTATGAATTTTATCTCATCCACCAGCTTTCATCCACCTTGAGTATTTCAATGCTTCAACTATATTGACTGGCTCAGTATCTTCATAAAAGACATATTGTACTAACTCACCTTCATCATTGACTACAACATCTGATGTGATTACACATTCCTCATTCTTGCATGCATGTTTCTCGTTCTCTAGGGCCTGCTTGTGCTAGTTTGACCTTTAATAGCTTCTTGTTGAACTTCTCTAATAGTTTGTCGAACATCTCTGCCAACTTCAATAGTTGGTTCATCATACATGATTCTCACTCAGTCCTTCTTGATGTTCTTAGTCCAATCTCACTCCTTAAGCTTATCTATGATCATGACCCGGTTGACCACGAGTTGCTTGTTCATTAGGTCAAACAATTTGTATTCATTAGTCGAATGATATCCCATTAATATCATATGACTCAACTTATAATCTAGTTTTCTTCTTAGTTTATATGACACATGTTCATGTGTTATAGATCCAAACACTTTCAAGTGGCTTAAGATAGGTTTGATACCAGATCAATATTATTCTAGTGTGACACCTTCGAGCCTTTTTGTAGATATTTGTTCAATAAGTATGTTGCATTTGACACATCCTCTCCCCATATCTCATTTGGGAAATGCTTACTTTTCAACATACTTTTCATCATATTCATAATGGTTATATTCTTTCTTTCAGGGGTACCATTATTTTGAGGAGTGTATGGTTGCACTACCTCATTCACAATTCATTCTTTTGTACATAGTGTATCGAAGTCTCTTGACATGTACTATTCACATCCATTTTTCCTCATAACGATAATCTTGTGACCACTTTGTATTTTGACCATTACTTTAAACTTGGTGAAAACATCAATCACATCACTTTTATTCTTGATTGAGTATGTCCACAACGTTTTACTGCGATCATCAATAAATTTAACAAAGTACTTGTTACATCCAAGTGAATCTACCTGGAGAGGACCACACACATCTGAGTAGATTATCTCGATAGTGGATTTCAACTTGCTTCTTGCATCCTTTCTGAAGCTATCCTTGTGTTGCTTTGCTTGAACACATTCTTCACATACTTTTCCAAGAATTCATTGTCAAAATCTTGATGTTTAAATGATTTTTTTTAATATTTTGTGTAAACAATATAAATATATAAAAAAAAGTGTATTCCCTCAGTTTTAACAGAAACCGAGAGGTATGTAGAACTTGGGGTGGAACATATTTTATTGTATTTTTTTCATCTAAAAAGAAACACATTTTACCTCATTTTAACTAATAATGATGGTAGAATATAAGTGCTTTTATTCATTTTCTTCACCGTCGTTAAACAAATCTTTGTCGTCCATTTAATGAGGATCAATGTTCAAGACACTACCATTAGTGGTCCTTATGAAACCTAAAACCTTCATTATAAAATTATTTTGAATATTAAAAGTTGATAGTGAAACATTTGACATGAAAGCTTTGAAACTTAAAAACACATTTATTTTGTTTGGGAGAAATTCTCAAGAAGGATTGCAAGAGCAGGAAATTATTTGGGTTCAAGATTTGTATTCTTAAATAATCATATAACTGAATAGTTATTTTATATATCTACCTTTTTATATCAGATGTTTGATCTTCCTCAAGATCAATGAAAGGAGGAAGCCCAAAATTTTCTCTTCTTCAAGATATCTAACATTCGTTCTTCACCGACAACAATGATAATAAAGAAAAAATGTAATATTTTGTGTAAACAATGAAGTTTGTAAACAATGAAGTTTGTAAACAAATTAATTTATTAATATTTTGTGTAAACAATGTAATAAGTATTAAAACACACACACATACATACACACACATACATGCACACACACACACACACACGCGCATACACATACACACGCATATACATACACACGCACACGCACACACACACACATACAATATAACACCCTGTATAATATATACATAGAATAATATCATACAAGTGTTTGTTTGGTACTGACACTATCATAAGTGCCTAATAGTATAATTCACATTCTTAACCAATACTAAAAATATAATCCAAAACTTTGGTAAAAGACATGGAAATCATACTAAAATAAAAATACTAAGATCAACACAATATCAATCATTGTACAAAAGATAAAATAAACAGAGAAAAAGCTAAGTGTATGTTTCACTTGAAACATCCCGAGCATATCTCCACTTGTAAACCAAACCTGCAAAAGAAACCTGAAAAGCAACAACAATAGTGGGGTGAGATATCAACATCTCAGTGAGTTCCATATCTTATGGATTCTCTCGACTTTACAAGGTTCTAACAAAATCTACTTAAGTCGGGGGGAAACCTGGACCTTGAGTTCATAATCTCACACTCACATGGAAACATGTCTTGAGTTAAACAACTCGAAAGTATCACTAATCCAGAAACCACGAGGTATCACTTATTCTCGTCCTCTTCTATGTCTAAAAGTTGGCACGAGTCATGAATCCTGGTATTTACTTGGCATACGAAATGAATTCGAAAAGAAGGGCTATTAACCTTACAATCGTCACTTCACGTGGGCTATAAACCACCACAAGTATCTACCCGTTGGTTCCATTCGTACTACACACGGAAATCAAACTTGCCAAGTACTGCATGCATACATTCCAGAGGAGTCCATGGATCATGAAACGACATTCTCAGGGAAATCCGGTTCCGATTATGTGATTTCACTCAAATGGGAATTTATAAAACACTCTTAATTCCTGTTAACCTTTTCCATAAAATAACACACTCAAACGGATTCACACACATGTTCCATATTGTGTCTCACTCGCCACTAGACCATTACTCAACTAAAACACTTCTCTAAGCATTGAACGTCTAAACATTGCCATCTAGTTTCTATCAAATTCCTAGTCACAACTAGGTTCTACTATTTATAGGGGTAAGTCTTCCTCACTCTACTTAACTTATTTTAATTAAATAGCCTCAAGATTATTATTGGATTAACATGCATACTCATATGACAAATCACAGTACATAATCATAAATCGTCCAAACATCGTAAATGAAATAATTTCACACAATCATCAATTTTTTCACTTTTCATTAGATAGAGTACTGCAAGAGCTTTCTATCGATATAAAGAACGCTTCAATCGGACACCCGAGTCAAACATTTGAAAAACTTCCACGGGAGCCCGACGATCAACATTTCGCCCGGCGGTGCCCCCAGCGCCTGCTGCTTCGCCCGACGACGGCAACGTCGCAAACCCTAACTCAGAAAATTCACAAGACAATGATTTTTCTCTCATCGCCTCTTACTTCGCTTGACGCTCAAAGCTTCACCGCCCGACGCTCAAAGCGCTGCCCGACGGTTCGCACTAGAATCTGAATTATAACTTTGCGTTTTAGGGTTTCCAAAAGCCCCCAAAATTCACCATTTTCCCACCAGATCATTTCCAAACACCAAACCAGTATTAACAATTTATCACATGCATATTATAACCATACTATGCAAATTATATGAATTTTCATTCGTTAGATTTCATTGATTTACAATTTAAGCATTTTATCACAAAACCTAACTTAAGGTAAAATCATCTCTAACTCTAGAACTTAAAGCTTCTATCTAGAACCCATGTGGCAAATGAAGAGGAATTTGATGAAGATTGTTGATCCAAGCTTTTCCTCTTCTTTCTCTTTTCTTAATATATATATATATATATATATATATATATATATATATATATATATATATATATATATATATATATATATATATATATATATAATTATATAATACAATGATATAAAAATATCTCCAATTGGTATTTTATCGTCCAACACCAATTGCTCAATTATTAGAGTTACTGTAACACGGTGGGAGAACTGACTTTAGTTATGTTGCGGATAGCAAGAGTCGCCACCGACTTTTATTTTATCCAAAGGAAAGGCATAAAAGAACAGGAAAGACCTTTTAAAAGATTTTTGGGTCCGGGGGGTAGGTTATGTAAAGGGAAGGTGTTAGCACCCTTTACATCCATGGTTATCCATGGGCTCTTAGTTACTTAGCTCACTTTGAATTGTTTTTGAAAAGGTGAGGTGTGTGAATAGAAATTCTCATAAAAGTTAATAATGATCCATGTACGGATGCGTAAAAACTTGTTTTTGAAAATTGTTTGAAATTGGTGAAGTGTTTGAAAAGTTTTGAATGAAGTGAGCAAGCAACTATGAGGTACCTACCCTAAAGTTTAAGTCTTTCTGTTCTTTAGACTTTAAGTGGTAAGACTATCCCTATTATTAAGGAATAGGTAGTCATTACCTTGGATGTGAGGGACATATGAGGGACATCTGTTTTATGAAGGCAACTGTGGGGTGTATTAAGCACTTAGGAGGGACTGTCATCATTATTCGAAAGGGACTTGATCTTTATGAAAGGCAACCATTAGGGACTTGATGACTTTTCTTTTAAGGGACTTGCTTTATACACCCCACTTGACCTTATGATTAGGCAACATTGAGAGGCAACCCTAGAAAGTGAGATGGCGATTAAAAATCGACTTACGTGTGTGAGTGTTTAATTTAATTTATCTTATAATTTTTTAAATGACCTAAATTCAATTTTAAATATAATACATGTTTACACTCCCTATTTTACTAACCATAGCAAGCAAATTAAATAATTTAAATATTTACAAAAATTTACACCAAGGAGCAATTACATAATAATTATAATAAACAATTAAAATAAATAGCAAATAAATAAATATAAATAATAAGCAAAAATAAATAAATAGGCAATAATAAATATAATAGGGGTTAGTAATAATAATAATAAAAAATTAAATAAGGTTAGTGAAATAATAATAATAAGCATAATTAAAAAATAAATATATTAGTAATAATATGGTTAGTAATAATAACAATAAATAAATGGAATTAGCAAAATATTATAAGAACATGATAAAAATAATAAACAAAAAATTAGATTTTTAATATAGACAATTATTTAAAAAAAATAAGAGGAAATATGAACAATTAAATAATTATTATAATATTTTAATTTATGTACAAATTATTAAATTATTTTTAAGCATATTATAATTACAAAATTTAATTATTATAGGTTCAATTGTTTCTAAACACATATTAAAAAATTATTTATATATAATTTAGATTACAAACAAATTTTAGAAATATTCACATAAGTTATAAATATATTTACAAAACTTAATTATATTAAATAAATATGTACATAATAATTATATTTATAAAATTTGATTATACTAAATATTATATTTACAAAAATTATAAATTTAAATCATAAGATAAATTAGTTTTTCATTATTTAGAAAATAAATTAGGGTTTTCAAAATTAGGGTTTTGTTAGAAAAATATTTAAGAGTTTATAATATAATATACAAAATTATTTTAATTAATATACATATATTATAATTTAAATACATAAAATAAATAAATAAAAAAAAATTTGGATTAAGAAAAGAATTTTAGAATTTTTAAGATCATTGAATATATACAACATTATTTCATTATATGATTTATTAATAATAATAATAATTAAATAAATAAGAAAAAAAAAAAAAAAAAGAAGCAAAAAAAAAAAAATGGGACTTACCTTGCTGGGATTTGAACCCAGGATGTTCTGCCTGCCAGCACCAAAACCCACCACTAGGCCAGCCAAGCGCAGGTGATAGAGGAATAGATCAAAGTTGTTTTATGCCATGTCTTGAAAAATCACAAAAAATAATGAAAACCAAAAGGCCTGGGGGAGGAATCGAACCTAGGACCTCTTGAATACACAAACGCACGCATGACCATCCAGCTAGGTGAGCAATTCTGCTAATGGATCAACTACAATACATAATATATAATAATGACTAATTATATGAAAAACTGAAGAAAAAAAAAGATGGTGAAGCCTGGACTCGAACTCATGTCCTCAGGCTACACGCGCATACTTCTCACCACTGGGCCAAGCGTTGGCTTGTAATAATAAACAGAAACAAAATCATATTATTTTTAAACAATAATTTGAATATGGATTTCGCGCCAGCCAACTTCTTATTCTCCAAATTTCCTGCGAAAATTTATGCCATGTTTCCTGCGAATTTTGCTGCGTGTTCTTCATGGTTTCAAACCTGCGAAAATGAAACATCCACAAAACAGTATCGATTCATGAAATTAATTAGTGTTTTATGATCCTCATGATTCACACAACATCCCCATGTTCTTCAAATTCATTTATATTTAGTGAATTGAAGAACCCTAATTTGAAGGTCCAAACCCTAATCATGGCCGAATCCATTCTAGGCAGTGAAGCTTTGGTTTAATGATCCAGAAACGTTCTACATATCATTACAAACAAGATTATGCAAACAAAATTCAATGAAAAACCATAAATTAATGGAATCGAAAAAATATATTTTAAGAACAAGCAAGCTTCGGGTTGAGCAATATGGCACTATTTTGATGCATATGAATGATGCTTCATGATCAGGGAAGTCCAAAGAGTCTTGCTATGTTCTTGTTTTACCTTCTAGAGCCCTGGAAATCAAAAACCGAATGTGAGTTTTGTGAAGGATTTTTGAACAATGGAACTTACTCTTGAGGCTGCTGAATTCGTCCATTTGCAATAGGGTTGTGTTTAGTACTTATAAGTGATTGATTTTAGGTCAAAAAAATTGATTGGTCATGTGAAGATTTTGATATGAAAAGATCCAAATTGATCATGCCTTAAAAATCAAATATTCATGTGTGAATGCTTTCTATTTTTGGCCAAATCTCATGATTTCTTTCCTCTTCAATTCAAATCAATATTTAAGACTTTCTAGAAGCTTAATCTCCATCAAATCTTACATTTTCATATTTTATTTTTATTTAAAATGATTTTTAATGAATTAAATCAAAATAAATAAAAATAAAATAATAAAAATTCTGATTTTTAATGGTTTGGGTCGTGCATGAAGTTGTTGTATGGATTGGGTCATCATTTGGCAAGCCCATTTGGAAGAAATTGGTTTTAGACCTCCTTTTTCATCATAAACCAACTCAAAATTTCCCAACTTTGCAAGGGCACATATCCTTCAATTTTAATGCTATGAGGGTGTTCTTGGACATTTTGGAAAGCTTGAAGAGTCCTATAACCAACCCCACTGGTTTCATGTCCATATCATTTACCAATCTCAAGTTATGCCCTTTTGAAGTTGTTGACTTTTTGTTGACTTTCAAAAGGACCTATAATGTCTTAGCTCATACCTTCCAAATGAAGCATTTTTGGACTTGGCTTGTGAGACACAAAGTTGTAGAGAATTCAATTTCCTTCAAAATGAGCTTTGGATGGAGACTTATTGATGAAGCATGTGAAAGTTATGGCTGGTCAAAGTTCAGTTGACTTTTACTAAGGAAACCCTAATTTAGAAACTCCTGATTCTTGATGATCTGGAATCTCCTTGATGAATCATGATCAACCCTTGATCAAATGATGAATTTTACTTCATATACTTGATGTTGGCAAAAAATCATTAAGTTTGACTTTGGTTTGACCACAGTTGACCTCAGTTTGACTTTTTAACTGCATTGACTGATTTTGACTTATCTGATCATCTGACTGAGCAAACTTTTGAGAAAAGTCTTGAAACTTGTCATGGGGGTTCTTACACACATATAAGATGTTATGAAGCTCACTTGAAGTCTTGTAAGTTCATTTAGCCTAATTAAAGTCAAAACCCTAGTTTTGGATGCACTGCTTAGGAGGTGCATTGTCTGAGGGAATTGTCAACTCTTCTGACCATTTGTGAACTTTGTGAACCTTGTGAACCATCATAAAATGTCTTGTGAACCTCATGGGAGGTCTTGTGAACCTTGTGAACCTTGTGAACCTTCATAAAGTGACTTGTAGACTTCACGAACCTCAGGGAGGTGTTGAAAGCATTGTGAAACTTGTGAACCTTGTGAATCTTCATAAAGTGACTTGTAGACTTCATGAACCTCATGAAAGGTCTTGTAAGTGTTGAGAAGCTTGTGAACCTTGTGAACCTTCATGAAGTGACTTGTAGACTTCATGAACCTCATGAAAGGTATTGAAAGCATTGTGAATCTTGTGAACCTTGTGAACCTTCTTAGCACACAAAGTCCTGTAGTGTGAGGGCAAATTTTGGGGTGCAACAGCTGCCCCTGTTCAATTTTCTGAAACCTGAGGGGTTAGATTGGTATATTTGCCAGTCGTGACCTGGAAGGTTGAAGGGGATTGAACACAAAAGCCCAAAAATTTGCACTCACCAGTGCATAGAGTGATATTGATGGTTGGTTGTATATACTTGACTGGGCTTAAAGATGCCACTTGGAAGAACTGGAGATGGGCTTAGAGATGCCATCTAAAGAACTGGATGTGATGATAGCTTTGTGTTGATACTGGATCTCAGTACTAGGTCTTTGTATAGGCCGTCTCTGAATCGTTTATCCTTTGAATTTGTTGAATAGACCAGTAGAAATAAATCTTCGTGACGATTATCTCTTCTGGAAATATCTTGGATTAGGGAATAGATCTTTTTACAGACCGTTTGCCTACTCTCCAAGGTCAAAAGAACGTCAGGATTTGTTCTTCTGAAAAATATCTTGAACCAGGGAATGGATCTTTGTACAGACCGTTTGCCTGCTATTCAAGGGCCACTAGATTAGATCTTCTGAAAGTATCTTGAACCAGGGAATGGATCTTTGTACAGACCGTTTTCCTGCTATTCAAGACCAGATAGATGAAATCTTCTGGAAATATCCTGGATTAGGGAATGGATCTTCTTACAGACCGTTTGCCTACTCTCCTAGGACAAAAAAGTGTCAGGATCAAGTCTCCTGAAAATATCCTGGATTAGGGAATGGATCTTTGTACAGACCGTTTGCCTACTCTCCAAGGAAATAGATTAAATCTCCTGAACATATCTTGAACCAGGGAATGGATCTTTGTACAGACCGTTTGCCTGCTATTCAAGACCAGATAGATGAAATCTTCTGGAAATATCCTGGATTAGGGAATGGATCCTCTTACAGACCGTTTGCTTACTCTCCGAGGACATCTTGAGTAATGTATGGATCATTTCTGACCTGTTGTGAATTGTTGATATTGTTTTATCTGCATATAACTATCCTGCAAGGAGAATGTTAGTTTATGCAATATGTATGCATGCATAGTATGATGCACCTAAGTAAATGTATTATGTATTTATGGATATGTATGTTATGATGTAAATGATGTATGTATGATATGATGCTGCCGGAAGAGCCTGGATGTCTTCGTATAACAACTGCTGGCCTGGGAAAATAAATCCCGATTCGTTGTTGAAGAATATATTATACATAACCTTCCATATGCTGGGGATGGCAAGGTATAGATAACCTCCCGGATGTTGGGGATAATAAGGTATATATAACCTCCCGTATGCTGGGGATAGTAAGGTATAGATAACCTCCCGTACGCTGGGGATAGTAAGGTATACATAACCTTCGTCTTCGTTTGATAGTAGGGCAGATATAACCTCCCGTCTTCGTCCGTCGTACCCTTATTGGAAAGTAAATTTCCGAATATCCGTATGAGGATAAAAGAGATGGACATAAATTCCAGGGGAGATGAGACTTTATGAAGATGGATTCGTCCTACTGAGGGTTTGTAACTGTCTTGTAGGGATGAACCGGCGAAGCTTCGTTGAAATCCTTCCCTCGTTCGTCCTTAGTAAATACTATTACTGTATTTTCATGCATTTCTGGTAAACATCAATCATATTAAGCATACATGCATTTCTTGTAAACATCAATCATATTCAAAAGCATACATACATTCAAACACAATCAATGGACGTTTCGCTTATGTAAATAGGGTAAAAGTAAATCTGGATTCAAAAGATGGAATTTATTTATATCAAAAAGTGACCCATACACGGGTAAGTTTGTACAAGGAGACATAAACCCTAGTAAGAGGATTTTGTCATGAAGTTTTTACAAAACAAAGAGAATCAGCTATGTGAGAAATGATCCTATTGAGTTTCAATTCTACTATTGCCATTATCTTCAAGTATCTCATCTTCTGCTGTTGAGACGGAAACGATTGGATTGAGCTTTATCTGTTTGAGCTTGAGTAAGTAGCACAACTGGTCGCAGTTTCATGGGTGATCCTAAACGAGACATAGTCATACGCTTTAATCCCTAACTTTTGCCTGGATTGCCCTTTCAGGTTTTCAATCCACCGGGATACCCTTTTTTGCCCAAGCCGCCTTTTCAGGTTTTCGACTTGCCGGGTGTACATCTTTTTATATATATCCCTAATTTTTGCCCAAACCCTTTTGGTTTGCCGGGATGCCCTTATTTTTGCCTAGGCCAGTCAACCTAGCGGGTCTCTTTTTATGCGTAGTATTTTTTAACTATGTCTGCGTTTACAGGCTGTGGGAAGTCTTCACCATCCATTGTAGTGAGTATCATGGCACCTCCTGAGAACACTGTCTTGACCACAAATGGTCCTTCATATGTTGGAGTCCATTTGCCCCTGGGATCACCCTGTGGTAATATGATACGCTTGATTACCAAATCACCAGCCTGATATACCTTTGGCTTAACCTTTTTGTTAAAAGCTTTGATCATTCGTTTCTGGTACATCTGGCCGTGACAAACTGCTGCTAACCTTTTCTCATCAATCAAATTTATCTGGTCAAGTCGGGTCTGAATCCACTCATCTTCATCTAAGCCTGCATCCTTCATAATTCTTAAGGAGGGGATCTGAACTTCAATGGGCAGAACTGCTTCCATACCATAGACTAAGGAGAATGGGGTTGCCCCTGTTGAAGTACGTATCGTAGTACGATAACCATGAAGAGCAAATGGTAACATCTCATGCCAATCCTTGTAAGTAACAGTCATCTTCTGTACAATATTCTTGATGTTCTTATTAGCAGCTTCAATTGCCCCATTCATCTTTGGACGATACGGAGAAGAGTTGTGATGCTTAATCTTGAACTGTGTGCAGAGATCAGTAATCATAATGTTGTTCATATTAGATCCATTGTCAGTAATAATCCTTTCGGGGATGCCATACCTACATATGAGATTATTCTTAATGAATCGAGCCACAACATTCTTGGTAACAGATGCAAATGAAGCTGCCTCTACCCACTTCGTGAAGTAATCAATAGCAACCAGGATGAAACGATGCCCATTAGAAGCAGTAGGCTTGATCTCACCAATCATATCAATGCCCCACATGGCAAAGGGCCAAGGAGCAGTCAACACATTCAATGGTGATGGAGGTACATGGACTTTATCAGCATAGATTTGACACTTATGACATGTTCTGGAGTGTTGATAGCAATCAGCTTCCATGGTAGACCAATAGTAACCTGCTCTCAGTATCTTCTTTGCCATAGTATGACCACTAGAATGAGTGCCAAAAATTCCATCATGCATATCCTCCATAATCTCAGTTGCTTCCTTCTTATCCACACAACGAAGCAAAGTTGAATCATGATTGCGCTTGTACAAAATGCCATTACTCAAAAAGAACTTAGCAGAAAACCTTCTCAGAAACTTCCTATCTTTGACAGATGCCCCTTCAGGGAACTCCTGAGCTTCAAGATATCTTTTCACTTCATAGAACCAAGGCTTCTCCTCTGCCCCTTCTGTGTCAATCTCGTTGCAGTATGCAGGCTTTTCAAATCTATCAATAGTAATTTTGGGAGCTTCATCATCCCAGCTGATCTCAAACATGGATGCCATGGTGGCCAAAGCATCTGCCAACTGATTCTCTCTCCGTGGAATATGTCCAAAGGTAATCTCTTTGAAATGTGGGATCAAAGACAACACATGCTCTCTGTAAGGAATGAGGTTATCATGCTTGGTATCCCAATCTCCTTTAATCTGACTAACTACCAGGGCTGAATCTCCATACACATCAAGGAACTGAATCTTCATATCAATAGCAGCTTTAATACCCATGATACATGCCTCATACTCAGCCATGTTATTGGTACAATAGAAACAAAGTCTGGCAGTAATCGGGGTATGACAACCTTCAGGGGAACTAATCACAACACCAACACCATTACCAAGTGCATTGGAAGCACCATCAAAAACCATAGTCCATCGGGATCCTTGTTCAGGTCCGTCATATTGTCCAGGTTCTTTGGTAATAATCATAATGTCTTCATCAGGGAATTCAAAACTCATTGATTGGTAATCATCCACTGCTTGATGAGCCAAATGATCTGCTACAACACTTCCCTTAATGGCCTTCTGAGTAGTATACTGTATGTCATATTCTGTCAAGATCATTTGCCATCTTGCAATTCTTCCAGAGAGAGCAGGTTTTTCAAATATGTACTTGATTGGATCCATCTTTGAAATCAATAAGGTAGTATGGGTCAACATATACTGTCTTAGTCGGCGAGCAGCCCATGCCAAAGCGCAGCAAGTTTTCTCGAGCAGTGAGTATCTTATTTCACAGTCGGTAAACTTTTTGCTAAGGTAGTATATTGCCTGCTCTTTTCGACCAGACTCATCATGTTGCCCTAACACACACCCTATTGAGTTGTCTAACACTGTTAAGTACATAATCAAGGGTCGTCCATCAACTGGTGGCATCAAAATTGGAGGTTCTAGCAGATATCTCTTAATTTCATCAAAGGCAGTCTGGCACTCATCATTCCATTCCATCACCTGATCTTTCTTCAACAACTTGAAAATTGGCTCACAGATGGCAGTTAATTGGGAAATAAATCTTGCGATGTAATTCAATCGTCCCAGGAAACCTCTAACCTCCTTCTCAGTACGAGGAGCTGGCATCTCTCGTATAGCTTTCACTTTTGCAGGATCCACTTCAATGCCTTTTCCACTGACAATAAAACCCAGGAGCTTTCCAGATCTAACTCCAAAAGTACACTTGTTTGGATTCAATCTCAACTTGTATTTCTTCAACCTCTCAAACAATTTATGCAAATGATCAAGATGTTGTTCTTCATTCTGAGACCTGGCTATCATATCATCTACATACACCTCTATCTCATGATGAATCATATCATGAAACAAAGCCACCATAGCACGCTGATATGTTGCCCCTGCATTCTTCAAACCAAATGGCATCACCTTATAGCAAAAGGTGCCCCACTGTGTCACAAAGGTTGTCTTCTCCATATCTTCGGGTGCCATCTTGATTTGATTGTAACCAGAGAAACCATCCATAAAAGAGAATACCTTGTGTTGAGCAGTGTTGTCTACCAGAACATCAATATGAGGGAGTGGAAAGTCATCTTTGGGGCTAGCCTTGTTCAAATCTCTGTAATCCACACACATACGTACCTTACCATCTTTCTTAGGAACCGGTACCACATTTGCAACCCACTGAGGATAAGAAGTCACTGCTAAGAACCCTGCATCAAACTGTTTCATTACCTCTGCTTTGATCTTTTCTGACATCTCAGGACGCATACGACGAACCTTCTGCTTCTTTGGACGACAATCTTCTTTTACTGGTAAACGATGAACCACAATGTTTGTATCTAACCCTGGCATATCTTCATAAGACCAAGCAAAGATCTCCACATAGTCACGTAACATCTGAATCAACCTGCTCTTGACACTGTCCTCTAAATCAGCCCCTATCTTGACCTCTTTCCTGTTTTCTTCAGTTCCCAGATTCACAACTTCGACTGGCTCTTCATGTGGTTGTATAGCTTTCTCTTCTTGTTGTAACAACCTAGCAAGCTCTACAGGTACTTCACAATCGTCCTCATTTCCGTCTTCAGTTTGATAGATCGGATTCTCGAAATTATAATTGGCAATAGTAGAACTGTTATCAACAGGATCCAGAGTGGATGAGGATCTGCATTTTAGTGATGTGGGTGTGTGTAAGAACACATAGCTGATAAAACAAAAATAAAAGAAAAGAAAGACAAGGAACACAATATTTACGAAAACGAAACGTCCACTGATTTTATTGAATGAAGTATGCAAATGAAATGACAGCCCGTAACAAGCACACCATTGTGCCCCGGGTAAGGCACAAGGCTTAAGAGTTCAATTGTTCAAGAAATTACAAACTTAAAAGCGACAACACAGTGATAGTATTTACTCCTGACTAAAGGAGATAGGGATAACATCTTCAGCTTTCCAATTATTGAGTCCAGCACCCACAGTAGGAAAGATCCAAGCATCCAAGTTGTAGTATTCATCATAATCTCCCACAACATTGACCTGATCTTTCATAACCCCTTGATTGGTGATACGAACAGCACGAGCACGACGAACAGCCTTCTGGGACTCTGCAGTGAAACCCAAACCAAACTTGTCAGACTTGTATGGAATATCAGGAAGCTGACCCTAAATAGTACAACCACCTTCATCCACCACAGCTCTAGCATCATTGAGGGAGGCCATTGCCATTGTTGGAGGTTTTCTGGTGACCACAGGAACTTTCTTTGCAACAGGAGGAGCTACATAATCATTAACAACCCAAGGAACCACTTCGAACGTCTGACACGGAGTCTCAATGTATTCACCTTCCATTTCCAGATACTTGAAAGTATTCACATGGCTGACAAAGTATTCTTCTTCTCCATAGACAGTAACAACCCTTCCTTCTACCGGATATCTCAACTTCTGATGTAATGTGGAGGTTACAGCACCTGCCCCATGGATCCAGGGACGACCAAGCAGACAAGAGTATGAAGGACGAATATCCATCACAAAAAATGTAGCAGTAAACACCTGAGAGCCAACTTTTATTGGAAGATCAATTTCCCCATGTACTACTCTTCTAGAACCATCAAAAGCCTTTACCACAATGTTACTGGGCTTCAGCACAGCATCTTCAGGACTCAGCTTATTCAAGACTTCCTTGGGCAACACATTCAGAGAGGAACCATTGTCTATCAATACATGTGACAGGGTAGTGCCCCTGCATTCAATTGAGATATGCAAGGCCCTGTTATGATCCCTCTTGGCAGGGGTCAAATCAACATCAGAAAATCCTAACCCATTGTCATAGGTCAGGTGGGCAACACAATTCTCAAACTGATCCACAGAAATTGCACTGGGTACATGAGCAGTCTTCAGAAACTTGATCAAAGCTTTTGCATGAGCTTCAGAACATAATAACAAGGACAGTATAGAAATTTTAGAGGGAGTATGCCCTAACTGATCAACAATGTCATAATCACTCTTGCGAATGATTTTCAATACTTCTTCCATCTGCTTAGAGAGATCATCAGCAGCTGGCACATCAGTAAATACCGGTTCAATAACAGGACCTTTGCCCCGAGCATCAGTGGTGGAAGTAGCAGCAGGAATAACTGCACTCTTGGAAGTAACTGGAGGTGTGAAGACTCTCCCACTACGTGTGACCTTACTAGATCCAGCAATATTGTCAACATCAACAGGCACATCAGCTAAGGGCTCTTGCTTAACACCATGGATGTAAACATCAGATCCATAATGCCAAGGCACAACTTTGTCAGACATATACGGGATAGGACCAGGAGTAGTAATGACCACAGGAGCAACTCTGGCTTCAGCAACAACTTTCACGGGACCTTCAGCAGTAATTTTGATTGGACCCTGATGAGTGATTTTAATAGGTCCCTTTGAAGTGATTCTCACCGGCACTTTGTCAACCATGTCAACCTCTTCAGTCTTCTTACCTTGCGTAATATGATCTACCATACTTTCCACGGAAGATGGTCTTCTTTCAAACACTATGGTGTAATTATTCATGAGACGTTGAATTCCGTCCTTCAACCTCCAACACTTTTCTGGATTATACTCACAATAAACGCAATCTTCATGACAACCTGGAAAGAACCCAGCTTGCACTAACTTCTTTCTGATGACAGACAATGGTGTGGTCAATTCATCAACTGAATGGATATGCAGATCTTCCTCAATGGCATTGATAGTCTTCTCGTGATTTGGCATTGGAGCAGTAATCACATTTGGAGTACCCGGAGGATCAAACTCAATCTCTCCAGCATCAATCATATCTTGAATTTTGTTCTTCAAGACCCAGCAATTATTAGTATCATGTCCCTGACAGTTTGAATGGTATGCACACCGTGCATTGGGGTTGTACCTGGGAGAGGTAACATTAGGATTCTGAGGAGCCTCTTTCAAAGTAATAAGTTCAGCCTTCAACAAGTGTTGCAATGCCTGAGCCATTGACATGTTGATCTTCGTGAACTGCCTTCTAGCCCTCTGTTGGTTGCCCTGTGGCTGCTCTGTTGTTGCAGGAGTTGGATTTGAAATATGAACTGCACTAACAGACTGATGCCTTCTGTTACGATCAGGTTGACCATAAACAGCATTAGACTCTTTCTTCCCAGTGGGAGGCTTCTTTGCAGCACCTGATGAAGAAGTACCCATTTGGATCTTACCATTCTTTATACCATTTTCTACTCGCTCTCCTGTCATTATCAACTCAGTGAAGCCAGATGATGAGCTTCCAATGAGATGACTGTAAAACGGACCATTCAGCGTGCACATGAACATATCAACCAATTCCCTGTCAGTTAAAGGGGGTTGAACTCTTCCAGCTAAATCTCTCCACTTCTGAGCATACTCTTTAAAACTTTCTTTGGCACCCATAGACATGCTCTGAAGCTGCATGCGAGTGGGGGCTAAGTCAGCATTGTATTGATACTGCTTATAGAAAGCCTCAGCAAGATCATTCCAGTCTCTGATGTTGACACTTTCTAACTGATAATACCACTCCAACTGAGCTCCAGATAAGCTCTCTTGAAAGAAATGGATCCACAACTTCTTATCAGCAGTGTGGGGTTGAATTCTTCTGACATAAGACCTCAGATGCAGCTTGGGACAAGAGACCCCATCATAAACAACAAATGTAGGAACCTTGAAACCAATGGGTATGACTACCCCAGATATCAGACTCAAATCTTCAAAATCCAGCCCAGATGACTTCTGCAACTCCATGGCATCCATTCTATCCACCAGCATCTTGAATTTGTCTTCATTAGGATCATGGTAGTAATTAGCCTCAGAATCAGAGTCCCCCATAGTGTTGTGGAGACTGCCTCCCTCTTTTTCAGATTCCTCAGATTCATAGTCTTCAGCTGGTTCTTTGGTCTTGGCAAGACCTTTGAACCTTCTACCCATGTTGATCAAACCAGCTGACCTTCTAGTCTTCTTAGTCTTCTTGGCCAGCAGTGCCTTCAATTCATCCTGCCCCTTGGACAGGTTCAAGATCAGCTCTTGGAACTGTGCATTTTGTGCCTGGAGATCCTTAACTGATTGTTCAAGAGCCATTGCTGAAATAAACAGCGAGAAGATGAGAAACCTGTGCACAATTATAAACCTGTGATGCAATGATATGATATGTGAATGCATATGCAATGTTTTCAAGGACCGCAGGATTTAAATTTGCTTAAACAAACACGAAAGTAAACTTTTATTAGTAATAAATTTGTTTTGCCTCTTGGGCTTACAATAAGGATGAAAATGAAATAAATACAAAAGATGGGGTTTTAAGTCTCCCATGGAAGTTTCCTCTTTGTGTTGAGGTATGAATTGAGGTTCCGTTCCTCATGAAGTTGTTTTGTTAGTTCCAGGATTCTTTCTTGGCTTGCTTTGTAATGAGCCTCGAAAGAATCCCTTTGCTCCTTCAGTTGGATCCATGATCTCTGCAAGTCTTCCATATCAGTAGGCATGTCTGGGTGAAGGATGGTATAAGCTGTGTCTCCTTCAGCAACAGGTTCCATGGTAACTGGTAGGACGGCAGGATATGGCATCATGAGAGTCTGAGCACGAGATCGTACCCATCTGAGATAAGCCTCCATAGGAATAGTGTACTTAGGCTCCAGTGTCTTGCTGTCAACCCTGTTTACTTTTCCCCATGCTCGTATGAATCTCTGACGGTAACCCTGATGATCGTTGTCGTAATCAAACACAATGCCCTGAATCAACATGTCATGTGGACCATCACTCAGGGCGTCACCAAACTGTCGTAAAGCTAGAGAGGGATTGTAGGTGATGCCTCCTCTTATGCCTAGAAGTGGCACATTAGGAAACTCCCCACAACGGTCAATGATGGTGACATTCTCCATAGATTTGGAGCACCAGTGGATATCTGAGTGAGAAAGTGACATGATCCTCTTGGACCATCTGAACCCTTGCTCATTCTTCATTACTGAGCGAGGAAGGTGAGAAATAAACCACCTAGAAAGTAAAGGTATGCAGCACATCAAAGTTCCTCTTGCCCTTGTAGTACGGGTGTGAAGAGAATGCAGGATGTCTCCAAGCAATGTAGGTACTGGATTGTGACTCAGGAATATGTTGATGGCATGAACGTCTATGAACTGATCTGGATTGGGGAACAACACTAAGCCATAAATTAGCAAGGCTAAGATCTCCTCAAAAGCATCATAGCTCATGGCCTTCAAGAACACTTGAGCTTTATCCATTAATACCTTAGCAAGAATACCTTTAACTCCGCTTCTCGTTTCTAGAACAATGTCAGACTTCTTCAGATGTAGAGCTGCAGCAATAACCTCTGGTTTAAGCTCCTTCTCCAAGCCTGTGAAGGGTCTTTGATCAAGAACAGGTATTCCCAGAAGTTTAGAGAACTCCTCCATGGTTGGAACCAGCTGATAGTCGGGGAATGTAAAGCAATGGTGCTTAGGGTCAAAGAACTGAAATAGCACACTCATCATATCTTCATTGAACCCTGAAGTAACTAGATCCAGTAGCTGACCATGTCTCTTGATGAACTGGGAATGATCAGACACTTGAGAAACCAACTCTTTAAGCTTAGAAGGTATCCCTACAAAGTTGATCCTGATGGTGTTCCTACGAGCAGAAGTCATGACCTGCAACAAAGAACAAAGATAAATCCTTTGGTCCTTGAAATGGTTAGTGAAAATGCTATGCTTATGATGCATGATGATGTCATGATGTTATGCTCAATCACAAACATGTGGCACACACAAACAAGTCACACAGTAGCCATAGGTTTGAAGGCTTACATGAGGTTTAAAGGTAAGTACCCTCCCCTGAAGTTAGTTGGTTCATCCTGTCCTACAAAAGTAACCAGGTTCTAAGGGATCTCAATATCATTGATCCTTCACAAGGGTGGTTGTTCAGAAGGCAACTTACTTGCCAACCAAAATCCTCCAAGTTTAAGATCTCAATGAGCGTAGTATCGAGTATCAACCAACTTCAGTCTGCACCAAAGCCAGTTATCTCACTACTTTCTAAAGGCCAAGATGGGATGACTAGGGTTCTAAAAGTTAGTTAGTGCATTGACAACATATGGCAGCCTCATATTATCCTCAACTTGACTTAAGGAACATAAGCACCAACCAAGAAGTCACACTAACTATGGCCACCAGATCAACCATATCGGTATACGCCGTATAGTTTCCTTGGTCTATTGCCATTTACCTAAGATACACTAGATCCGGGTTAGGATCTTTCACACATAAGAGCACCCCAACAAGATAATATAAAGCAAACAATTTAAGTGATCTAATTCCTAAGGGTACCCCTCTTAAATTACAAATCCCCAGCAGAGTCGCCAGTTCTGTAACACGGTGGGAGAACTGACTTTAGTTATGTTGCGGATAGCAAGAGTCGCCACCGACTTTTATTTTATCCAAAGGAAAGGCATAAAAGAACAGGAAAGACCTTTTAAAAGATTTTTGGGTCCGGGGGGTAGGTTATGTAAAGGGAAGGTGTTAGCACCCTTTACATCCATGGTTATCCATGGGCTCTTAGTTACTTAGCTCACTTTGAATTGTTTTTGAAAAGGTGAGGTGTGTGAATAGAAATTCTCATAAAAGTTAATAATGATCCATGTACGGATGCGTAAAAACTTGTTTTTGAAAATTGTTTGAAATTGGTGAAGTGTTTGAAAAGTTTTGAATGAAGTGAGCAAGCAACTATGAGGTACCTACCCTAAAGTTTAAGTCTTTCTGTTCTTTAGACTTTAAGTGGTAAGACTATCCCTATTATTAAGGAATAGGTAGTCATTACCTTGGATGTGAGGGACATATGAGGGACATCTGTTTTATGAAGGCAACTGTGGGGTGTATTAAGCACTTAGGAGGGACTGTCATCATTATTCGAAAGGGACTTGATCTTTATGAAAGGCAACCATTAGGGACTTGATGACTTTTCTTTTAAGGGACTTGCTTTATACACCCCACTTGACCTTATGATTAGGCAACATTGAGAGGCAACCCTAGAAAGTGAGATGGCGATTAAAAATCGACTTACGTGTGTGAGTGTTTAATTTAATTTATCTTATAATTTTTTAAATGACCTAAATTCAATTTTAAATATAATACATGTTTACACTCCCTATTTTACTAACCATAGCAAGCAAATTAAATAATTTAAATATTTACAAAAATTTACACCAAGGAGCAATTACATAATAATTATAATAAACAATTAAAATAAATAGCAAATAAATAAATATAAATAATAAGCAAAAATAAATAAATAGGCAATAATAAATATAATAGGGGTTAGTAATAATAATAATAAAAAATTAAATAAGGTTAGTGAAATAATAATAATAAGCATAATTAAAAAATAAATATATTAGTAATAATATGGTTGGTAATAATAACAATAAATAAATGGAATTAGCAAAATATTATAAGAACATGATAAAAATAATAAACAAAAAATTAGATTTTTAATATAGACAATTATTTAAAAAAAATAAGAGGAAATATGAACAATTAAATAATTATTATAATATTTTAATTTATGTACAAATTATTAAATTATTTTTAAGCATATTATAATTACAAAATTTAATTATTATAGGTTCAATTGTTTCTAAACACATATTAAAAAATTATTTATATATAATTTAGATTACAAACAAATTTTAGAAATATTCACATAAGTTATAAATATATTTACAAAACTTAATTATATTAAATAAATATGTACATAATAATTATATTTATAAAATTTGATTATACTAAATATTATATTTACAAAAATTATAAATTTAAATCATAAGATAAATTAGTTTTTCATTATTTAGAAAATAAATTAGGGTTTTCAAAATTAGGGTTTTGTTAGAAAAATATTTAAGAGTTTATAATATAATATACAAAATTATTTTAATTAATATACATATATTATAATTTAAATACATAAAATAAATAAATAAAAAAAATTTTGGATTAAGAAAAGAATTTTAGAATTTTTAAGATCATTGAATATATACAACATTATTTCATTATATGATTTATTAATAATAATAATAATTAAATAAATAAGAAAAAAAAAAAAAAAGAAGCAAAAAAAAAAAATGGGACTTACCTTGCTGGGATTTGAACCCAGGATGTTCTGCCTGCCAGCACCAAAACCCACCACTAGGCCAGCCAAGCGCAGGTGATAGAGGAATAGATCAAAGTTGTTTTATGCCATGTCTTGAAAAATCACAAAAAATAATGAAAACCAAAAGGCCTGGGGGAGGAATCGAACCTAGGACCTCTTGAATACACAAACGCACGCATGACCATCCAGCTAGGTGAGCAATTCTGCTAATGGATCAACTACAATACATAATATATAATAATGACTAATTATATGAAAAACTGAAGAAAAAAAAAGATGGTGAAGCCTGGACTCGAACTCATGTCCTCAGGCTACACGCGCATACTTCTCACCACTGGGCCAAGCGTTGGCTTGTAATAATAAACAGAAACAAAATCATATTATTTTTAAACAATAATTTGAATATGGATTTCGCGCCAGCCAACTTCTTCTTCTCCAAATTTCCTGCGAAAATTTATGCCATGTTTCCTGCGAATTTTGCTGCGTGTTCTTCATGGTTTCAAACCTGCGAAAATGAAACATCCACAAAACAGTATCGATTCATGAAATTAATTAGTGTTTTATGATCCTCATGATTCACACAACATCCCCATGTTCTTCAAATTCATTTATATTTAGTGAATTGAAGAACCCTAATTTGAAGGTCCAAACCCTAATCATGGCCGAATCCATTCTAGGCAGTGAAGCTTTGGTTTAATGATCCAGAAACGTTCTACATATCATCACAAACAAGATTATGCAAACAAAATTCAATGAAAAACCATAAATTAATGGAATCGAAAAAATATATTTTAAGAACAAGCAAGCTTCGGGTTGAGCAATATGGCACTATTTTGATGCATATGAATGATGCTTCATGATCAGGGAAGTCCAAAGAGTCTTGCTATGTTCTTGTTTTACCTTCTAGAGCCCTGGAAATCAAAAACCGAATGTGAGTTTTGTGAAGGATTTTTGAACAATGGAACTTACTCTTGAGGCTGCTGAATTCGTCCATTTGCAATAGGGTTGTGTTTAGTACTTATAAGTGATTGATTTTAGGTCAAAAAAATTGATTGGTCATGTGAAGATTTTGATATGAAAAGATCCAAATTGATCATGCCTTAAAAATCAAATATTCATGTGTGAATGCTTGCTATTTTTGGCCAAATCTCATGATTTCTTTCCTCTTCAATTCAAATCAATATTTAAGACTTTCTAGAAGCTTAATCTCCATCAAATCTTACATTTTCATATTTTATTTTTATTTAAAATGATTTTTAATGAATTAAATCAAAATAAATAAAAATAAAATAATAAAAATTCTGATTTTTAATGGTTTGGGTCGTGCATGAAGTTGTTGTATGGATTGGGTCATCATTTGGCAAGCCCATTTGGAAGAAATTGGTTTTAGACCTCCTTTTTCATCATAAACCAACTCAAAATTTCCCAACTTTGCAATGGCACATATCCTTCAATTTTAATGCTATGAGGGTGTTCTTGGACATTTTGGAAAGCTTGAAGAGTCCTCTAACCAACCCCACTGGTTTCATGTCCATATCATTTACCAATCTCAAGTTATGCCCTTTTGAAGTTGTTGACGTTTTGTTGACTTTCAAAAGGACCTATAATGTCTTAGCTCATACCTTCCAAATGAAGCATTTTTGGGCTTGGCTTGTGAGACACAAAGTTGTAGAGAATTCAATTTACTTCAAAATGAGCTTTGGATGGAGACTTGGTGATGAAGCATGTGAAAGTTATGGCTGGTCAAAGTTCAGTTGACTTTTACTGAGGAAACCCTAATTTAGAAACTCCTGATTCTTGATGATCTGGAATCTCCTTGATGAATCATGATCAACCCTTGATCAAATGATGAATTTTACTTCATATACTTGATGTTGGCAAAAAATCATGAAGTTTGACTTTGGTTTGACCACAGTTGACCTCAGTTTGACTTTTTAATTGCATTGATTGATTTTGACTTATCTGATCATCTGACTGAGCAAACTTTTGAGAAAAGTCTTGAAACTTGTCATGGGGGTTCTTACACACATATAAGATGTTATGAAGCTCACTTGAAGTCTTGGAAGTTCATTTAGCCTGATTAAAGTCAAAACCCTAGTTTTGGATGCACTGCTTAGGAGGTGCATTGTCTGAGGGAATTGTCAACTCTTCTGACCATTTGTGAACTTTGTGAACCTTGTGAACCATCATAAAATGTCTTGTGAACCTCATGGGAGGTCTTGTGAACCTTGTGAACCTTCATAAAGTGACTTGTAGACTTCATGAACCTCAGGGAGGTGTTGAAAGCATTGTGAAACTTGTGAACCTTGTGAATCTTCATGAAGTGACTTGTAGACTTCATGAACCTCATGAAAGGTCTTGTAAGTGTTGAGAAGCTTGTGAACCTTGTGAACCTTCATGAAGTGACTTGTAGACTTCATGAACCTCATGAAAGGTATTGAAAGCATTGTGAATCTTGTGAACCTTGTGAACCTTCTTAGCACACAAAGTCCTGTAGTGTGAGGGCAAATTTTGGGGTGCAACAGTTACCAAAAATATCTCTAATGTACCAATTAATAAAACCTCAGGGTCGTATAATATTAATCAATTAACTTTGAGTTCAACAGTTTCTCTAATTATCTGAACAAATAATTCCTGGAGCATACCGGAATCAAATTGAGTCCATTTAATATTATCCAGAGCACTTAATTAAATACAGGGTATTACACTCACCGACACACACACACGTGCACCCACACTCGCACCCCCAACACATACACACATACATTCTCTCTCTCTCTATCTCTCTCTCTCTCTCACACACACACACATACACACATACACATACACATAAACACACACACACACACATGATCATACGCACATGCACATGCACACACACGCACACGCACACACCCATACACACACAAACATATACACATGCGCACATGCACATGCACACACATAAAAACACATGCACACGCATATACACACACACGATGGTTATTATTAAATCGATGGGTAAAGTGACAACTTTTCATGATGCATTTCATTACTCTGCGTCTTTAACCAAGATTAAATCAACTTCGTGTCTGAGGTTACATGTGTTTTGTGTAGTAGTGAAAAATGGAGATCACTTGACTATGTTTTTATTTATGGAGATTTTTATGAGAGAATTTTTCATTGTATTCTCCTTAGATGTATGACAAAGCATAGTTTATAAAAGTCACGGGAAAAGTTCATAAAGAAATGTTTGGTTCCCACATGGATGGTCATATAATGAAAGAGCTAATATATTGCAATGGATACAATTACTGTTGCTTGAAAATGTGTAGTGTCACATGTAAGTATACATTATCTTTAAATTATAAAGTGATATATTAGTATGGATGAATAACCTACAAGGAGTGAAAATAACTTAAATTGATTTGTAGAACAATCTTTTTATGAATCTACATGAGCAAAAACAACAATAATTGATGGTTGTCATAGGTCCAGTTTAAAAGTAAACAATACCAAAATAACTTTGGTCTAAATAAGTGAAATAAGTAATGTATAATATGTTGGGCAATGATTCATTAATATGACTAGTCAATTGTTTGTACATGATGTGATATGTCGTACCAGACGAGGTCAAAATGTGATCTCAAGGTGTATTCCTATAATATAAAAAATGTAGGAATGAGACAAATTCCTAAACCACACATTTAACTTTAATGCATATCTGGTTTCATTACAAATGTCCTCTATGAATGTAGCTATTTAAGCCTAAAGTATCTAATCCAGTGAATATTTGTATCCTATTATATTCAATCATATTTATCATGAGTTTCACTTATTGATGGATTCCTTACATCAACATGCTTTTATCTTTTCCTAAGATGATAAGCCAAAGAATCATATATGTGACAATATAATGCATGATAAAATAAGGCATTAATACCACACAAATAACATAAAATATTACTTCTTATTAACTTCACATTGCTCAACATAAAATATTTTTGCTCAAAGTGAGCTCAACACGTACATCAACATTGATCCCTAAACTAAACATTATTAAACACATAGTGAAAAAGAAATGAAAACCTAAGAGTAACTTCTTCATATTCTTGCAATTTTCAATCAACAAGAGATGAATTCTGTCAGGCCAAAATTGGTAGCTTATACTCAAGATGGAGAGATGAGAAATTCTTCACTTTGGTTCAACTTACCTTTGCACCAATTTTTACCAAGTGTTTCTCTCTTAGTCGGAACCTCATTTCATTTCATTCAAGAGGTCATTTTATAATCAATTCCTTATAGGGTTTTGTTATGTATTGGATCATAGGCTTCTTATTTTTCCATCACCTTTGTCCCATATAAATCAAAATATTCCATCAATTTCTTCTCTTTTGTACCATTACCAGATGAGGTACATAACGCGTGTAGGGGACAAAGTGTTCGGTGGCAGACCTACTTTGTAGAAGGGATAAGTTACGCGTTGTAGTGGTTATACTAATGTGTTATCTTTTGTCTTCTAACACCTCGATCTTATCATTTTTACTTTTTTTGATTCAAACGCACTCCAAGTTTATGGTTGATGCCACATATGCCTTAACATTGTGAACATCCATTCTTTGTAACTTCCATTGTATTATGCTTCCAAATTAAAGTTGGGGTTAAAGTGATGTTCCAGATCTAACATGCCATGACTATTCAGAAGTCATCCCTACTCATGTAACAAACACATAAAAACTCACAAATGAGAACACACATTTTTATCTTCACAACTTACTTAAAAACAACAAAAAAATGCACTAAAATTAACCTAATAAGTCACTGAATGAAATATAAAATCAAGTATTAAGGGCTATAATACCTTCCATGTAGGCAGTTATCAATTAGCCTAATATAATGGCAGTCTACTTCCAATATGCTATAGGATGTGAAATATATTAACTACATAATCCAATGTATATGACATTAATTGAGTTAGAGCATCTAATAATTAAATTTGAGCTTTTCAAATGATGGATTGTGGATATGATTGGAAATATATATCTTTCTCCCTCTAAAATGAACACATTAATTAATGCGGTTATTGCCTGCTTTACTAAATGAGTAGAGGCTTATCCTATGATAATTTTGGGGGCAATATGTTATCATAAACTTTATACTATATGCCTGATATCCCTAAAAATGTTACAATTTATCAAAGAGCATCATTCATTGGTGATAAAGCTTACCGTTATGTAAGTACTTGTAATCAAACTTATGCATTCCTCTAAGGCAATTTCAATCAATCTAGTCTTTGTGTTTAAGCACCAAACATGGTTGAGTGATGTGAAAAATCCATATTTAGATCATCTTTTCAGGCAAACCTTTCACACATTGTCTGATTTTAATTTATAGATTAATTGTAAGGCCTTTTATGTCAACTCCTCAATTATTTATTGATGGAATCTTGCTTTTCTTAAAGATGTGCCATTCATTATTCAATCTCCTTTTCTCGATGAATTATTTTTATTATTTCCTCTTCAAGTTGAAAGTAATCTTGCTAGAAGGTAGCTTTGCTCGGCCAAAACTTCTCGATGACACATTTTTAAGAAAAACAAGATTTCATCAAAAAATAATTTGAGACGTTGACGTAAAAGGCCTTACAACTATTCTATAAATTTAAAGTAATCTTGCTAGAAGGTAGTTTTACTCGGACAAAACTTCTCTAGTTTCCCAAGGTTAGAAGAACCATGTTTGTATTTATATACGCAATCTAGATAATCCCTTGATACTTCACTTAATGCAAGTATACTCTACTCCAAGTAGCACATGCTCAACATTTTCTCTTAGCTATTGATATTGATAGACTAAACCAACATATGTCATTGGCGGAAAACCTTACTATCCTTAGATATATATCCATACAGTTTCCTTATTTCTTATTGATGATGTTTGCCCTATTTGTCGTAAGGCATGCTTGGATACCTTTAGGGAACCCACAATTCATTGTTGGGAGCTTTCATGCATCAAATATCGACACAAATTTGTTAGAGATGTCCTTTTAGATATATTTCAACAGATAAAAGTACCTGTAACGAAAGAGCCGCATGTGAATATGAGGGAAACATGCATATATGGAGTTGACTTAATTTCTCCATTTGTGGGATTGAAGATTGAGGTTTTTACTTTGGGACAAACAACTCTAAATGTTGATTTTAGTAAAGTGGCCAAACATGAAAAACCGTGTGATGACCATCAACATGCTTTCATACCATTCACATTTGATAATTTTAGCTTCCTAAAACTAAAGGAAGTGGTTCCTTCTTTTATAATGATTCCTAAGACTCATGCATGCATAACAATGTTGTATCTCAAGATGCTATTAACATAGTATGTAAGAAGATTGATTTTTTCATTAGAAAAAAAGTAAGGATACAACTTATTGCCCATTTGTCTTCCATCTATGGGTAATTCTTATGACTTCTTTCAAATTTATTAAAGTAGAAAAAATGCCTCCAAAGGAATAAAGACAAACAAAATATTATTCACTGTAATCATCAGTACACACTAGGGACTAAAAACGAATTCAGCTCATCAAACATGCTCAATTTTCCAATATTTTTTCACGGGACAAACCAAGGTTTTAGACCCCCACACCCTCCAATATGTTTGTCATATCCCACTTCATTTTTATGCAGAATTTTGCAGGTACAAGCAATAATAAGAATTTTTGTAATTTTTAGTCTCTAGAGGTGTAAAGCCCACATGACTGTCCTGAAAAAAAGTTCAGCATACTAAGTTAAGATTTTAGATCCACACTCTCAACTATGAATGCCCGCTCCACCCTCATTTTTTTCCATGGAACAAGTCAAGGTTTTAGATCTGTACTCTCAACTATATTTGTCCTGCTCTGTCTTGTTTTGCATCGTTTTTCCAAGCTTTTATAGGATAAGACTAAAAGACACATATGTCCATTGTCACCCCTAATACACACATTAATATTTGATTTTTAATCTCAATCATAATCATAGATCAAACCGACTTAAAATCAAAACAATGTATTTATAATTAAAACAATTTAGATCGTTAAATTAAAATCGGACGATCCAGATCGAAATAGAGTATCCTTGTGTTGTTGCAAGAAATCCCAATCAATTGAGAAGGGATCCATAAATTATAGGGTACATTAGTCACGTGTCGAGTAAATAAGACCCATGGCCCATGATTCATTCACATCTAGGGAGGCTATCTAACACAACACTCTCCCAATAAAACACACTAGTTTCTCTTTTGGAAACTCACCAACAAATAAAACAACACTCTCTTGTTTCTGTCCACACTCCCTCCCTCCCTCCTTCTCCCAATCTCCTCTTACCATTTCCAATTTGTCTCAATAAGGATAAACAACATGCTTCCTTCCATGGAAGCATCTCAATTGAACTAAAGATCTCATAATATCCAACATGTCCTACACTTTCCCCATGGATACCTTGTACTGCTCCGAAGAACATTGGGAGGAACAAGATGAGTTAGAATTCGAGTACGATAATGTTTCCTTAAACAACACAATAACAAACTCTACTCAATCTTCGTTCCTAGAAACCGACATGTTTTGGGACGACGAAGAACTCAAATCACTTCTCTCCAAAGAACAACAAAACCCTCTTCACATCTTTCTCCAAACCAACCCTGTTTTAGAAACTTCTCGTAGAGAATCCATTGACTGGATTCTGAAAGTGAACGCTCATTACTCGTTCTCACCTCTCACCGCTGTTCTTGCAGTCAACTATCTCGATAGGTTTCTTTTCAGCTTCCGTTTTCAGAATGAGAAGCCATGGATGACTCAGCTTTCTGCTGTTGCTTGTCTCTCTCTTGCGGCTAAAGTTGAAGAAACCCAAGTTCCTCTTTTACTAGATCTTCAAGTATGTTTCATTTCATCTAACCTCTTGCAAGAAACCAAAAAAAAAACAGCAAACATGTTTCTGATTTTTGTTGTTTTTTACTGTGTTATATAGGTTGAGGAAAGTAGATACTTGTTTGAAGCAAAAACGATAAAAAAGATGGAGATTTTGGTTCTTTCAACACTAGGGTGGAAGATGAATCCTGCAACACCTCTTTCTTTTATTGATTATATGATAAGAAGACTTGGATTGAAAGATCTTGTTAGTTGGGAGTTTCTTCATAGATGTGAAAATGTTGTTCTCTCTGTCATTAGATCAGGTGAGTTTTCATTCTTCAATCATTATCTTTGATCTGTTATTACTCTCATCTTTTGTTTCTCATCGATTTTCATGTAATGACAGATTCAAAGTTTATGAGTTATCTACCTTCTGTTTTGGCAACTGCTACGATGGTTCATGTTTTCAACAGTGTTGAGCCTAGTTTAGGAGATGAATACAAAAACCAGCTTCTTGGTATTCTAGGAATCAACAAAGTGAGTGTTTTTTTGTATTGTTTTTTCTATGCTGTAATTAGTGTTTTGGTTATAGTATTAATGAATGTGAAATGATTATAGGAAAAAGTGGATGAATGCGAGAAGCTGATGATGAAACTGTGGAGAGAATATGAAGAGGAGAATCGATTCAACAAACGTAAGTTTGGGTCAATTCCAAGTAGTCCAAATGGTGTAATGGATGTATCATTTAGCTGCGAAAATTCCAATGATTCATGGGCTATAGCAACAGTTTCAGTATCATCTTCACCAGAGCCTCTGTCAAAGAAGATCAAAACTCATTATTAATTTCAACTTTCTCATTCCATAATGCAAGCAAACAAAACAAAACAAAAAATAGTTTTTTTTTTTAATGAAGTACTAGTACTATGTTTTTTTTTTGGAGGGGGAAGTTAAATTGGTGAGTATGTCTGTTGAGTCTTCCTAGTGATGGAAGAGTGTCCATGAACATGAGATGGGCCTATAGGATGGATCATAGCAGAGATTGTTGGCATTTTATGAGGGACTAATTTAGATGTAATAATAAAAAAGTAATTAACTATATAAAGATTAAAAAAATTATATCAATGAGTGTATCTATTATTATCTTGTACTTGATTCAAATAACCTACTTCCACTTTATACTAGTAATTATACCCATGCATTCACAGGAAAATAAATTATTTCAATGACAAATGTAATATATGTGAAGTTATTATTTATTTAAATTATTTTTGACATACTATAGTAAATGACATAATATGTTGGAAGAATGAAGTATAAAAAATAGTTATTTTTAAAAGATTGAGAACAAAAGTTAAAGAATAGTTACTTTCACGTGGGTGATATAATATGTTGGAAGAATGAAAGATAAATTTAAATGTCTGGTTCATTATTGTGCAATAAATTCAAAAATTGTAAGCACCTTCAATTTAGCATGTGAATTAATAATTATAACAATATATAATTGACAAAGTGAAGATACATATTTTAAAAGATATAATAATATTTAAAAAATATCCTCTTTTTTAAGGTCATCGTAAATGAGGCACATCAGAATCTAACTGACATAAATGATCATCATAAATGAGGCACATCAGAATCTAGGAGCAGATTGATATCGACTCACATCAGAATCTAACTGACATCCAGTGTTTACCAACTTATCAGCAACCAATTTGCCTCTCGAAACCAGTGTTTACCAACTTATCAGCAACTAATTTGCCTCTTGAAACACATTCTTCACAACTACATACATAAAGGGGATCACCAATGTTTTTATTTGTTTACGTTTATTAACCATTAATAAAAATTAAAAAAAAAATTGTTTTCTTTTATTAATATTTCCAGGGGAAGAACATGTAAAAAATGCCAAAAATAGCAGTCCCATGGCTCGAATGAATTACACTGATAAAAAGTCGAAGTTGATCCGCAAGCAATTCAAATTTATTTGATCAAGGATTTTCCAAGTTTTAATTGATTTATTCAAGGAATTCCAAGATTCATGTGTTTATTTCCATGCATTCTTTGACAAGTAAGAGAATCGAGCCGGAACCACAACAGTGCAACAAAAGCAAATATTTTTCAAGTTTTGCACTAAGTAACTGATTACCACCTTGGTAGTAACCAGTTACCGGCACAAATTTTGAAAAATGGCAGCAAATTCAAACTTTCAATTTTGGCACCAATTTCATTTTTGATCACATTTGGAATATTCTAGATCATTTTCATTTAATTCTCATACATCATCAAAATTAATTCTCACCATATACCTTCACTAATCACCACTTTTTTGATAATTCCCTTCAAATTTGAATTCCGAGCCTAATTTTTAATTTTCCAAAGCAAACTCCATTCCACCAAATTCCCATACCTAAAGTCTTTAAATAACACCATCATTTCATTCATTTCACAAGCTTTTGATAGCCAAAATATCACTTGCAAAATATCTTTCCAAACCACAAAATTCACCAAAGCTCATTTTCTTCTTTTGAAAGTTATCAAGAATTTGCGTTGAATTCTTGATCAACTTTGAGCTAGTCCTTCATCATTTTCATTTTTCTTCATCAATTTCAGTAGATAAAGCTTGCTAGTGGAGTAATTTGAAGTTTGTTCTTGGTAATTCATCTTCCTCCATTGTTACACCTTTCATCATCACCCTTCAAGATGTAGATCTTTGGTGCTTTTGGTTGTTGATCCTTTGGATCATAAAATGTTGTTTGATTGCAGGGATTCCACTATTTTTTTCACTTTAAAATTCATGTCAATTCAGTTCATGATCATAAGGTGTTTGAAAATTGTTTTAAAAGAAGGATCATGCTGAATTTTGGCCCATTTTTTGCTACTGCGCACAGAGTAACCGGTTACCAGCCTGGTAGTATCCGGTCACCATTGTTATTTTGTCTAGAAAACTGCATTTCTGAACAGAGTAACTCGTTACAAGCCTGGTAGTAACCGGTTACTCTGGAGAAAAATTGATTTTTTCACTTGTTTTTGGGACTATTTTGGTTCCTTGTGCCTCTTCTTCCCTTATCTTCTTATTTTTACCTTGGGAAACATTTTTGGGACTGATCTCTCTTTAAATTCAATGGACTTTGGATGTAGATTAGTGGAGTTAATATTCATTAGTTCAAATCGATCTATAAGTGAATTATTTAATTCACTTTAGGTGCTTTGAATTACTGATATATTTTCATACCTTGAATCCACCAAAATAAGTGATTGAACTTAAAGATGAAAGAATACCATGAGTGTAACTTAATTTAGTATTCATCTTTATTTTTGTGCGACATTGCATTAGAATGGATATTTACATATTGTTTATTTCGCATGTATTAACACTAACATCGTTAACCTTAATTGGTTTTGGCCGGTCTCATTTGTAAGATAATTACTTGGTAAATTACTCGGCGATTGCTTAACATATACCTAAACGTGCCCCTACTTCGGAATAAAAACCCAATTGGATACTTGCACTTTCATGGACTGAACCTCATGGTGGTTGCGTAATCCCAAGGTGGTTAATCATTTGCATTAGATCAACGACTTTTGAAACTTGATGCGTAGTTGCTTTGGGTATCCCAATTTTCTTTCAAGTTTCATCAAATTTGGGTCTAATTGCATCGGTTAATCGCCATAGTGTAAGATACTAAGTGGAATCGATTGCCTTTTTGGTTTTGACATTAAATGCGTTGTTACTCTTTTTGTTGTGGATGATTAAGTTCACCATATCATTATTTTGTATATATTATTACTACTATTACTATACTAACATTTTAATTTCCTCTTGCACCTTATCCTCTTTATTTTTTATCTCTTGCTCCCTTATCTCTTTTATTTTTATTATGCTTTATCATCCATATCATGTTTATGTTTATGTTCATATATCCTTGTGCTTTTTCCTTTGTCCACTTGGACACACAAATATTAATAAAGGATTAAACCTCTAAAAATCTTGTGATCTTGATCTTGGACTATGGTTACTATCCTTAGCATTGGAATTTGATTTTTGGACTTAATTATAGGACACCTTCCCTTTTCTTTGATCATCATGGAAGTTGGTACTTTAGCATTTATTTGGCCATTTGCTAGCTTATGCTTATAAGGATGGAACTCTTGTGCTTATGATTGGAAGCATCATCAAGTTTGGTTAGATCTTTTCTCCTTTATCTCTTTTATTTTCTTTTTAGGATACCCTCTTCATCTCCTCCCCTTCTTCAATTTTCAAAACTTCCTTCTTTTTCAAAGGATTCTTGTTTTAAAAACCTTCACCTCTTTAATAAATAAAACCTTGTCTTTTTGTCAAGTGGCTTTTACTTATTCTTTTCTTAAATAAATGTCAATGAACTTAATCATCTTGACTTCAATTCAAAAATAAAAAGAACCAAACTCATTCAAGTGGGTTTGTGCCTTTGCCCACCTTTTTTATTTTCTTTGCAAGACTATGAGTCATTATTCTCTAGTCGGGTGCAAGTCTCTCAATATCCATGGTTGTAGTTTGATGTAATTGAGTCTCTTGTCATTCGTGGGGGTTTAGTGGATGTAACACCCCAAATTTTATGTCTCATTTTCATATCATATAGTATACATACCATTGCATCTTTGCATGGAAAGATGAGGCATAACATCCATGATTAGAAGCATAGGGCATGTGATCAGTCATCCATCAAGCTATGATTCTTCAAAGTCAAGATAGGAGCCAAGTGGTCTTGAAAGAAACCTACAAGGGATTCTCATACCTTATACAATCTCAAGGTCATCCTCAAAGCCCTAGAAGGGGTGAGATTCATCATAAGCTCAGCAGTGCAACATCCTTCTTTACAGAGAAACGCTAATTAGGGTTTTGGCTCAGAGCAAGATATCCTCATATCTTTGAACAATTATTATGGTAAAGGCTTTCATATGTTATACAAGGCCTATGGATGAAGTTTGGTGCAAAAATTCATCAGGGAAGTCAGGCATTGGTTCAATTACTTGTATTTGAAGAAAGATGTCAATTGTGTAGAAGAAATGTTAACCATGAGATTTCAAGGGTTCCAATAATAGTTTTCAAGTCTATGGACCTTTATTTAGGAAAGAAGTGACATGAATGATCCTAAAAGTCAAGAATTAAGGGTTTGAAGAAAAGTTACTAAAAATGGAAAATGACCTATAATGAGAACTTTCTATTTTTGGCATATTTTACCCTAACTTCAACTAATTCTTTCATGATCAAGATGACTTCAAATGAATTTTCCTCAACATGAAAGTTGTAGGGCTTGTTTCCCTTTTCCAAAAAGTACAAGAACTCCTCAATAGCATGTGTGGATCAAAAGTTATGATCAAAGGAAGTTGATGCATTTTTAGGGTTTTTCAAATATTCAAGTTTTCTACATTTTGCAAATTGGTTCCCATTGACTTGTAGTGAGTTTGTATGGACCAATTTTCATTACCACACCAAAGTACACTCTATAACACTCATTTTTGCCCAAGGACTCAAGACAATTTGTGCCATGATCACAAGTTATTCACCATTATGCATTTTTGCAAAACCAATTGAAACTCAAGAATCAAATAATTTCATGCCCTAAGATTGATCCAAGGGCATTAAGGGGCTCAAAAGGGATCTGATCATGCACTTGATGAGGAGAATGCACGAGCAAAATACCACATGTGCACAATTATGCAAATTTGCATTTCACTCCATATCACACAAACCATGCACTATCTGCTTTTAAAACCCTACACAGGTGTATGAACATCTCATATATAAGCTAAGCACACAAATTTTTCAGGGTCATGCACTCTCATTTGTTCAAACTCACAAAAATTGCACGAAGCTTCTCCTCTTCGATTCTCTCAATTGAAGAAGGATTTCTTTACTCTCTTTGTTGATTCTAAGTCTCAAAGCCTCAAGGAACACGTAACATCCTTTATTTGAGCTTGAATCCTCTGATTTCAGCATAACCAAATTTGAAGCTTCAACTTCAAATCTTCAGATTTAGGCCAATTCAAGTCTCTATTTGCATTTATTTTGCAAATAGAGCTCAAGAGGAGTGGATCTGCACATTTCTGGAGGTTTTCTTGATACTTTAGACCAGCTTCAAACTCAGGTTAGCTTCTGATTTCATCCTCTTATTTCTTAATTTAAAGGTGTGCATATTGATCTGTGAGCTTCACTGAACATGCTGATATGTTTAATTTAAAGATTGAATGTGTATTATGGATGTATGATGATATTTCAGTTTTTTAGATCTAAACTTGATCTCTTTGATTCTCTTAATATGTTCATGATATGATGTTTTTGAGCTTGGATTCGTGATCAGAACATTGTTTTTGAGCTAGGGCTCCATCACCGGACGTATGTGCAGGTGGCCATATGTTTTGAGGTTGAAGACGAGCTCGCGACCATTGGATCCACAGATCTAATGGTAATTATGGTGACAACGCATTAAAAAAGACATATGACCTGCGCGTGTTTTGTATTTTCATAATAGTGTTGATGTGTGAGCATGCATGTGTGTTATTGTGTGTAGTTGATCTAAGTCTTTGATCTGTGGGACTTGTTGTTTATGTTGACTGCATATGATACGCATGATTGATCCTGTGGTGTACGTGGAGTCAGAATGTTGACTAATGACTATTATATTGTTGACTTCGCTGGTTGATTTGGACTAGACCTTTTTTGCTATCACCACCCTCACGCATAAGCCCAATACCATGTTATAACATGAAAATTACTTGTATTACACCCCTTCCTCATTTCATAAAATTTATTTGTTTTAGTTTTCTCAATTTCGTTTTTAATTTTTAAAATTAGTTTTAGGCTTTAAAAAATTCCAAAAATATTCATGATAGATCTTTAGGGTTTTAAAAAAATTTTGCAAATTTTATTTTTCATTTTTATTTTACTTTGACCTTCTGAAATAATTTTGACTTTAATTTCTTTTGAGTTTCTTTCTTCCCTAAGTACTTGGCTTGTAGAATTTATTCCTTAATGTCCCAGAATGATATAACCCTGGTTCTTTTTGGTATGCATCACTAACATGCTAAGGTACTTTGATGATTTTTGTGAGAATTTATAGGCTTTGTTTGACTTACTTATGGCTTGTTGCTTCTTGCTTAAGAAAGTGAAACCCTAACCTTGTTTTGGCCAATTCTTTGATGTACTTTGCTTCAGATTCTTGACCTATGGTTTTGCCTTGATGTTTGTATGTGTTTGAGATGCTTTGTTGCTTAATGTCCTAATTTTTGAAGCATTCTTACTATTTGTTTGGGATTTGATCTTTTAATGATTTAATTTTAGGATATTTTGACCCATGCTTGCTTGCTTGTTTAGGAAGGCACTTGTGCCATCATTTAATATCTTGTGTGAGGATTGTTAGCATTATGTTTGACCTCTGATTGTGATATGTGAACTTCATCATTACTTGTACTATGTTTACCTTGTGCACCAAGTCACTTACTTCACAAGCTTGAATTATGATCCACTTCACTTCACATCCTCTCTTATGTTCTCCCAATTGCTTTGGTAAATGCTTATGTGCTTTGAGTGATGATTGTATCTCCTTATTAGGCACATAACCAAGATTTTTAGGTTCTGACTTTGATGTCGTTTGATGATTCTTAACTTGTCTGCTTCTTTTAATCACATGCTTTCATCTTACTTTTCACATGTTGCTTTGCTTGTTGTTTGTGGGGTTTCTTTCACTCCTTTTTGTGTGACTTTGTATGATTAACATTAGAACTCTTCCATGATACTTAGGTTCTGACTTTGTTGATTGGTGGTGTTTAGATCTTTATCTTGCCATGAATTGAACTTGTTTGAATTTTCTTGTCATTTGTGAATACTTCTAACCATTTCAGGGGCTATGGTAAGTGTAGATGTGTGGATGTGCTTCCACATCTCAACATTATTCCTCCTTCTTCTTTTATGCTTTATTTACTTGTGATTGTGATGAGCTTATGCCATCAATGTTTAACTTATTCTTCATCCCTCTTAGGATCAACTTAACTTCTTTTAAGAAGAAAGTTGAATCCTTTTGTTCTCTTCCTCTTATTTCTTTCTTTTCTTCTTTCCTTCTTCTTCATTAGGATATACTTCAAACCTCACTAACCTAGGATTTTTATGCATGATAGCATTTAGGATTATTAGCCCCTCTTTAGTATTTTTACCTTTGAGATCCTTTTGGTGCTTTCTCTTTCTCATCTTCAAACAAAAAGCTAAAAAACACTTAATAATGGTTGAGGTAGTCTTGTGTGTATGAACTTATTCCATGGGGCATTTGCATTCATCCCATTTGGGATAGTGCAAATTTGTCTAGCATGATGTACAAGTCTAATCATGAGATCATCCTCACAAAGAAAATCATAAAAAACAGTTCTTCATTTCAAATAAAAAAAACACTAAATAAGTTCAATGAGTTAGTGAGCTTAGGCCCTAATCTCTGGAACCAAGTCTCGGAGGTCTTCTCTTTACTTGGGTGTGCTTGTTCCTCATTTCATCTTGGAATGTAGTAACAAGTGCACATTCCATGGAAAATGACTTGAATTCACTTTCTTGTGCCAAACTCATAAAAGCTTCTAAAAAACACTAAACAAACAATAATCGTCTTTCCTTCGGGACTTCTTTTCTCATCACCTTCACTCATAATGAAAGGAATTTCTCCTACTTGTCTCTTTTCAAGAAGGTAACACACTCGTTCTAGACGAGCCTACAACACCTGAGCATTGACATAAGTAGTTCAAGCTTCAAAACACAAGCCACTTTCCTCCCTAGTTAGGGGAACTACGATGACTCTGATCCTCATGTTCAGATAAGGTACGTAGGCAGCGAGATAGGGCCCGTTCGAGCACTCTTTTATTTTCCCTACATTTTACCCTTTTTTCTTTTATCCAGATCCAATTCATTTTCTTTTGCAGCAACTTTCATTTCTTCACCCTTTGAAACAGTTTCTCTATAAGCGTGAATCCCATCGGGTACGGAGGACGATCTGGGGTGCTAATACCTTCCCAGGTCGTAACCGACTCCTGAACCCAGTTCTTTGGTTTGTAGGACCTTGGTCCTTCCTTTTCTTTTCTTCGGTTTGTGCAGCATTACCTTTCCCGTTCCTTTGGGATAAAATGGCCTGGATGGCGACTCTACCTTCTCCGCGCCACTTTCGCCTTTGTACCAGGATGGAAATCCAGGGAGCGACAACGGTATACTCGTCGATTTTATCTGAGTTGGCACCCTCCCCATAATGATGTATGAGTCCATGCCCTCATTCTCATGGTAGATCTGTGAGGCTATCCACTTGAAAATGACAAATTGTCTTCACTTAATAAAATCAATCAAAACCAACCATTTTTCACTATTTGTACCATAAACTACGGGGTTTTGATCTTACATTACACATTGTAGGTACATAGGCATGAGGTGGTAAACCTCTCCAAACACAAAAACATTAAAAATGAATTCTTTTCTCATCCCCTCAATCTCATTTAAACAAACCATTTTCAAACCAAAAGCAATAAAGTTTTCAAAGGGCTCCCGTGGAGTACCACAAACATTTTGGATGCTTAAAACCTTCCCATTTTGTAATCTATACCCTTACCCTTTCTCTGCTTGCTTCTTTAGCTTTTTTCTTTTAGATTCATTAGGGTTTATTCGCTCTTTTTCCTTTTTCTTTTGGAATAAAAATAAAAGCACGGCGGCGACTCTATTTACTTTCCCACCAATTCACTAATTCAATTTTAATTCATGTAACTCCTCCACTATATTAAGATTAGTCAATTAGTATTAGTGAGCTAATAGTTGTTAGTGAGCTAATTAAGTTTCTAATCCTAGATTTACTTTCCCACCAATTCACTAATTCAATTTTGTGTATATATTTGAGTTTCCCTCTATTTTGTACTCAAGCTTTTTCACATTAATGAAGATTCACTTCCAATTATCTCATAATCTTATTTATTTTAAGTTTTCATCTTTCGTGTTCTTGAACAAAATCATGCTTCTTTGATATTCCTCAATATGGTATCATTCGCATTCCGATCCAACTTCCGATATCTAATCTCTGAATTTTCTCAATTTGTAACCATGGCTCCGTCGCGAGTTCAGCCACCTAATCCTTTTTCTGATCCTAACTCAATGTATTTCATATATCCCAACGATGGTCCTAGCTCAATCACCATTTCTCCAAAGCTCACTGGTTCCAATTGCCATTCATGGGCACTCTCCGTGAAGAGAGCTCTTGGTGGAAAGATAAACATGGATTTCATTTATGGTAGTCTTCCTCCACCACTTGATTCTTTTGATCCTTCGTTTCGAGCTTGAAATCACTGCAATATGTTGGTGCATTCTTGGATTATGAACTTTGTTTTTGAATCCATTGCATAATCAATAGTTTTCATGGAAAATATAGTGGACGTATGGAACGAACTCAAAGAACGATTTTCGTAAGGTGATCTCATATGTATCTCTGAACTATGGCAAGAGTTTTACAACCTCAAATAAGAAAATAACTCGGTAACTGAATTTTTTTCTGACCTAAAAATTCATTGGGAAGAACTTGATATATACTTGCCTTTACCTATGTGTACTTGTCGTATTCAATTTTCTTGCGAAGCTATGCGTAGTACTAGTTCCAAACACAAATTACTCTACATCATAAGATTTTTAACCGAATTAAATGATCAATTTTTTCTTGTTAAGTCTCAAATCTTTTTAAGGGGTCCTTTGCCTCCACTTAATAAGATATTCTCCATGGTAATTCAACATGAAAGGAAAGCATTTACCTATAGTTGTTGATGAATCTCAAGCATTGATCAATGTAGATGATTCCAAAAGATCTCACTCCAAGTTCAACTCATCCAAATCTGGTAATTGCGTATGTATTTTCTGCAACAAAACCAATCACACAATGGAAAATTGTTTCCAGAAACATGGAGTTCAATGTCATATGCAGAAACAATTCACTGATTCAGAAAATAACGCTACATCAGAAGGAGGCTTGACTTTGGAGTTGCACCTTTTGGAGGCCTTATGCTTGGTGGAAAATTCTCGAACATGGGCAACTTCTCTCCATTCATCAATTAAGTCTTTCACACATTTTAATCCTGACATGTTTAACTCTTGATCATATTGGGAGCATCACAATAAGAGTGTTGCAATCTCTTCATGCAACAAGGTGTATACTCTATTTACCATGGCAAATGTTGTTTCCTTGGTAGTAGAGTGAGGGTTTGTGTGATATGCACATATTATTTTGTGGATCTTTTATTCCCATAAGCCTTTGGCATTGTCAAGCTTCTTCTAGAGTCCTTTCAAAATTACCTTGTTCGTCGATTCAACTTTCTTGTATGCTTGTGGGTGTATAACAGATACAAACTTTGTTTGTACTCCTATATCTCGACAAAATTAAGCTACCATAACGTTGGCAAATTGGGCTCTGTTGTCGGAGACAATGGCTTCGGGAGCAAAAACCTACACATAATTTACTTCCAATACAATTTAAAAACTCTTTAAGTTATGGTTTAGGTGACAACTTCTGCTTCTATCCACTTTGTGAAGTAATTTACTCATACTATTTGGAATTTTAGTTATCCTGGCGCTAGAGGGAATGATTCAAAGATGTCTACCCCCACTGGTAGAAATGCTAAGGCAACATCATTGACTAAAGAAGCTCAGATGGAGCGTGATGAAGGTTAGCATGCCCTTAGCACTGGTCACACTTCTTTACAAAAGCAATGCTATCCTTTAACATGGTAGGCCATAAGTATCCCGCCTTAAGCAATTTGTTGGCGATAAATTTTCTGTTGATACGACTGCCACATAATCTTTTTATGGACTCCACAAGCACCAATACAGATTCATTCTCACCCATACATTGTAACATTAGAGATATTTTCCCTATTTTTTAAAGCTTTCTTGAGAGTAGGTTGTAATTAGCAACCTACTTTCGTACTCTCCTCGCTTCCCCCTTATCCAGTGGGAGTTCTTCCTCCTATATGTATCAGAGTACGAGCGACATCCATCTAGATTGAGGGATAACTTCTTGGGAGTAAACCTTTTCTACGTTGATGATGGGGTAAATGATAGTCTCCTGGATCAATATTCTGTTAAACCTTACAATTTTTGAGCTGACGCGTTTGGAAAAAAGGTCTGCTATGAAGTTGTGCTCATGTGGAACATGATCCATTTAAAAAGAAGTAAAATGAGAGGATAAACTTCGTATCTTTTGCGAATATCTTATTAGTTGGGGTTCTTTTATCTTATACTATTTGGATACTTGGTTGGCGAATAATTGGAAGTCGCTCTTGGCTTTTAATATGGAGGATTCCATTTGGTAGGAGAGAACCATGCCAACAATGAGAGCCTCATACTACGCCTGGTTGTTGATGGTCTTGAATTCTAACTTCAATGATTGCTCGAAGAGTATGTCATCATATTCTTATAAGACTATTCTTACACTGCTCTATTTCACGTTTGAGTCACCATCATCTGATAGCGCCCACTTCGACTCCTTGTTCACAAGTGAGCTAATTTCTTCTACGAAGTCTACTAGAGCTTAGATTTGATGCTTCCTCTTGGAAAATACTAGATATTATATTTAGAAAGCATCCAATACATCATCCTTCATGGAAAATGTGGCTTTTTTAGAACCTCTTAAACATGATAGTTGGTTTTAACGAAGATCTTATGAACCCGAAATTAAGGTCTCAACTTCTTTGTCGCGACAACAACGAGCAACGCTAACTTCTAAATCTTTTGACAATGTATTATGACTCTATTGAATACCTTGCTTATGAAATACACGAGCCTTTCCACCTTATATGTCTCCTGAACGAGTATTGAGCTCATCACCTGATTTGTGACGGAGATGTAGAAGAGTGATGGAAATTTCTCCCTCAGGGGAGTGAGAATGGGAAATAATGCTTGAAATGCTTTTACCTTCTATAAATCCTCCTCGCATTTTGTAGTGCATTTGAATATCTCTTTCTTATTCAGGGAGGCAAAGAAAATGAAAGCTTATCGCCCGCATATGAGAGTAAGAGAGATAAGGCGATGGGGAAATCTGTATATTGTTGCACCTCCTTAACATTCTAGGAATTCTCATAGCGATTACAACATGGAATATATCCATATTGGATTTAATGCCTCTGTTTTCCAGCATGAACCCTAGTAACTTTGTGGCATGAACTTCAAAGGAGAACTTGGTGAGATTCAAACACATAACATACTTCCTTCCTGACTGTAGGACATCCTCCTAATCTTCGGCACAGTTTCCCGTTATGTAGTTTTCACTATTATGTCGTCAACATAGACATCTAGGTTCTTCCCTATATGATGGGAGAACACAACATCCATGACTTTATGGTTGATAATTCTAGCATTCTTGAGGCCAGATGGCATAACTTTGTAGTAGTAGTTGTAGTGATTCAACATGAAGGTTGTTTTAGTGGCATCTAGGGGATCCATACAAATCTTGGGATACCTCGAGTATGCATCCATGAAGCTAATTTGTCGTAACATGATACCTGTAGAGTGCATGGGTCCTTGGGATATGTAGTGTTCATACCAATAAAGTACACACACATGCGCCATTTGTTTTCTACCTTTCTCACTAAGATCATGTTGGCTAACTAGGTAAGATATTTCATTTCTGTAATGAACCCGACGATAGATAGATCGCATACTTCCTCATCAATGGTGACCCTCTTGTCTTCACCAACTTTTTTATTCTACGCCAGTGGCTTGGCAGAAGGGTCGATGGCAAGGCCGGTGATCGCCACTTTGGTATCTTTCTTGAGAATATCAGTGGGAGCCTAGGTGAATAAGTCGATGTTTCTTATGAGTTGGTCGACTGCCTCATATTCTTCTTCCTCGGTAAGAGAAATACCTATCTTCATCACTTGATATCTTGAGAGGCATATTCTGACTTCCTTCAATTTCTTTGTAGATATGAGTCTCTCATTGTCTATGCCCAGCCTAGGATCTCAACAATCAATGTCTACTTCTAAGGCTTCAGGGAGGGGCGCCCACAAGGGTGAACTCCGTGAATCATACCGGTTTGCCCAACAGACAACGAGTACTTCAAGACTATGTATCCATAGAAATAACAACCTATAACACATTGATGAGGGGTCAACCTATCATGATGTTGTAGGGCGATATGTCGACTAATATAAGGTAGCTGACTTCAATCCCCTCTGCATCTTCTCCATTTCCGCATGTCGCCTCTAGGGTCGTGTGACCCCTTACCTGTACCTGTTCACATGAAAATCATATTAATGAGCCCCTAAACACTTTGAAATTATTATGATTGAGATGTAGCTTCGAAAAAGCATCCTAGAATAGAAACAATTGCCATGTTGCATAAGGTTGGCCATATGGTCATTATCATGGGGGTTGAATCTAATGACACCCTTATCAGAAAAGGTGATGTTAACCCATGTTTCCCTTTACCCTTGCGGAAACTAGGAGATATCACATTTGCAACAAACACCCTCCTTGCGTATTTCCTTCGGGAAGTGCTAGAACTTTCTCCACCAGCGAAACCCTTAGATACGACGTTTGCATTAGAGCGTAGAGTTTTATCGACCATCCTTGGAAGGAAGATGGACAAAATGAGAATGAAAAAGGTGTGGTCCAGGTTACTTTTACCAGGGCCCCACAGTGGGCGCCAATGTACTGGTCAAAAAGTACAGGTTTGCATGGTATTCATACAATGGTAAGGGGTACTCAGAGGCTTTAGTATATTTATAATATTTAGGACTTTCCCGCGACGACGAGAAATCATGTATGGTGGTTTTACGATGTTTATGGTGGTATGAGAGGTCAACTCACGTGAGGTGAGAAGCTATGTGTAATATGCGATGTGTGGGTTAGTTATGATTTGTTCTTTTTCTCGTTAGGGAGAAAAGTATTTATAGCGGTCTTTGAGCCTAGGATTTCCCTAGGAAGGATCACTGCTCACTCAATCAATTATGAACCGTTAAATCCTCATTCCTTAGGGAGACATGGATCAACTACTGGCCCTAACTTCTCTCTGACCAAAAAACTTCTTTTTCCACGTTTCTCATATCTGGGTGAGGGATAACTACTTGGGGCCATGTGATACTCCTTGAAGGGGAACACATGATCGTTGCCCCTTCTGGAGTCTAGAAAGCTACCACCTTTATTATATTTTTCTTACAAATATAACAATACAAAGAGTATCCAACAAATGATCTAACTCTCGCTACTATGCCAAGTCAAACTAAGGCCGACTATGATATCATTTATTGAGAAATCGGAGAGCAACAACAAGTTAAACACTCCAAGACCAAAAAAGAGAGAAACGTTACATATATTCCAAAAATCTTAAAATATTAGGAATTTAGATCATATTTCTTTTCATATAACAATTTTGTTCATTAATAATCAATTTAACACTTATCGCTCACACTTAAACTCAACATTCTCTTTTTTAACCGTAATCTCACACATTCTATAAGAATATTTAATATTAAGATTGACTCTTACTCTTCCATAAAGTCAGATCATCGCTCTGACAATATTTATTGGAGAGTTCTATTGAAGTCATGAGCAATAACCAATTAAATGTTCTAGAGTCATAAGAGAATGAGACATAACATTTCCATCAAAAAATCTTAAAGACATTATATACATGAATCATCTCTAATCTATTCAAAATTTTAATTATTCTTAGTCAATGTAAAATTTAACTATTGATCCTTAAATGAAGAAATCTCTCTACAAGTGTGAATGTCTGACCTATTATAACAACATCCAACAACACATGATTCAGTTCCTATTCTTCCATAAAAGAAAATAAAAAATCTAATAGCACTCTGAAATAACAACAAATCAATACTGATAAATATAAGAGAAAAACCTCATATTTCCATTAAAAAATTTAAAGTATTAGATATATGAATAATATATTTTGGGGTGTTGACCTCGTTTTTGCCACTCCACTTTGCATTTCTATTTATATTATTATAAATGACCTATCCAGCTGTATTTGTAGCATCCTTTTGTGTTTATTTCTCGTTTTTCATTCTTCATAAATTGTTCTCAAATTTCCAAGTACTGTCTTTTCTTTTCCTTTTGTCTTTTCTTGTTTTACCAAAACCTTTGGCGGACCCTTGTCTTCTGCATTGTATTTTACTCTCATTTTGTTCGTTGCAGCTTTCAACCAATATCAACTCAATAGAATTATTCTAAATATTTTTTCAACTTTATACATATTAACATATTGATTTAATAGTCTTGGTTTCATAAAAAATAAGTAATAATTATTAAAGTTTTATTTCTACTTATATAATCATCATGATAAATTTAAAATTGAAACTTAAAAATTAGAATTTTTTAAATGTAAATTATTAGTAGTTATTTTATTTCTTCATGTTAAAGTTAGTAGATACATTGAGGGTGAGGATTAAAGTTAAGAATGATGAATACATGAGTTTGAATTGGTCATTAGATTTTATAATATTAGTTTAGGGTTTAGAGGTCTTAGAAGTTTCTTGGGAACATTTGTCTAAGATGACGTGTGAGGATTTGGAATCTCCCTAGTAATTTTAAATTTGTGACGTTTTAAACTAGGGTACTCTTGCCTAAAAGATGTATTGATCATGTGATATCTTGAGGAACAATTTAGAGGTACCGATAATTCGTAAGGATGTCAATTAAAGGAGAGGTAATCTTCCATTACTTTTAGAAGATACTTTTAGAAGATAGGTGGTCAATAATTCTTCCTGTTAAGGGGGAGTGGTTGCCACCATTCAGGATTACCAAACCCTAGGTCTAAAGGGCATATGTATACACTCCTCCCCTGAGAGATGAGGGAAATATCTTAAGCCATACAGATCACTACACCCTTAAGCATAACGCTTATACAGATCATCTCGCATAATGATCACACCCCTCAGAAGCTTATACCTAAGCTCATTGTCCATTAATAGGGTCTTTCACCGTAAAACACCACCGTACAAGGCTTCCCGTTGCTGTAAGCAATACAACTGTTATAAACATATTAAAGCATCTTGAGTCCCCATACCTTTATATGAGGAACACACACTTGCACTTTTTTATCAGTATAATTATGTCCATCGCGGAATCCCGGTAAAACTAATAGGTTCATACTATTAACCACAATTTAGTCACCGACAACCACCACTCTAAAAACAAATCGACACTTCCTTCAACGACCAGTCTAACCATCATCAACCACCACAATCTCACAACTAATTATCACCACTCTCTCACTCTAATCACGACTCTCACCATTGTAAAGCACCACTAGTTATCACCCTAGATTACCACAATGATCAGTAATGTGACTTGCATTTATCAACAATGATCATTTTTAACCACTATTATTAAAATTATCATTAAACAAATACAATATAAATTTGAAATATTTTAATTATTTCACTAATATAATTTACGAAATAATCATTAAACAAATACAATATATATTTGAATTCAAAATATCGAGAAAGTTATTCCATAAATTTGAGCAAGTCTCTCTATGGGCTGAAATAATTTGGATGCATGTGATATAATCGTCTAAGTGAATATTTGCTTAAAGAGGGATATACAAATAACTCTATTTGTCCTTGTATTTTTATAAAAAGATTAGGAAAAGAATTTGCAATAATATCTGTCTATGTGGATGACATAAATATTATTGGAACTCCTGAAGAGCTCCCAAAAGCTATGAATTGCTTAAAGAAAAAGTTTAAGATGAAGGACCTAGGAAAGACAAAATTATGTCTAGGTTTACAAATTGAGCATTTGGATAAAATAATATTTGTACATCAAGAAAGCTATATAGAAAAGGTGTTAAAACACTTCTATATGGACAAATGTCACCCGTTGTCTACTCCAATGGTTGTTAGATCATTAGATGTGGAGAAAGACCCTTTTAGACCTCGAGGAAAGGATGAATATTTGCTTGGTCCTGAAGTACCATATCTCAGTGCAATTGGAGCACTAATGTACCTTGCTAATTATACACGTCCTGATGTATTATTTGCCGTCAATCTTTTAGCAAGATACAATTCTTCACCTACACGAAGACATTGGAACAAAATCAAACATATACTTCATTACCTTAAAGGTACAATAGACATGAGTTTGTTTTATACCAAAGTATCAAGATTTGAATTAACAGGTTATGCAGACGCAGGTTACTTGTCAGATCCTCATAATGGTAGATCATAAATATGTCACTTATTTACTTGTGGAGGTACAACCATTTCATGGAGATCTAAGAAACAACTTATGGCAACAACTTCGTCAAATCCTTCATAACTATTAGCACTACATGAAGTCACTTCCAAGAAGAAAATTTAAGCAACTACTACAAAGAATATTGTCTCACATATAAATGTATACATGAGGGGGAGAAATAAACATGTTTTGCACTCTTTTTTCCTTCACCATGGTTTTGTCCCACTGTGTTTTCATGGCAAAGTTTTTAACGAGTCAGTTCTCATTCAAAGGATATTGTACATTTTTTCTTTCACTAGATTTTTTCCCACTGAGTTTTTTCTAGTCAGGTTTTAATGAAACATATCCTCAATGAACATCCAATGAGGAGTGTCATGAATAATAATAAATAGACGTGAATGTTCATTTATCCAACTTTCTATATTCCTTAACTCTAATGAATTAATTTCCTGACCTTCATATATTCCTTAAGTTAATGATTAATTTCATAACATAATTAACTTATTTTTCATTCATGATAATAAGAATATATTAATAGTTGATAAATATAATTTCATAAAATTATCTTTTTGTTTCTTTTATTTATTACATTTTATTTTTCTTAATCTATAAGTGAGAGATGGAGAGATATAATTTCGTGACAATTTTTTTATTTATAAAAATTCATCTAGTATTTTATTCAGCATATTTGTTGTGGCTGAGAGTATGCAAAATGGATAAGAGACATGGATAGAACTGTGTGAAAATGTAAAGATATTTTCACTTTATTCTTAATAAATAAAATAAATTTAAATAGTTAATTCAATCTAGATTCATGAGAGATTTAATTAAACTCTCATCCTAGATGTCACCATAATGAAATATCTTTTATATTTTTAAATTCTTTTAACTTTTATAATTTTAAATCTATCAAGTCTTCAATCGAATTCACATTTCATTTTCACACTTTCTCAAATTTAGTTTTACTTGTCATTTATTTTTTGCATTTTCATTATTTCTGTTGTTTAATTAGTAGTCCAATATAAAATCATTTTCACACACGGAAAATTACAAAGAAACACTTCAAAACTCCCCCATCGAATTAATAAAACATCTCTTTTTAATTCGAATTTAGGTACTTTGAGTTTAACAAGTTTTGTTTTATTTTAGTGTATCTTGCTTCTGTCTTGTTCATAAGCCTGCAAGAGACACCCACAAAATCCTCTGCATGTGCTTTTCCACCTTTTATTATCATGACCAATACTTCACTTTATTCCTTTTATTTTTCTTCTCTATTTTGAGTTTCTTTTTTGTGGGGAGGGGATTTGTGTATCGAGAAAAATTATGTCACTTTTACAAAAAAAAAAATTCAAATTCTTTCAGTCACTGTTAATAAATAAAATAAAATATATAAAAGGAGAAGTAAAAAGAATAAAGATGTGGAATTTTGAATTGCAGGCAGTGATGTGGTGTGCCTTTCAACTAAAAGAAAAAGAGGAAAGAAATAAAGATATGATAGAATAGTTAAAATTATTTGTTTATTTCTATTAATAGTTAATTTGTCATCTTATTTCAACACAAATTTTTAATTTATGAAACATCGATTAATGGCAACTAAAATAATTAAATGATAGTATCAATCTATAATTAATGATAACAAATTTATAACAACAACAATGAGTTTTACCACATTAAGGGAAGCTTTGACTATATGAATCAATTTTGTTTTATGTAAAATTATGTTTATATTCAAATAATTATTCTTGATATTTTTTTAATAATCTCTTTTTTTAGTCTTTTTCTTCCTCTAATTATTTAAATTCCCTCTATCTCATATATTCTCCTTACCATAATATCTAATGGTAAATTCGTCTTAAATTTTTCAAAAACTATGTGTAAGAAATTAAAGTTAATTTCATTTTACTTCTGAATTTTTTATGGAGTCTTAATTATTTAACCATGTAATATGTGTATTGAGACCCTTTTTGCCCTAACTTAACCATGAAGAAGTGCAAGATCTTGTGCTATAGACAATTTTGCCACCCTTAAAGACTATCTTATCTATCGGTCTTTTCTTTACATGATTAAACCACCTAAACCTATTTCCATCAAATTTTGTACTATAGATGTCACCCCAACATTTTCTCTAATATTTTCATTTTAAACCCTATTTTGGCTAGTCTTACCACACATCCAATGTAACATTCTCATATTTGCTACACGTACTTTATTTTCATGTTGATTCTTAATCGCCCAAAATTCTGTCTTATACAACATCATATGTTTCACTACATTCTGGTAAATTTCCCTTCAATTTGAATGAATGATACTTTTGTGTCACATAAAACAATTGAAGTCATTCTCCGTCATTTCAGCCATCCAATTTGAATTCAATGGTTTACATCTCTTTCTATTTCTTCATCATTTTGTATTACGGACCCAAGATATTTAAACAATGTCACTTAAGGGATGATATGGTCTCCAAATTTCACATCTATGTTATAAATGTTTTTTATTTTGTTGAACTAACATTACATATACTACATCTTAATTCTGCTTAGGCAAAAATCCATGTATTTTTAAAACTTGTCTTTAAGTCTCTAACATCTCATTTAAATTTTCATTCGACACTTTAAGGAGGACTAATCTAAGAAAAACATACAACTTAACTCTTAGATGTATTCCGTGAGTACATCTAAAATTAAGATAAAAAGGTAGGGAATTATGGTAGTTGTAATGGGAAAATAGTCTATCTACCCACCTTGTGTGCACACTAGTAAATACTCATTAATACATATATTGAATAGTTCGAATATATACAATCATATATTTTTTCCTCTCTATGTAATTAGTCTCCAAGTCTCATAAGTTAATTATTAGTTACAATTCAGTCCCTCAATAAAAATTCGTTTCAGTTTGGTCCCATAATATTATTTCCGTTAGCATATTTGATCCTTTCCGTTAGTTCAGATATTATGATGTTGATAAATGTCAAGATGGTGGGCCAACCATACTATGAGTCAGCAAAACTAATAATAAATAATAGAAATTATATAAAAAAAACAAACAAATAAGTTTAAATTCAAAAAATTAAAAAAAAAACAACATAAAAATCATCAATTATCAATTAATTAACATAAAAAATTATATGAACAATAACTAACTCAAAAAAATTAAAAAAATATTAATTTACATAATTTAATTATAAAAATCATTATTGTAAAATATCTCAGTTACAGAGAAGTCTCTGATTGCAATGATGGACCTTCTTGATTCAAAGTTTAACTTCCATCCACTTTATTGTTTCCTGCACAATCTTCAAGCGAAGAAATGCAGACAAAAAATTTCATACCAAGCAATAAGAAAAAGATACAGAATCAAGCTAACAATCCCAAAATTCCTAATTTATGAAATCCCTAATTTATGAAAATATAATTCATACAGTGATTTAATACATAATCGACATGTAATTCATAAAGAATCAAGCTAGCAATCACAAAATCCCTAATTTACAAAATATAAAAAACTATAGCAGTGATTTAATAACACATTATTCATTATTTACAAAATACCTATTGTTGTTCTATTGGAGAAGAGAAGCAATGTCGTATTGCAAAAGAGAAAGTACATGATGGGTCGTACAATCCATTTGCATACTGTTGATATCTTAGAAATTGGAGATGGGAGAATGGTGGTCGCACAACCCATTTGCATCTGGCGGTGGCGGTTTAGTGTGACATGAAGAGGTATCATGGGAGTGGAATTTCAAGGGAGAAGTGAAGAAGCAAAGGGGATGCAGAGAATGGAGATATTGTGTTTCATTATTTGAATTAAAATAATGTTTAATAAATTAAAGACTTAATTGATCTTTTAGTCCTGTAACATATTTTATTGTTTCTATTTGGTCCCATAAATCTAAATCGTAACAATCTAGTCCTTTAACCATACTCTGTTAGCCAATTAAATCCATTCTGTTAATTTTAAGTGTATCACTGTTAGGTAGTACACATGTGACATGTTTGTTTGATGAGGTGGCATTTTTATGTGATGATTTGGAAAATTGACATTTTTGTTTTAGAAAGTGAGAAGAATCACACTTAGTATTCCATTGCAAACACATTTCAGAAACCAGATTGTGTACTTTTGAAAAACCCTAACCTAGCAAATGCGATAGTGTAAGCTGAAGAAGAATCCACCATAGACGAAGGTTGAAGACGATTGTTTGTAGACGAAGAAGACGATAGTGTAAGCTGAAGAAGAATCCACCATTTCATTGTAAGTACCTCATTCTTTCGTATGAGTTTAAATCGCATGCGTGAACTAGATATTTTCACTCTCTTCTACTGGTAGTGTCTCATTCTTTCATTATTTTCGTTATGTTGTTCTTAGGAAATGAATGATAGGTTTGAGTGCGTTATTCACCATGGAGGTATGTTTGTGGAGTATAACAGACACGTGTACAAGGGTTTGGAGGAGGTATGAGATGTTGACCCTGACTTTTGGAGTTATTTTGAGGTATTGGGTGGGTTAAAAGACTTAGGGTATCCTAAAGTTAGTAGTATGTGGTATTATGATGCATTGGATGATAACGAGTTAGTGTTGTTAGAAGATGATGGAGGGACAAATAGGATGAGAACTATTGCTTTAATCAACGGGAGTGTGCATCTATATGTACTACATCCAGTGTGTGGGAAAGAGGAAATACTACCAATTGAACACCAAGTAGGTCCTACTGATGAAGTAAATGACACTTTAGATGAGACAGAGAACGATTTAAGTAATGAGGTGAAAGGTACTTTTGATGATCTGGGGACCTTTGAAGATTTGAATAATTTAGGTAACAATGAAGGGCCCACATTTGAGGATGTTAATGTGGATGGGACCACAAATGTTGACCTTGAGGGGGACCAAGATGTTAATGTGTTTGAAGAACCAGTAATGGATATTACTTTAGCTGTGAGCATTGACCAAGATGAAATATTGGATGGTACACCTTATTTGATTAGTATTCAAACTGATTGTAACATAGGAGGTGAGGGACCAAAATTTAACAATGAAAGTGAGGGACCTGATTGTAACAAGGAAAGTGAGGGACCAGATTGTAACAAGGAAAGTGAGGGACAAGATTGTAACAAGGAAGATGATGGACCAGATTGTAACAAGGAAGGTGAGGAACCAGATTGTGGTATCAGTGAAAATGATAGTGTTCTGAAGGATTTATTTGAGGATTCTGGTGATGGAATAGCTGAAGGTATTTATGTTGATACTGAAGTTGCTAGAGGAAAAGGTAAGGTCAAGGCTAAGAAGGGTAAGAGGTGTAAGAAGGATAAGAAGAAGGGGAGACCAAGGAAACAAAAAGTGGTGGAAGATACAACTGAGTGTAGTGGTTTATTTACTGATAAAGATGAATCTAAGGCTTCCAAGGAAAACTTTAATGGTTTGAGTGATATTGAAGATTATGACTTTGATGAGTTACCACTGGCTTATGATAGTGAAGTTGATGAGATAGTGAAAGAAGATTTTCCAACATTCAAGCTTCCAAAAAGTATGGTTGATTACAAGTGGGATTTAGGGAATTATTTTGCAACTAGGGAAGAATTTAAGGAGGGTATCAAAACCTATGCTATTCATTCTGGTAGAAATATATTATTTAAGAAAAATGATAAGAGGAGGATGAGAGTTATATGTAAGAAGGGATGTCCATGTGAGTGCTACTGTGCAAAACTACAAGATGATACAACCTGACAGTTGAGAAAGATTGTGGACAAGCACACCTGTAACAGGGACTACAAGGTCGGGTTTTTAACCTCTAAATGGTTAGGCTCGAAAATTCAAGGTAATGTAAGAGAGAATCCAAATCTGAGGTTGACTGATATAATGGAGAAAACAAAAAAAATGGAATGTAGGGATCAATAAAACACTTGCTTACAGAGCAAAGTCAATTGCTATTGACATTATTGATGGTTCATTTAGGGAGCAATATACAAGACTCCATGATTATGGTTATGAGCTGTTAAGGTCAAACCCTGGTTCAACTGTAAAGGTCACTAGCCAACCAAGTGTAGGTGGAGAGGAAGATAGTGAGAACATTGACATGCCTTTGACTCCACATTTCCAAATGATGTATATCTGCCTCAAGGCTTGTAAAGAAAGCTTATTCAAGAGCAGACCTATAATAGGCTTAGATGGGTGCTTCTTAAAAGGATATTATGGGGGACAGATTCTTGCAGCCATTGAGAGGGATCCTAATGACCAAATGCTCCCAATAGCCTATGTTGTAGTTGAGGGTGAAACCAAAGAGTCTTGGAGTTGGTTTTTGGAACTTTTGACCATTGATTTGGGAGGTGTCAGACTGTGCAAAACTTATACTTTTATAAGTGATCAACAAAAGGTATGACTTTGCACTTTGTATGACTTTTTATAAGTGACTTTGTATGACTTTGCACTTTGTATCATAATTCTGTATGACCACTGATCTTGTTGTATTATTACTTTGTACAGGGGTTACTTCCAGCACTTGAATAGTTATTGCCACAGGTTGACCAGAGGTTTTGTGTTAGGTAATATATTAGGTAGTATGACTGGTAGTATTTCCTGAGTTTGTCTGGTATTATCTGAGTTTGTCTATCTTTTATAGGCACTTATATAGTACTTTAGAAAGAGGTTTCCTGGTCAAAAGCTAAAGGAACTTATGTGGAAGGCTGCTAATGCAACTTATCTGAATGCGTGGGAAACATTAATGTGGGAGATGAAGGAGGTTAATGAAGAAGCATTCAAGCATCTATAGAAGATCCCACCAAGATTCTAGAGCAAATCAAGGTTCACAACTGGTCCTAGGTGTGACACTTTGGTCAACAACATGTCATAAGCTTTTAATTCAGTGTTTGTAGCTGCTAAAGTCTACCTGATGCAAAGGTGGGAATCTAACAGACAGAAAATTAGTAAATATGAAGACACCATCCTGCCCAACATAAAAAAGAAATTGGAAAAGGAGTCACAAAGAACCAACAATTGGCTAGTCAGTTAGATTGATAGGTATACATTATGATAAGTAGATTGTTAGGTATAAATTGTGTTAACCTGTCTGTATTGGTATTAGGCGCGCAGGAGAAATAAAGTATGAGGTAAGGCATACATATCTAATTGAAGAAAAGTATTATGTTCATCTGTCAAAGAAGGAGTGCTCTTGTAGAAGATGGATGTTGACTGGATTACCCTGTTGTCATGCCATAGCATGTATGAAGGATCAAAGGTTAGAAGTAGTTGAATTTGTGTCTGATTACTACAAAAAAGAGTATTATGAGGCTTGTTATGCACCAATGATTTATCCAGTCAATGGACAATCACTTTGGACCAAGACAAATGCAGTTGACCTACTCAACTTCCAAGGGCAAATTTTGGTATTAAGTGCAGCAGGTGCCATAAGGATGGCCATAACAAAGCAACCTGCAAGCTTCCAACATCAAATGCTACAACAAATACTGAGGCTACTCCAACTGCTGCACCAACACAACCTGCACCAACACAAACTGTTGCACCAACACAACCTGATCATACACCAACTGTTGCACCAACACAACCTCATCCTACTCCAACTGCCTCTACACAACTAGCACCACATGGATCTAAAAAGAGGAAAAGACTTCAAAGGGGACTCAAGCCTACTTCTAGCCAACCCTAGATTTTATGTTTATTTTAGTGTAATATATCTACTGTAGTATTTGTACTTGGGCATATAATGCCACTTTTGGTTATGGAATTGTACTTGGACATATAATGTCACTTTTGGTTATGTAATTGTATTTGTTGCTAATCTGCTATATCTGCTAATTAATCTTGTACTTGCTGCTACTTTGGTTACAAAAAGCCTCTTTGGTTATAAAGCATAATTATGGTTACAAAAAGCCTCTTTGCTACTTTGGTTACAAATAATTTTGCTGCTTCTATTTCTTTAACACTAATGCATAATTCTGTAAATCAAACTAAACATTATGCAAAATTTTGGTTACAAATAATTTTGGTTTCATTGATAATCAAACTAATATGACAAATTTACACAATTCAACTAATACAATTCAACTAAACATTATGCACATTAGACTAAACATTAGACTAAACATTATGCAGCACCCATCAAATTTAAACAATTCAACTAATGCCAAAAACTGATAAACTTCATTGATAATCACACTTGTACAAAACTGATACATTTCAACTAGTTCAAACCCTAACCAACCTAAAACAAAATTGTTACAAAGATGACATTACACAATAGACTAATTATCCCTAAAATTACACACAATTTCAACCATCCCATAATGTTCATTATCTACCTTCAACTTGTATATCTTCTTCTTTTGCTTCTGGATCTTCAAATCTCTTTCATCGATAATGTCGTCTTCGAACCACTTGAAGAAATTGCATCCTTTGTTCTCATTATTTATGAAATTTCTGCATCCCCAGAACTTTTTTCCAAAATTCACACTATTCATGTCACCTATAGTACGCAACACACAAACATCTTGGCAAAAACATACCTTGCACTTGTTTCTGTGAATTACCGAGCCAGATGTTTCGACTGAATCAGAGCTTGAAAATTTAAACATGGCAAAAACGAAGAAAAATGAAAGAAGAAGGAAAACGAAAGAAAAATGTAAACGAAAGAAGAAGGTTGAAGATTTAGGAAGTTGTCTTGAAGAAAATGCAAGCTTCAGTTAAACCCTGATAATGGTTAACCCTTTGAAGCGAGGCACACACCACACATTATAAACACCTACGTTGCCTCATTTTATGACATGACACTTTGCTGGCATTCAGACGTGGCTAAAACTAACGGATGTAGCCTAGAACTAACATAAAGGATTTATTGTGTTGACGGAACAAATATTATGGGACTATTTTGAAACGATTTTTTGTTACGGGATTAAAGGGAAACCAATAATTAAGTTATGAGACTCCTGGACTAATTATGCCTAAATTAAAATAATTTCACGTCAAATCTAATAATTAAAATTAAAATAATTATATTAATAATTGGAAAAATCAAATGCCATATGGTATTATAAAATTACCACACAACGGCCACATAAGCAATTTTTAACATTTTTTCTATAAAATCTAACTTTTTAGGTTAACAAAAATGCTTTAAGAGACTAAAACGTAATGTTTTTGAATTAAGGGACTAAATTGAAAAATATATATATGAGTTCCATCCAACACAACTTGGGTTATATATTTGAAAAAACATGTATTTAAAACCGTAGAGGTGTTTTTTATTAATTGAGTTGTTTATGCATGAATATAGATTGATTTAGTTACAATAGATGTGGTCAAATGGAAGGTAGATTCAAAGAAATGAAAATTGAGATAATGCCAAAGAACGTGTGAATGACAGTGCAAGCATTAATCAATTATATGGAAACAATCGTTCAAAAGAAATTAATAAATTGTCTCTTATAAAAATTAAAATCGGTGGTCTCTACACAGCATTCACATTGTTTTTTGTGTTGTTAATAACAATTTCTTGTCCTTTACAGACTCTATAAAGAAAGAGGCCCCCCAAAGTGTTGAATTAAAACCTTGAGATTTCACTGTGAATTTATAGTAATTTTCAGTTTCTATAAAAGGATTACATTGGGCCATATAAATAATAAATGTTCCACACTTGAACGTTGAATAATGAATAGCATAAGATAAAAAGAATCTAGTACTAGAAAATTAAATTGAAATGGAGTGGGCCCTATATACTGAACCAGAATCAGAATTAAAGAGACGAGACAATTTGAATTGTCACATTGCAGGGAGATTTTTCACCTTCAATATTGCGTGATACTTATAATGGTGAATTTGAATATTTGTTACAAAATAAATGATTGAGAATTTGTAAGTGGTTGTTCACATGTAGCACGAGATGAGTATTGAATGGGCTGGTGGGGTGGGCTTGGGCCACTCCCTGGTGGCTTCTGTCTTTGACAGCTGAAAACTGTAACTTCTTCTTTTATTGTCTTTCTTTCAACAATGGACCATGGTGTTGTGTCTCATGCATGAAAATTAACAATATTGTAGATGGTTATTTTTCCTCATTCAAACCAATATATCTATTATCTTATAGATTTTGGTGTTGTCTAAACCCCTATTCAAACTAATCTATATATAAGTGTCTAGAAATAGGTGTTTAATTTTTTATGGAAAAAGTTGAAAACTTTTCTTTAGATATTAGTGTAAATTAATTTGCACAAACTATAAATCCATTAAACATATTTTATAAATCGTCTTATTAACTATTGAATATTATTCATTATATTAAATGCATAATAAATTATAATGACCACTATTATTATTTTGATAAGTCAATTTTTTGAATATGAATATTTATTATCGATTTGGTTTTTTGAACTTTTAATAATTATTTACGAGGTAGGTAATGTTTTTTCCAATTACTTTTAATTTAGACTCAAGGATGTTTTTAGTAATTTTGGTGCTTTGGGAGTATAAGAATGGAGAGTTGAAGTCAAACTTAGGTGTATATGTGGGTTGGTAGCCTTTTTGTGTTCTGGCCCACTAATGTTTGTACTCGTTGGGCTTGCCTTTACTATCTTGATTTATTCTCATATTATTTAGAGATTTTTCTCTTGCCACCTCCCAAATCATACCTGATACTCCATTACAGTGTTTTGACTATATTACAGGGTCGATCCAACGTAATTGGAGGTCTAAGACGAATATTAAAACGAATATTTTTTTTCATTCACTATAATTAAAAATTCTTTACGTTAAATTGAAATAATATAGTAAAAAACCTTTTGTGAACAACAAGATTCAAACTCCATACCCTCTTGAATAAGAAGTTATTCACTAACCAACTATGTCATGTAAACAATTTGATAGAAATTACACTATTATCAAAATATACTATAAAATATATTTTTTGTGGCCTAAATACTCTTCAGAAAAAATAATTTTTTATGAGGCCGAATGCAAGGGCCTAACCCACCTTACCCTTGGGCCGACCCTGCTATATTATCCTTGTATATTAAAAAATTATTCACATTTTTAGTGTAGCAATCCGAAATTTTCCAAGAGTTGTGCGATTTATCGAATTTTTTTGATCAACTATTGTATTTTTACAAGAAAGTTGTATTTTTACTTGCAATTTATGATTTATAGCGGATATTTCGTTAAAACATGAATTTTTACTAGAATGTTGATATTTAATGTGAAATACATCATTTGTGTTTGTTCTTTTTGTTATAATATCGATCATTTGTTAAAATGTTGTCGTACACATATAATTTCTAAGTCGAGGGAGAAAAAGATAGACACGAAAACACTTTATGTTCCTGATCTTACCTAATCAGAAGGGTCCTCCAGAGGTCGAGCATGAACAAGGTGATGGTTGACAAAGTGAGGAGGGGTGTACCTGCAAGATACTTCGATGCTAAAGTAAGTATACGGTACAAAAATGGTAAGAGAGAGTGTTTCAAAATACCTGATCCTTTAATGAAAAAGGGTATTTATAGTGAGCCCCTGGCGCTGGGCCAAGATTCTTCCTTGGACTGGATTAGCTAGGCCCAAGGAAGAACTGCCAAGGTACGCGTAAGAGCATGTAAGACCTAACACGTGGTCTTGCCCAACGCGCCAAGCACCTGCTCGGGCAGTTGGAAGTCTTCCCGACGATGCAGAAGGTTTGCCCGACTGGGTGAGCCTTTGCCCGACATGTTGGGCCATGGCCCAACAGTGTCCTTGAGGCCCAGTCCGGACATATACCGTGGAGTGGGCGGTCAAGATCAATCGCCCGCGCAAAAGCGATTTGCCATGTTGAGTTATTCGGTAAGTCGAGGAGGACATACATCAAGTTGTCTAGTGTGCAGTGTCTTTAGTAGCCGAGGAAGTTTAGTGGGGTCGGGGAGATCTAGAGATGCTCGACGTCGTTCATAATTCTCTAAAGTGACGCATTCAAGGAATTTAAAGTGTGTCGCTTCGTTTCCTGCGCTAGGACCGACCAAGGGAGCCTAGGTAATGATTACCTAGGCGCGTCTTCCCACGCGTTTCCCCTATATATAAAGTGGGGGAACCATTTCATTTCACTTTTTCGCTCCTACGATTAACCGGACTAGCCGCCAAGAACTTCTCTCCAAACTCAACCGTCACCTCCGCTCACCACCGCTAGTTCCTCGTGTGCCACCACCATCTCCCCGCCATCATCATGTCAGGTAACCCTTCAAATCTTCTTCTTCTGATCAATTTTACATTTGGTAGGTAGTAATAGCGGTGATTTTTCTGCCTAAAGTAAGTAGATTACTATTTTAGGCTAATTTCTAGGTTTTAGATATGATTGTCCCGAGCACAATTTGAATGAGTCGGGCGAATTAAGCATATTTACATGAATAGGCCGACCATAATCATCATACTTTGATGAAGGTCGCGGTCGCCCTATGCATTCGCCGAGCAAGAATTTCTTAACTTTCTTAAGAACTTTGGGTGTTCCATGAACGCCCGAGAGGGATCTTCACCTATCCCCTCGTTGATTAGGACAACGTTAGCCAGAACTTGATGCGTTTAGCTCTTCGCCCTTTCACTTGAACTGCGATGGAAGGGTGGATTTGATGCGATGTCGAATTCATTTTTTCCTTCTGCTTTTCAGGTACGGCTAACCAAAGACAACCCGAGGAAGGAAATGTGGTCGCCTCTTCGTCCAGAAAAACGACCTGTCGTGGGTCGCCGACGAGCCATTGGACTCAGAGTCTTATTTTGTGGATGAAGGTATCCCCGTGTTCACAGTAGTCGAGGAGTTGGGTCCCGAGGATAAACCTAATTAACAGTGATATGCTCCTCAAGAAGCAGACCATATATGCTCGCATTTCCCGGGGTAACAATTCGCGTTGTATGAGTTCGCCTTTCGGGAGGCGGGGATGAGGATCCCTTTTAACGACTTTCAGATGGGGGTCGTTAGGTGGCTCAGGTTGGCACCTTCAAAACTTCATCCCAACGTTATCTCCTTTATTCGGGTGTTCGAGCTGGTCTACCGACACCTTGGGATTTGCTACACGCTGCCCCTCTTCTTCCGCGTCTTCCACCTGAAACGCTCGGGCGGAGGAGGGCATCATAACTAGGTGTCTTTCAAGCAACCCTTGAGGTTGTTTAAGACGTATGTTGATTCAGTTCGCCAATCCAAGGGGAGATGGTATTCGGTGAAACCGATTGTTGCACCCCAAAATTTGCCCTCACAAGACAAGAATTTGGGTACTAAGAGGTTCACAAGGTTCACAAGACATCTCATGAGGTTCACAAGGTTCACAAAGTTCACAATCAGTCAGAAGATTTGACATTTCCCTCAGACAATGCATCCTCCTAAGCAATGCATCCTAAACTAGGGTTTCGACTTTAATCAGGCTAAATGGACTTCCAAGACTTCAAGTGAGCTTCATAATATCTTATATGTGTTTAATAATCCCCATGACAAGTTTCAAGACTTTTCCCAAAGGTATGCTCAGTCAGATGATCAGATAGGTTAAAATCAGTCAAAGCAGTTAAAAAGTCAAACTGAGGTCAACTGTGGTCAAACCAAAGTCAAACTTCATGATTTTTTGCCAACATCAAGTATATGAAGTAAAATTCATCATTTTATCAAGGGTTGATCACGATTCATCAAGGAGATTTCAGATCATCAAGAATCAGGAGTTTCTAAATTAGGGTTTTCATAGGAAAAGTCAACTGAACTTTGACCAGCCATAACTTTCATATGCTTCATCAAAAATTTTCCATCCAAAGCTCATTTTGAAGTAAATTGAATTCTCTACAACTTTGTGTCTCACAAGCCAAGCCCAAAAATGCTTCATTTGGAAGGTATGAGTTAAGACATTATAGGTCATTTCAAAAGTCAACAAAAAGTCAACATCTTCCAAAGAGAATAACTTGATAATGGTAAAAGATATGGATATGATACCAAATAGGTTTGTTAGAGGACTCTTTAAGCTTTCCAAAATGTCCAATAACACCTTCATAGCCTTAAAATTGAGGGACTTATGTCCTTGCAAAGTTGGGAAAGTTTTGAGAGGTTTATGAAGCAAATGGGGCCTTAAAACCATAATTCACCAAATGAGCTTGCTTTTTTATGATCCAAACACTTCCATGACATCATGCACGAATTAAAATTTATTTATTCATAATATTATTCATTTTATTTTATTTATTATGATTTTTTATGTTAAAAATCATTTTAAATTAAAATAAAATATAAAAGGATGGATATTTGATTTGATTTTGGTTCTAGAAGGTCTTAATATTCATTTAAAAGTTAATTGGAATCATATAAAATAAGATCAACCAAAATAGCAAGGAGATATTAGATTTTTTTCATTATTTGAATCATATCTTTCTTCATGATCAAGCTATCCAAAAGTCCAAAGAATAGATTGGTTTTTTGACCTAATTTTCTTTTACTATATAACCACAACAACATCACAAGACAAAAAAAAGATGGAGAGCAAGAGGATGATATTCATACTTTAAAATTTCACATAATTCAAAATTAGGTTTCCACAATCCACCACTTTTACTAGTTGATTAAAGGCTGCAAATGAATCCTTGAGGTTTCCTGAACCTATTCCAATCATCCTCATCATCAAATTCATGCCAAATCATACAAACCAAATTCATATTCTTGCCTTTCTTTTGATTTTTTTCAATTTCAATGATTTACACATGATTAATTGATTTTGATTACATAATATGTTTGTTTGATTGTGTAGATGGTTTTTGGATAGTTGGATTTAAGTTTCGATGCAGGAATCATAGGGCACCATGGAAAACTAAACTATTGGTTAATCTGCTATAATCTGTTTTCGTTGATACTTCGAAGGCTGCAGTAGTGATAAGCATTACAGGATGACAGGTAAGTCAGGTAAGTACTACTGTTTCGATTTACTCCGAATTTTTTCCAGAAGTTCAGAAAAAAATCGACAAACAATACTCTTTTAGAATAAAATTCTAAAAGATTTCGACCCTCAAAATCGCAAATTACTCTTTTTTCTATTTTATTTGATTTATTTTCTATTTTCATATTCTCAAAAAAATCTAAAAAAAATTGTGCGTTCTTTATTTGATTTTATTAGATTTTTAGCATCGTTTTAATATTTTTTAGATTTTGTTTTAATCGCTTTTCTTATTTTTCATTATTTTAAAATCTGCAGCAATTTTATTTGATCCTGTTTATTTCTTTTTTTATTCTTCCAACAATATATACAAAAAATATGCAGGTGGGAGGAAGAAGATGGTGTGTGGCATGCGCTGATTGGCCTAGTGACAAAAGACCTAAGGTTGAAAGTATGAGGGCATGGGTTCAACACTCATTCCCAATATTTTGGCAAAGAAACATGGGTTCTTCATCATTTTTTTCCCCTTAATTTATCTTTTAAACATGGCTAACCTATTATTTTTAATTAACTTTTTTAACAAATCTTTTTTTATTAAATTTAGGTTATCATTTTTTTATTAGTATTATTACTTTTATATTTAGGTTTATTAAAACCTCAAACTTTTTTTTTTAATATAAAAACCTTAATCAACCTTTAAATGTTTTTTAATTTAATTAATTCTCATAATTCATTTTTCTTAGATTTATTTAATTATTAGGCTATTTTAATATAAACTGTTTATATATTTTCTTTTGTAAAACTCAACCTTGGAAAATTTTGTTTTACTAACATGTTTTTTTTTCATTTTTATTATATAATAGGTATTTGTTACACTTATTCATATGCAGGCCCACAACCTAGTGGCAAGGAACTGAGGTTTGGAGCATTTTGATGAAGAAACATGGGTGTCCCAGTGACAAAAAACTCAATGAAGCAAAAAGGGCAAACCCCCAATATTTTGGGTATCTCTAACTTTATTTTTCCCTTTTTCATCAAATTATGTATTTTCTTTGAATTTCTTTATTATTATTATTATTAAACTAATTTCTAAAAGATAAACATAATCCTTTTTTTATTTTATTTTTAAAACTTACATTTTTATTATAAACCTTAATTTTTTTTCATAAACCTTAATTTTTTCCCTAAACCCTATTTTTTTAACCCTAATTTTTATTAACTTTAATATTTAACTTAATTAAATAATTAATCATTTTTGTTATAAGTAATTATTATTTGTTTATTATTATAATTATTCTATTTTCTTCTAAATTTTTTTTCTAAATGTTTATTTAACTTAAAAAATAATATTTTCTCTTAAATTGTTATTTTTCTTTATATTTTTTCTAACCCCTTATTATTATTATTATTATTATTATTTCATTATTACTAACCATTTAAATTATTGCTTATTTATTTTCTCGTTATTATTATTTTTTCCGATTATATTGTAACTATCCCAAAGCTTTGTAATAGTTTAGGTTTATATTTTTGCTTTATTTTTATTGTAAATATATTAACTGTGTGGTTAGTAACTATAGGGTGTGCATAACATGTTTGTGATTAAAATTGACTTAGAAAATTAATTAAATAAGATAAATACTTGAAAATAAACACTCACACACGTAAGTCGATCTTTGATCGCCATCTCACTTTCTAAGGTTACCTCTCATGTTGCCTATTTCAAAAAGTCAAGTAAGGTGTCTTAAGCAAAGTCCCTTCACAAAATATCATCAAGTCCCTTCAAATTATAAGATCAAGTCCCTTGAAAGTTGCCTACGATAAATGATCTTGTCCCTTCGAATAAAAGATGATAAGTCCCTACGAATTGCTAAAGACACCTTACAGTTGCCTAAATTCAGACGTCCCTTCACATGTCCCTTACACATCCAAGGTAATGACTACCTATTCCTTAATAATAGAGATAGTCTTACCATTGAAAGAACATTCAAGAACAATAAAGATTTAATCATTAGGGTAGGTTCCACTTAAGTACTTGCTCACTCATTCAAAACATTTCATTACATTTCACATTTCAAACAAATTTTCAAAACAAAGTCTTTATATATATCCGTACAAGGATCATTATAAAGTACTTAAGAAAATTTTTAATCACACACTACACTTCTCAAAACAGTTTAAAGTGAGCTATGTAAGTAAGAGCCCATGGATAACCATGGATGTAAAGGGTGCTAACACCTTCCCTTTACATAACCTACCCCCCGAACTCAAAAATCTTTTAAGGTCTTTCCTGTTCTTTTATGCCCTTTCCTTTGGATAAAATAAAAGTCGGTGGCGACTCTTGCTATCCGCAACATTTAACTAAAGTCAGTTCTCCCACTGTGTTACAGAACTGGCGACTCTGCTGGGGACTTGTTAAAAGAGGGGTACCCTTAGGAATTAAATCACTTTAAACTTGTTTTCTTTGTTTGCTTTACTTTACTTGTTGGGTGCTCTTATGTGTGAAAGATTCTAACTCGGATCTAGTGTACCTTAGGTAAATGGCAATAGACCAAGGAAACTGTACGGCGTATACCGATATGGTTGATCTGGTGGTCATAGTTAGTGTGACTTCTTGGTTGGTGCTTATGTTCCTTAAGTCAAGTTGAGGATAATATGAGGCTGCCATATGTTGTCAATGCACTAACTAACTTTTAGAACCCTAGTCATCCCATCTTGGCCTTTAGAAAGTAGTGAGATAACTGGCTTTGGTGAAGACTGAAGTTGGTTGATACTCGATACTACGCTCATTGAGATTCTAAACTTGGAGGGTTTTGGTTGGCAAGTAAGCTGCCTACTGAACAACCACCCTTGTGAAGGATCAATGATATTGAGATCCCTTAGAACCCGGTTACTTTTGTAGGACAGGATGAACCATCTAAACTTCAGGGGAGGGTACTTACCTTTGAACCTCATGCAAGCCTTTAAACCTAGGGCTATGGTGTGACTTGTATGTGTGTGCCACATGTTTGTGATTGAGCATAACATCATAGCATCATCATGCATCATAAGCATAGCATTTTCACTAACCATTTCAAGGACCAAAGGATTTATCTTTGTTCTTTGTTGCAGGTTATGGCTTCTGCTCGTAGGAATACCATCCGGATCAACTTTGTAGGAATACCTCCCAAGCTTAAAGAATTGGTTTCCCAAGTTTCTGAAAACTCTCAGTTCATTAAGAGACATGGTCACCTATTGGATCTAGTCACTTCAGGGTTCAATGAAGACATGATGAGTGTTCTGTTTCAGTTCTTTGATCCTAAGCACCATTGCTTCACATTCCCCGACTATCAACTGGTTCCTACAATGGAAGAGTTCTCCAAACTATTGGGTATACCTATCTTTGATCAGAGACCCTTCATAGGCTTGGAGAAAGAGCCTAAACCTGAAGTCATTGCTGCAGCCCTACATTTGAAGAAATCAGACATTGTCCTAGAAACGAGGAGTGGAGTTAAGGGTATTCTTGCTAAGGTGTTAATGGAGAAAGCTCAAGTGTTCTTGAAGGCTATGAGCTATGATGATTTTGAGGAGATTTTAGCCTTGTTGATTTATGGCTTGGTGTTGTTCCCCAGTCCAGATCAGTTCATAGACGTTCACGCCATCAACATATTTCTGACTCATAATCCAGTGCCTACATTACTTGGAGACATCTTACACTCTTTTCATACCCGTACTACGAAGGCACGAGGAACTCTGATGTGTTGTATACCTCTATTGTCCAGGTGGTTTATTTCTCACCTTCCTCGATCAGTGATGAAGAATGAACAAGGGTTCAGGTGGTCCAAGAGGATTATGTCACTTTCTCATTCAGATATTCATTGGTGCTCTAGATCTATGGAGAATGTTACTATCATTGACCGTTGTGGGGAGTTCCCTAATGTGCCACTCCTTGGCATAAGAGGGGGCATTACCTACAATCCTTCTTTAGCTCTACGTCAGTTTGGTTACGCTCGGAGTGATGGTCCTCATGACATGCTTATTCAGGGTATTGTGTTCAACTACGACAACGATCTTCAAGGTTACCGTCAAAGGTTTATACGAGCATGGGGTAAAGTGAACAAGGTTGACAGCAAGACTCTGGAACCCAAGTACACTATTCCTATGGAACCTTATCTCAGATGGGTGTGATCTCGTGCTCAGACTCTTATGATGCCATATCCTGCTATCCTGCCAGTTACTATGGAGCCCGTTGCTGAAGGAGATAATTCCTATATCATTCTTCATCCAGACATGCCCACTGACATGGAGGAGTTACAGAGGTCCTGGATCCAGTTGAAGTAGCAAAGGGATACTTTTGAGACTCATTACAAAGCAAGTCAAGAAAGAATCCTGGAGTTAACAAAACAACTTCACGAGGAGCGGAATCTCAACTCATACCTCAACACAAAGAGGAAACGTCCATGGGAGACTTAAAACCCAATTTTTTGAATTCATTTCATTTTTATTGTAAGCCCAAGGGGCAAACAAGTTTATTGATTACTAATAAAAGTTTACTTTCTGGTTGTTTAAACAAATTTAAATCCTGCGGTCCTTGAAAACATTGCATATGCATACCATATCATTGCATCATAGGTTTCTTATGAACGGGTAACTTATCTTCTCGCTGTTTATTTTAAGAAATGGATCTCGAACAATCTGTCAAAGATCTTCAAGCTCGGAATGCTCAGTTTCAAGAAGTGATTATGAATTTGTCCAAGGGGCAAGAAGAGTTGAAAGCACTCCTCTCTAAGGACATGAAGAAGAAGAATCCTGAGGACAACAAGGATGATCAACTGAAACAACTACAAGCTGAGATGGCAGAGATGAGGATCCAGATGAATGGCCAAATGGCTCTTATCCAAAGTTTGGCCTAGGGGAAAGAAGAGCTGAGAAGCTTTGTCAATAAGCTTCGATATAACGGAGTTGGGAATCTAATCATCAGTCAACCTCCGTTGAAACAAGCTGACTTGGCTGAAAGGAAAGTAAGGATAAGAGAAGGAAAGAGACAGGCTACTACTGACCATCCTTCAATGGAAGAAAGAAGGCCTTGTAGGGTTAATCCACTTCTATACAAGGAATGTAGAAGACAGTTCATCCGGTTCAGCACACCAATGTCACAAGTTTTGTAATGCCTGTTGGAGATGAAGTTGATTTCCTTGGAAAATTCTCCCAAAAATCCTAATACCTCTTCTCCTCGCTATAATCCCAAAGCAAGGTGTATGTACCACTCCGACAGTCCCGGACACGACACAAATAATTGTTGGGCATTGAAGAATAAGATTCAAGACCTAATTTACGAAGGAATACTCGAGGTTACTCCAGAAGGCCAGGTTGAGTTCTTCTATCGTCTATCAAGCATCAATGTTTCCAGATAACTGGAGTGACGGGTTTAGAGGAAGAGGCTTTGAGAACATTTGAATTTTCGTTTGTAATTTCTTTTGTTTGCCTAAACACTTACTATTATGTTAAACTTTTGTTTTCATTAATGCATTGCATATGTTTGTCTTGAATTAATCCATTCGTTTCACTATATTTAACTATGCTTTTTTATTTCTATCTTGTGATATTTAACTCCTGATAAAGCTATAAGCCTGTAGAGGGAGGATGACGAAAACAATACTATAATATTAGGTAGCATGCTTTTGAACAGACTATGTTGACGATGTACAGGCATTGTTTCAATTCCTAAACAGTGGAGATATAAGGAAGTTAATCCCTAGTCAACCCTTTTGAGCCTATGAAGTAAGAGTTTTTATTCTTGCACAAATTAAAACCCTTATTCATAACCCGGGGCAGGGTAGTTACTCGGTTAACTCAAATATGCCAATTATCTGTGTTGTACACAACTAATGATGGTTCTCTGTAATCATTAAACCTGACAGTCAATATCCAGCAAAAGAAAAACCCACTAAGTCAAAACCTATGCAGAAGACTTAGTAAAAAAAAATTTAGAAATCCCGCTGACTGTAATCTTGAAACAAACAGTTCAGGCAAAAGGAAGGGATAATAAAGCAAAAGAAAAAAGAGGTCACTATGAATTCTCAACAAAGAAAGATGACTGAATGTTCAAATAAATTTTTGGTTTCTGAACCATCATAAATGTCAGTGTTACAATTCCAAACTCCTTTGAGCCTCAATGCATAAGTTAACTGAGTATAGGACTGAAGAACATCATGGAGATTGGGTTGGGTACAAATAAAATTTGAGCCTTTATCCTTTGTTTCTTAAACCATGAACCAGGCCACGTTATAACCCTTTAAAAGTCCTAACTGAAGCATGGTTAGTTCGAAAGCGTACTGCTACAAAAAGGTATCCTGACTCCTTTAGGGCTTATTATAAAACTTGAGTTAATATCCCAGTTTTCACAAAAAAAATTGTTTTTCTAAAATAACTCTTTTTCAAAACTTCAAGACAGACATAAGCATTGCATTTTTGAATATATTTGTTTACATATACCTGAGTGTTTGATAAACAGAGAAACTTACAAGATGAATGTTCAAAGTCCTTCCGATAAACAAAGTTGCTTCCTGGATCAAAGTCCATATATACAAAGGGGCATAGTCATTATCTCCCAATCAAGGGGGCAGGCCATGATACTGCCTAACTCATTCGGGGCAATCAGGTCCAGATTCAACAATGCTTAAGTAGCCAGGGGAAGATCTCCTCATCTATCTGAATTACCAAGGGTAACATTACGAAGTTCATGATGTCAGAGGGCATATTATTGTGGGGGAATTCTACTTATTTCTCTTAAGGTAACTACATTCAGATACTTCCAATATGGGACAATTCATCCTCAACCAAGGGGCAATGCTTTCTTTTCAAATCTAATACCCGGAGCGTATATGGTCCATCACAATTTGAAGACACGTTCCTCTCATTGTATTACCTTGATATTGGATTCTCAGCAGAAGCCATTGTGGAAATTAATTGTCTACGCCAGTAGTATCAGATGGTGTCAGTATCATGTCTTCAGATCCAGATATGAGGATTTCTGGGAAGGTATTCAGGAAAGTTAAGAATCTCAGGAGCTCTAAATCCAATTGGTTATACACTCTCGAAATTGAAACGATTCTGTTTTCAAGTTCAGCTTTACTTTTCCCTCTGAATCCAGATTTACTTTTACCCTATTTACATAAGCGAAACGTCCATTGGTTGTGTTTGAATGTATGTATGCTTTTGAATATGATTGATGTTTACTAGAAATGCATAAATGCTTAATATGATTGATGTTTACCAGAAATGCATGAAAATGCAGTAATAGTATTTACTAAGGACGAACGAGGGTAGTAGTTCAACGAAGCTTCGCCGGTTCATCCCCACCAGACAGCTACAAGTCCCCAAGTAGGACAAATCCATATTCATAAATACTTCAAGTCACATCTCCCCTGGAATTTATATCCATCTCTTTTATCCTCAGACGGATAGTCGGGAATTTATTCTTTCAATAGGAGTACGAAGAACGAAGACGGGAGGTTATGGATACCATACTATCGAACGAAGACGGGAAGTTATGGATACCATACTATCGAACGAAGACGGGAGGTTATGGATACCATACTATCGAACGAAGGTAGAAATTCAACGAAGCTTCGCCGGTTCATCCCCACAAGATAACTACAAACCCCCAGCAGGGAAAATCTATCTTTATAGATACTTCAAGTTATATCTCCCCTTGAATTTATGTCCATCTCTTTTATCCTCAGTCGGGATACTCAGGAACTTATTCCTTCAATAGAAATACGGCAAACGAAGACGGGAGGTTATAAATACTATACTATCAAACAAGACGGGAACGAGTTCCTCATATTCTTCAGCAACGAATCGGGATTTATTTTCCCTAGCCAGCAGTTGTTATACAAAGATATTCAGACACTTCAGGCTACATGATTCATACATACATCATTTATATCATACCATAACATACATATCCATAAATGCATAATACATTACTTAAGTGCATCATACTATGCATGCATACATAATGCATAAGCTAATATTTTCCTTGCAGGATAGTTATATGCAGGTAACACAATATCAACAACTTACAACGGGTCAGAAATGATCCATACACTACTCAAGATGTCCTCGAATAGCAGGCAAACGGTTTGTAAAAAGATCCATTCCCTGGTTCAAGATATCTTTCAGAAGAACAAATCCTGACGTTCTTTTGGCTCCTTGTTCAAGACTTTTTCAGAAGAACAAATCCTGACGTTCTTTTGACCCTTAAGAGCAAATCCTGACGCTCTTTTGGCCTCTTGTTCAAGACTTTTTTCAGAAGAACAAATCCTGACGTTCTTTTGACCCTTAAGAGCAAATCCTGATGCTCTTTTGGCCCCTTGTTCAAGACTTTTTCAGAAGAACAAATCCTGACGTTCTTTTGACCCTTAAGAGCAAATCCTGATGCTCTTTTGGCTCCTTGTTCAAGATTTTTTCAGAAGAACAAATCCTGACGTTCTTTTGACCCTTAAGAGCAAATCCTGACGCTCTTTTGGCCCCTTGTTCAAGACTTTTTTCAGAAGAACAAATCCTGACGTTCTTTTGACCCTTAAGAGCAAATCCTGACCCTCTTTTGGCCTCTTGTTCAAGACTTTTTTCAGAAGAACAAATCCTGACGTTCTTTTGACCCTTAAGAGCAAATCCTGACGCTCTTTTGGCCCCTTGTTCAAGACTTTTTCAGAAGAACAAATCCTGACGTTCTTTTGACCCTTAAGAGCAAATCCTGACGCTCTTTTGGCCCCTTGTTCAAGATTTTTTCAGAAGAACTAATCCTGACGTTCTTTTGACCCTTAAGAGCAAATCCTGACGCTCTTTTGGCCCCTTGTTTAAGACTTTTTCAGAAGAACTAATCCTGACGTTCTTTTGACCCTTAAGAGCAAATCCTGACACTCTTTTGGCCCCTTGTTCAAGACTTTTTCAGAAGAACTAATCCTGACGTTCTTTTGACCCTTAAGAGCAAATCCTGACGCTCTTTTGGCTCATTGTTCAAGACTTTTTCAGAAGAACAAATCCTGACGTTTTTTTTGACTCTTAAGAACTAATCCTGACGTTCTTTTGACCTTGGAGAGTAGGCAAACGGTCTGTACAAAGACCCATTCCCTAATCCAAGATATTTCCAGAAGAGATAATCGCCACGAAGATTTATTTCTACTGGTCCATTCAACAACTCAAATCATGTTGCATAAATGATTCAGAGACGGCTTATACAAAGACCTAGTACTGATATCCAGTATCAACATCAGAACATCACCACATCCAGATATTTTAGATGGCATCTTTAAGCCCATCTCCGGTTCATCCTGATGGCATCTCTAAGCCCATCTCCAGTTCTTCCAAGTGGCATCTTCAAGCCCACTCAAGCATAGACAACTAATCATCAGTATCACTTTACGTGCCGGCGAGTGCAAATTTTTGGGCTTTTGTGTTAAATCCCCTTTAGCCTTCCAGGTCACGAATGGCACATATACCAATCTAACCCCTCAGGTTTCAGAAAATTGAACAGGGGCAGCTGTTGCACCCCAAAATTTGCCCTCACAAGACAAGACTTTGTGTACTAAGAGGTTCACAAGGTTCACAAGACATCTCATGAGGTTCACAAGGTTCACAATCAGTCAGAAGATTTGACATTTCCCTCAGACAATGCATCCTCCTAAGCAATGCATCCTAAACTAGGGTTTCGACTTTAATAAGGCTAAATGGACTTCCAAGACTTCAAGTGAGCTTCATAACATCTTATATGTGTTTAATAATCCCCATGACAAGTTTCAAGACTTTTCCCAAAGGTTTGCTCAGTCAGATGATCAGATAGGTTAAAATCAGTCAAAGCAGTTAAAAAGTCAAACTGAGGTCAACTGTGGTCAAACCAAAGTCAAACTTCATGAGTTTTTTCCAAAATCAAGTATATGAAGTAAAATTCATCATTTGATCAAGGGTTGATCATGATTCATCAAGGAGATTTCAGATCATCAAGAATCAGGAGTTTCTAAATTAGGGTTTTCATAGGAAAAGTCAACTGAATTTTGACCAGCCATAACTTTCATATGCTTCATCAAAAATTTTCCATCCAAAGCTCATTTTGAAGGAAATTGAATTCTCTACAACTTTGTGTCTCACAAGCCAAGCCCAAAAATGCTTCATTTGGAAGGTATGAGCTAAGACATTATAGGTCATTTCAAAAGTCAACAAAAAGTCAACATCTTCCAAAGAGCATAACTTGATAATGGTAAAAGATATGGATATGAGACCAAAGAGGTTTGTTAGAGGACTCTTTAAGCTTTCCAAAATGTCCAAGAACACCTTCATAGCCTTAAAATTGAGGGACTTATGTCCTTGCAAAGTTGGGAAAGTTTTGAGAGGTTTATGAAGCAAATGGGGTCTTAAAACCATAATTCACCAAATGGGCTTGCTTTTTTATGATCCAAACACTTCCATGACATCATGCACGAATTAAAGTTTATTTATTCATAATTTTATTCATTTTATTTTATTTATTATGATTTTTTATGTTAAAAATCATTTTAAATTAAAATAAAATATAAAAGGATGGATATTTGATTTGATTTTGGTTCTAGAAGGTCTTAATATTCATTTAAAAGTTAATTGGAATCATATAAAATAAGATCAACCAAAATAGCAAGGAGATATTAGATTTTTTTTCAATATTTGAATCATATCTTTCTTCATGATCAAGCTATCCAAAAGTCCAAAGAATAGATTGGGTTTTTGACCTAATTTTCTTTTACTATATAACCACAACAACATCACAAGACAAAAAAAAAGGATGGAGAGCAAGAGGATGATATTCATACTTTAAAATTTCACATAATTCAAAATTAGGTTTCCACAATCCACCACTTTTACTAGTTGATTAAAGGCTGCAAATGAATCCTTGAGGTTTCCTGAACCTATTCCAATCATCCTCATCATCAAATTCATGCCAAATCATACAAACCAAATTCATATTCTTGTCTTTCTTTTGATTTTTTTCAATTTCAATGATTTACACATGATTAATTGATTTTGATTACATAATATGTTTGTTTGATTGTGTAGATGGTTTTTGGATAGTTGGATTTAAGTTTCGATGCAGGAATCATAGGGCACCATGGAGAACTAAACTATTGGTTAATCTGCTGCAATCTGTTTTCGTCGATACTTCGAAGGCTGCAGTAGTGATAAACATTACAGGCTGACAGGTAAGTCATGTAAGTACTACTGTTTCGATTTACTCCGAATTTTTTCCAGAAGTTCAGAAAAAAATTGACAAACAATACTCTTTTAGAATAGAATTCTAAAAGATTTCGACCCTCAAAATCGCAAATTCCTCTTTTTTCTATTTTATTTGATTTATTTTCTATTTTCATATTCTCAAAAAAATCTAAATAAAATTGTGCGTTCTTTATTTGATTTTATTAGTTTTTTAGCATCGTTTTAATATTTTTTAGATTTTATTTTAATCATTTTTCTTATTTTTCATTATTTTAAAATCTGCAGCAATTTTATTTGATCCTGTTTATTTCTTTTTTTATTCTTCCAACAGTATATACCAAAAATATGCAGGTGGGAGGAAGAAGATGGTGTATGGCATGCGCTGATTGACCTAGTGACAAAGACCTAAGGTTGAAAGTATGAGGGCATGGTTCAACACTCATTCCCAATATTTTGGCAAAGAAACATGGGTTCTTCATCATTTTTCCCCCTTAATTTATCTTTTAAACATGGCTAACCTATTATTTTTAATTAACTTTTTTAACAAATCTTTTTTTATTAAATTTAGGTTAACATTTTTTTATTAGTATTATTACTTTTATATTTAGGTTTATTAAAACCTCAAAATTTTTTTTTTATATAAAAACCTTAATCAACCTTTAAATGTTTTTTTAATTTAATTAATTCCCATAATTCATTTTTCTTAGATTTATTTAATTATTAGGCTATTTTAATATAAATTGTTTATATATTTTCTTTTGTAAAACTCAACCTTGGAAAATTTTGTTTTACTAACATGTTTTTTTTTCATTTTTATTATATAATAGGTATTTGTTACACTTATTCATATGCAGGCCCATAACCTAGTGGCAAGAAACTGAGGTTTGGAGCATTTTGATGAAGAAACTGGGTGTCCCAGTGACAAAGAACTCAATGAAGTAAAAAGGGCAAACCCCCAATATTTTGGGTATCTCTAACTTTATTTTTCCCTTTTTCATCAGATTATGTATTTTCTTTGAATTTCCTTATTATTATTATTATTAAACTAATTTCTAAAAGATAAACATAATCCTTTTTTCATTTTATTTTTAAAACTTACATTTTTATTATAAACCTTAATTTTTTTTCATAAACCTTAATTTTTTCCCTAAACCCTAATTTTTTTTAACCCTAATTTTTATTAACTTTAATATTTAACTTAATTAAATAATTAATCATTTTTGTTATAAGTAATTATTATTTGTTTATTATTATAATTATTCTATTTTCTTCTAAATTTTTTTTCTAAATGTTTATTTAACTTAAAAAATAATATTTTCTCTTAAATTGTTATTTTTCTTTATATTTTTGCTAACCCCTTCTTATTATTATTATTATTTCATTATTACTAACCATTTAAATTATTGCTTATTTATTTTCTCGTTATTATTATTTTTTCCAATTATATTGTAACTATCCCAAAGCTTTGTAATAGTTTAGGTTTATATTTTTGCTTTATTTTTATTGTAAATATATTAACTGTGTGGTTAGTAACTATAGGGTGTGCATAACATGTTTGTGATTAAAATTGACTTAGAAAATTAATTAAATAAGATAAATACTTGAAAATAAACACTCACACACGTAAGTCGATCTTTGATCGCCATCTCACTTTCTAAGGTTACCTCTCATGTTGCCTATTTCAAAAAGTCAAGTAAGGTGTCTTAAGCAAAGTCCCTTCACAAAATATCATCAAGTCCCTTCAAATTATAAGATCAAGTCCCTTCAAAGTTGCCTACGATAAATGATCTTGTCCCTTCGAATAAAAGATGATAAGTCCCTACGAATTGCTAAAGACACCTTACAGTTGCCTAAATTCAGACGTCCCTTCACATGTCCCTTACACATCCAAGGTAATGACTACCTATTCCTTAATAATAGGGATAGTCTTACCATTGAAAGAACATTCAAGAACAGTAAAGATTTAATCATTAGGGTAGATTCCTCTTAAGTACTTGCTCACTCATTCAAAAACATTTCATTACATTTCACATTTCAAACAAATTTTCAAAACAAAGTCTTTATATATATCCGTACAAGGATCATTATAAAGTACTTAAGAAAATTTTTAATCACACACTACACTTCTCAAAACAGTTTAAAGTGAGCTATGTAACTAAGAGCCCATGGATAACCATGGATGTAAAGGGTGCTAACACCTTCCCTTTACATAACCTACCCCCCGAACTCAAAAATCTTTTAAGGTCTTTCCTGTTCTTTTATGCCATTTCCTTTGGATAAAATAAAAGTCGGTGGCGACTCTTGCTATCCGCAACATTTAACTAAAGTCAGTTCTCCCACCGTGTTACACCGATCACCCAATATTCTTTTGACAATCTCTACTTCCGTAAACGAGATGCAAAAGGCGTGAAGCAGTTGATGTCGAAGATCCCCCTTAGATGGAAGTCAGACCATTTTGATCTGTCGACCAGTCATTACCGTGTCCAACACGCGAGTCTGGGGACCGAGGACAAGTTGACTTACCAAAAATTGGTGGACTATGTCCAAAGTTTCAACTTAGCGGTTTGCGTAGACCGGCCAGACAACCCTTACATAGGTGACGATGGATTTCCCATCCTATAACCTCGTCTTATTAACACCAAAGCCTTGCTCGAGTGTGATACAGACGAGGAAACTATTTGGTTATTAGGTAGAGTCTCTCAGCTTTTCCTGCTCCTCTTGCAGGAAGTATGTCCTCAGCAAAGGAGCGGGTATTAAAGTTGGCCAACCAGGCCGGGGCCCCAGGCAGGGTTCCAACAAAGAGGAAAAAGAAAGTTACAAGTCGCGTCCAGGAGGTTACGACGGAGCATGGGGTCGGTGGCTCCAGTACTTCCAGCTCGGCCCCTGACTCCCCCAAGCAGTCGCGCAACAAGTTTCTCCGATATCAATACCGGATAGCCCTCCACCGTTTGTCAACTCCCCTCACTCAAAGTGCCAGCGGATATATAGGTCTCTTTCCCGATCAAATCTGAGGGTTATATCATGGTGGAGGCAAGGGAGTTATCTGCTGCCCCTTGCTATCTGGAGAGGGATTTCTTAAAGTCTGAGGGTTATGTCATGGTGGAGGCGCCTGAAGCGAAAACCTTGCTCGACCAGGATGCTACCGACAGGCGGGCAGGTCTGGCCTGGGATATTATTGTCGTTATCCGGGTTATGGAGACGGCTTTGGTGATGTCCGACACCACTGTCTCCATTGCTGTTTTTGGAGGAAGCACTTCAGACAACAAGGGCTGAGAAGGATAAGCTCTCCAAGGATCTGTCTGACTGCAAGGAGGAGCATAAACTTCAAGAAGGGTTGAGCTCGGAGTTGGATAAGGCCAAGTGTGAGCGAGACACCTTAAAAGAGGAGAACAAGAGCCTGAAGGAGCAGGCAGTCGAGCTCAATAAGGCGGTCGAGGAGAATGGGCATCTCCAGGCACGACTTGCGTTGCTAGAAGGTGTGATCCGTCCTCTTAAGGATGAGAATGAAGAAGAGTTGGCCCTTCGTACCCGCGGCGAGTTGGTCGTTTAAGATCCGGGAGCTCTGCGCAGATCTGGTGGTCGTCTTCAAAGAAGGATTTGATAACACTATTGACCAACTCAAGGTCGTGAATCCTGGGCTTGTGACCGATGAAACGACTCATAACTATAGCATGACTGATGGAGAGATTGTTTGTCCCTTTGTACCTGAGGAGGAGCTGGAGGAGCTGGACGACGACAATAACGAGGAAGAGTAGGACCGGGCAGCGACCCTTAGTTTATTTTGACCTTCTGGCCTGCATGCCTGTTTTTGATTTTGTTGTAATGGCCTGCGCGCCCCCTTTGTATGTACTTGAACGACCGAGTTTTGGCTGGATTTGAATATAATATTTTGTTCATCATTTTATGGTGTTTGTAACCTTTGTTTGAATTAATGTTTGTTTGAACTGTTTTGCTCGACTGCATAGGCTTGTCAGTTTAGGGAACCGGCGAGGTGGCGAGTTTTACGTCCGCTGCAAATCGGGACTAGGTTCGCGATTGGACACCCTGATCCCGGGGCTTGGGACTTCCCATCGTGAGTTGGGTGCCCTACCGACATGGTACTGCGATGTTGGAGCTCGTTTGAGATGTCCAACCTCGGGGAGGGTTGTGCTCGCCTTATGTGGGTGTTATCCTCATTTTCGATTGGTGATGAAGGTTTGTGGTCGTACCTCTCACGCCTTCATAAGTTGTTTTAGCTGTAGTACTGCTTAAGTTTTTCTGCATTCCATGGTCGATCAAGTTCTTCACCTTGTAGGTTTCCAAGGTAATAGGGCCCGTGCAGGAAGTCGAGCTCAACAAGGCGGTCGAAGCGAATGGGCATCTCTGGGCACGACTTACGTTGCTAGTAGGTGTGATCCGTCCTCTTGAAGATGAGAATGAAGAAGAGTTGGCCCTTCGTACCCATGACGAGTTAGTCGGCAAGATCCGGGAGCTCTGCGCAGATCTGATGGTCGTATTCAAAGAAGGATTTGATAACGCTACTGACCAACTCAAGGTCGTGAATCATGGGCTTGTGACTGAGGGAACGACTCACAACTACAGCGTGACTGATGGGGAGATTGTCTGTCCCTTTATCCCTGAGGAGGAGCTGGAGGAGGAAGACGACGACAACAACGAGGAAGAGTAGGACCGGGCAATGACCCTTAGTTTATTTTGACCTTCTAGCCTGCGTGCCTGTTTTTTATTTTGTAGTTATGGCTTGCGCGCCCCCTTTGTATGTACTTGAACAGCCGGGTTTTGGCTGGATTTAAAGATAATATTCTGTTCGGCATTTTATGGTGTTTGTTACCTTTGTTTGAATTAATGTTTGTTTGAACTGTTTTGCTCGACTGCATAGGCTCGTCGGTTTAGGGAACCGGCGAGGTGGCGGGTTTTACGTCCGCCGCGAATCGGTAATATGGTCGCGATTGGACACCCTGATCTCGGGGCTTGGGCCTTCCCATCGCGAGCTGGGTGCCCTTCCGACATGGTACTGTGACGTTAGAGTTCGTTTGAGATGTCCAACATCAGGGAGGGTTGTGCTCGCCTTATGTGGGTGTTATCCTCCCTTTTAATTGGTGACGAAGGTTTGTGGTCGTACCTCCCACCCCTTCCTAAGCTGTTTTAGCTATAGTACTGCTTAAGTTTTTCTGCATTCCATGGTCGAGCAAGTTCTTCACCTTGTAGGTTTCCAAGGTAATAGGCCTCGTTGTCTGTCTTATCTCGGACACAATACGAGCCTTCCCGGTTAGCGGCTAGCTTGCCTTCCCGTGGGTTTTTCTGGTTCTGTCTGAGAACCAGGTTGCCTACTTAGAATTCTATTTTTATGACTTTCGCATCTTGGCATAAATATATTTTCTGTTTAAGTGAAGCTTCCCGTAGGGCTTCTTCGGAGCGGATTTTCTCGACGAGGTCTAGATCGACTCGTAACGTTTTGTCGTTTAACTCCTCGTCGAGGGGTGCTTCTGTGTGCCGCGTCGAATCTCAAATTTCTACCGGGATGACCGTCTCGGTACCGTATGTTACCCTGAACGGGGTCTCCCTGGTTGTGGAATATGGTGTCGTGCGATATGCCCAAAGGACACTGTGTAGTTCCTCGACCGATGATTTTTTCGCTTCGCCGAGTCTACGTTTCCATCCTCGTAGGATTACCTTGTTAGTTGCCTCAGCTTGGCCGTTAGTTTGATGGTGCTCGACGGACGTGAAGTGCTGTTTTGTGCCTAAACCGGCAACGAAGTCTTGGAATCTTCCGTCCATGAACTGTGTCCCGCTGTCTGTGATAAGGACTTGGGGTATGCCAAAGCGTGCGCGGATGTTTCTTTTGAAGAACCGGAGAATGTTCTGTGCTGTTATTTTGGTCAGGGCTTCTGCTTCGATCCACTTCGTAAAGTAGTCCACCCCTATGATGAGGTATTTGTTTTGGTATGAACCAGTCACGAAAGGCCCGAGGATTTCCATCCCCCACCATGTGAATGGCCATAGAGAGAAGAGTGTCTTCAACTTATTGGGGGGCGCGAGGTGCATGTCGGCGTGTCTTTGGCACTTGTAACATTTTTTGAAATGTTCCTTAGAGTCGTGTTGCATTGTCGGCCAGTAATAGCCTGCTCGCATGGCTTTCCGCGCCAGTGATTTCCCACCGAGATGCTGAGCATTGATCCCCCTGTGGATTTCTCCCAGTATGTCGGGGACTTTTTCCTCTTCGACGCACTTGAGTAACGAAATGGAGAATCCCCTTCGGTAGAGTTTGCTCTCGAGGAGTACGTATGAGCACGCCCATCTTTTGGTCGCGACTTCCTCTTTGGGGTCCGTAGGGAGTTCGTCTTTCGTGAGATAGTTGTAAATGGGAATCATCTAACAATGAGCGTCACCAATTGCGTTTACTTCGAGCGGGGAAGGTGACCGTTCGATGCTCGGTCGGGGAAGGATTTCCTGAATCACAAAATTATTCCCGTCGTTCTTCCGCGTACTCGCTAGTTTAGACAGGACATCTGCATGCGTGTTGTGCTCGCGGGGGACGTGTTGGACTTCCCATGCATCGAATTTTTCGAGTTTATCTTTCACTAAGGCTAAGTATTCAATGATATTGTGATTCTTAGCCTGATATTCTCCTCGTACATGTGATGCCATGAGTTGAGAGTCAGTTGATATCTTCACTTCTTTCGCCCCTAACTCCTCGACTAATCTTAAACTCGCGAAGAATGCTTCATACTCAGTCTGGTTATTAGAGGTCGGGAAGGCCAATGCCAGGGATACCTTGATCAAAATACCATCTTCGTTTTCGAGGATGATACTTGCGCCACTGCTTGTCGAGCTGGAAGCACCGTCGACAAAGATTGTCCACTTGTTGGTGTCGCTAGTTGGGGTCGGGCTATGCATCATCTCTGCAATGAAAAATCAGCCAGGACCTGAGCTTTCATGACTTTCTTACTTTCATATTGGATGTCGAACTCCGATAGCTCCAGCGACCATTTCAGCATTCGACCGGCCATGTCTGGTCAGCCGAGGAGTTGCTTGATGGGTTGGTCGGTTCAGACTTTAATCGTGTGGGAAATGAAGTAATGTCGTAGTCTCCTTGCGGAATTTATTAAGGCTAAGCCAACTTTCTTGATCTGTTGATACATGAGATTGGGACCTTGGAGGGCTTTGCTCGTGAAATAAATAGGTTTTTGCCCATCAACGGTTTCTCGGATGAAGACGACATTGACAACCTCAGTTGCTACAAATAGATAGAGATATAGAGTTTCTTTTTCTAGTGGCTGGGATTGGACCGGTGATTCGGAGAATGCCCTTTTTTTCCAGATGGAGCAGCGCCTGCTCGCACTCTTCGGTCCACTCAAAGGTGGCTTCTTTTCGTAATAGTTTGAAGAAATGCAAGGCGTGTTGAACGGACTTGGTGAAGAAGCGGGACAAGGAGACGAGCATGCCATTGAGGGATTAAATGTATTTCTTCGAGTTTGGGGTTGGGAACTCCGAAAATGCCCGACATTTGTCGGGGTTGGCCTTAATCCCACGCTAGGTGAGATAGAAGCCGAGGAATTTCCCTGCCCGGACATCGAAGGTGCATTTTTCGGGATTAAACCTCATTTTGCATTGTCTCTCCTGCTTGAAAACCTTTTGGAGTTGTTGCGTATGATCGAGCAACGCCTTTGCTTCAGTGGCCGACACCACAATGGTTCCTTCAACGTTGAAGAAATCCCGCTCCATATAACAAGGGGAAACTGATAGCTCCCCTGGTCGCCAGACGAACTACCGCCCACGAAATTTGACTGGGCAAGCGATCCATCGGTCCGCTAGCACTTCGAGCGAGGAGAATTGACGAACAATGGAGGATTGTCCGGTATTGAGATTGGGGAGATTTGTTGGGGGATTGCTTGAGGGGAGTTAGGGGTCGGGCTGGAGGTACTGGAGCCACCAAGCCCATGCTTCGTCGCTACCTCCTGGACGCGACGTGTAACCTTCTTCTTCTTTGTTGGAACCCTGGCCTGATTGGCCAACTTCAATACACGCTCCCTGACTGTGGGCATCTTGCCTGCAAAATAAAAGAGGATCAACAAAACAAATAGAACAATAGAAGGAGCAAGAGGACCAACTAACACTACCTAACAACCGAACAACCTCTTCTTCCGTACTACACTCGAGCATGGCTTTGGTATTAATTAGCCGAGATTCTAGGATGGGTGACCCATCCTCGCCTAGGTAGGGGTTGCCCGATCTATCTACGCATATAGCCGGAAGGAAACTATGGACATAATCCACCAGTTTTTTATAAGACAACCTATCATCGGTTCCCAAGCTCGCATGCCTGACACGATAATGGCTGGTCGGTAGATCGAAATGATCAGGCTTCCATTTGAGGGGGATCCTCTACATCAATTTCTCCTCGCCTTGAAATGAACGGGCTTCCATCTGAGGGGGATCCTCTACATCAATTGCTCCTCGCCTTTGGCATCCCGCTTCAAGAAATATAAAGTGTTGAGAGCATCTTGGGTGATAGGTTTTACCGCGTACCACCTGTCCTTGAAGTTGCGGACAGAGTCAACCTAAGTTTTGAACAACCTTGAAGGCTGCTTGAAGGACATCCAGCTGTGCCGCCCATCTCCACCCGAGCGTTGCAGATGAAAGACGTGGAAGAAGAGGGGTAGCATGCAGCCAATATCGAGATACTGGAAGACTAGCTCGAACGCCTGGATAAATAAGATCGCATTGGGATGAAGCTGCAAAGGCGCCAACCTTAGCCATTTGAAGACCCCCATCTGGAAGTCATTGAAGGGGAGTCTCATCCCTGCCTCCCGGAAGACGAACTCATACATTGCGAAGCGTTTCCCCATAAAACGCGAGCATATCCTATCTTCCTCTCGAGGAGCGTAACACAACCAGTTGAAAGGACCCTCGGGCCCCAATTCCTCGACTAAAGTAAAAACAGGGATGCTTTCTTCCATGAAGCGCGACTCTGCTTCCAATGGCTCGTCGGTAACCCACGATATTTCACCTTGATCAGTCGAGGAAGCGACTGAGTCCCCTTCCTCGGAATGCCTCTGATTAGCAGTACCTGAAAAGCAGAAGGAACAAGTGAATTCGACGTCGCATCAAATCCACCCTTCCACCGCAGTTCAAGTGATTGGACGAAGGGGCCGAACGCCGGAAGTGCTCATATTAAAATTGCCACAACCAACGAGGAGACCAGTAAAGATCCCACCCGGGCACTCGTGGAACGCCCAAAATTCCTAAGAAAATTAAGAAACTCTCGCTCGTCATATTCATAAGACGCTCGCAATATTCATCTAATCATGTTAGTTCTGACCGGTTCACTCATCAAAATACGTTAGTTCTGCCCGACGTATTCAACTTGTGCCCGAGACATTCATTCACAAACCCTAGAAACACACCTAAAATAGAAATCTACCTACTTTAAGCGAGAAAACCGCCACTACAATTGCCTAATAAGCATAGAAATTTCCAGAAAAAATGGACTTAAGGGGTTACCTGACATGGTGATGGCGGGCAGACAGCGGTAGCAAACGGCGGCGACGGTGTTGGTTACTTTGAGAAGCGGGAGTTACTCAATTGAGGTCCGGTTAATCGTAGGAGCGAAAAAGTGAAATGAACGGCTCTCCCCCGCTTTATATGCAAGAAAAACGCGTGAAAGAACGCGCCTAGACAATCATTACTTTGGTTCCCTAGGTCGGCTTGAATTCAATAAGCCGTGGCATGGAAAACGAAGCGACACACATTGAATTCCTCAACATGTCACCTTGAGGAATTCTGAACGACATCGAGCATCCACAAGTATCCCCGACATCTACAGATGTCGTGCGCTGAAAACATTTCACGACAAGGAAAGATGCTCGCACGAACTCCAGTGTAATCTCACGCTCGTCACGCCCCACCGAGTCTGTTCCTCGACAACCCAAATCCTTTCTGGACATACGTTTGATCCAGACTACCTACGTTGCGTGAGCTTACCCTTGACATATTGGTTATGCCCGACTAGATTTTTCCTTAACTCATCGCTCTGTCCCAGAGCCTCGACTTGGGGGGCTCCTGTTCTTGACTGAGACTCCAAGACACAGTTGGGCTCAGGCCCAAATCCCCTTAAAGCCAATGCCCAGTCACGTCGGGCAGATGCATATAATAGTCGGGCAGAAGTAAATGCCACGAGCATCCCACGAAGAGGTCGGACAACCACATCGACCTATAACATAGGAGCCTGGGAGACCACGTCTTCCCCTCGCGCGCCACGTCATCCAACCGTCCCCTTTTTATCTCCTGAAAGATAGGGGCAGTTGGACCAGGGACAAAGACCACATGCTAGGTCTTACACACTCCTACGCGTACCTTGGTAGTTATTCTTTGGGCCTAGCTAATCCAGTCCAAGAAAGGACCTTAGCGCTGGGGGCTCACTATAAATACTCTTTTTCACTAAAGGGTCAAATATTCTGATTCATTCTCTCTTTACCATTATTTTGTATCCAATCTCACTTAAGCTTCAGAGTGTATTGCAGGTACACTCCCTTTCTCTCTTCCACCTCACTTATTCCTGCTCGACCCCTAGAAGACCTTTCTGATCAGGTAAGATCAAGTCCCATTTCATATTGACTTTGATATTGGTTGGTTTTTGGTTTTCTTTAGGGTGTGTAAACATGAGCCATGATGGTTAATTAACCCTAAAAGCAAATTTGTGTTTTTTTTTAATTAAGTAGGTACATGTACATTAACAAAAAAAGTGATAATTTTATTTGTTTTAGTCTGGTAATAATTTTCATATTGGATACTTAAAACTTGGATTTTTTTTATTATTATTGTAAATATAAATATAATAAATCGTAAGTCGTTTAATTTAGAAAAATTTATGTATATATTTTTTTAATGTTGTTTTAATTGAAATTAAATGATATTAAATTTTATATTAAAGAGGTTATGAATTAAAAAGAATATATGTTTCATTGATCAAAATACAGAAAACAATTTAAAATATAAATTTGAATGTATCGAAGTAAAATCTTAAATTTCATTTTACACATATTTGCTGTAATCAATTGAATTAATCCATTGAATTATTATATAATATATGTAAAATCATATTTATAAATATTAAATATTGATTGTATAAACGATTGTCTAATATGACCTCTAATATGAGAAGACTTTACCTTATACCCTTACAGTTAATCTCATACCCCCACATCTAATTTTTTTTGACCAAATTGTCCTTGTATAAATAGTTAATAAATCAAATTTACTTTCCATTTTTACCATTCGTCCAAAGTTACAGAGAGAAAAAAATTTGCGATTTTCAGACGTGTTTACCGGAAGACTATAAGTAAGTCTTCCGGTTTGAAAATTTGTATACCGGAAGAGTTTTTGAAAGTCTTCCGGTACCGGAAGACTTTATGAAAGTCTTCCGGTATGATGAGTTGGTTTTAAAATGACTACCGAAAGACTTCATCAAAGTCTTCCGGAATGATGCGTTTTAAAATGACTACCGAAACACTTTGATGAAGTCTTCCGGAATGGTTTTTTTAAAAAAAGTATGTACCGGAAGACTTGAAGAAAGTCTTCCGGAAATTTATTTATTTTTTTAATTTTTTTTAATTTTTTTTTAATTAAATAATTGTTTTATTGTTTTTTTCCAGTGGTGCGTTCACGAGGCAGAGATGTGAGGATACCAGTTCGATCGATGGGACGAGGCGATACGAGTAGGACACGCGCAAATGATGTTGGTACATCTGCAGCTGCAGCATACCCTGTGGGGTATCCTGGAGGTCCGTACGATACCAGTATTTTGGTTTCGTACGAGCATCATGTGGCCAGATGTGTATGGTTTGGTGAGGTAAGGAAATTATAATTATTTAGTTTTGAATAAAAACCGAAATTATTAGTAGCTATTGTAGAATTTGTTTAATTTTATTTGATTTCAGGAGAGAGGGGCAAAGAAGGAATTGAAGGTGGCAGGACATGGGTTGAAGTTGACCCAAATGGTTCCACAGCAGCTTCCACCGGAGATTGATGCTATCATATCTAGGTCCGGTTTAGCTTCCTTACAGAGATCAAGTTTGAAGAAGATCGATGCAAACTTGGTTTCTGCATTTGTGGAGAGGTGACATCTAGAGACATCTTCATTTCACCTGCCGTTCGGTGAAATGACGATTACTCTAGATGATGTGGCATGTCTGCTTCATTTTCCTATCAGGGGGATATTCTGGAACCCTCCAGCCATCAGTGAGGAGCTAGCCATTGAGTGGGCCGTTGACTACCTTGGAGTGTCATCGAGAGTGGCACTATTCCAGGTTCGTGAGTGCAGAGGTTCGTACTTCAAGATAGAGTGGTTATATGATCGATTCGTAGAGCATCGAGCAGCTTCATCATGGGCATATGCGACCAGATGTTATTTGATGATGTTAGTGGGTTGCACGATCTTTGCGGATAAGTCGTTTACACTTGTGGAGGCACGATACTTGGCATTATTTAGGGACCTGAATGAGTTGTCCAACTATAGTTTGGCAACAGCTGCATTGGTGACATTGTATAGGTTTCTTGGAGATGCGTCCATGTTTAGTTGCAAACAGCTTGGTGGTTATCCGACTCTCTTACAGGTATATATTTAAATTCAGTTTATTGATATTTTTTTAAGTCTAATGTTAATTTTATTATGTTAAAGGTATATATTTAAATTCAGTTTATTGATTTTCTTTTAAGTCTAATATTAATTTTATTATGTTCATTGTGTTATATTTAATTATTATGTTATTGTTTTTTTAACAGTGCTGGATTCATGAGTATTTTCCTACACTTGGGAAAAAAGGAGAGAATTTGATACCTGCTCAGAACTGTGGTCTCCCGCGAGCGATGAGGTGGACATACAAACAGGGGGCGTTAAAGGTGGATGAGTTGCGACCTATTATGGATGAGCTGACACCGACCGATGTCATATGGAGGCCGTTCGAGGATCATAGAGTTCATCGTCTTTTTGATGAGATTTCTCTATTTAGGGGTTGTTTGTGGTGGGGAGATACTATTGTTCCATACATGCCTGACAGGTGTCTTCGACAGTTTGGATAGCGTCAGTACATTCCACCTGCACCTATTGATCCTAGGATGGCTGGTGATATTGATGTTGAGTGGATTAGTTACACCCATAGCGTTGGCCAGGTGATTCGTTCGGCTGCACTGGCGACTACCCCATTTGAGGTAGAGGATGGATACCTTGAGTGGTATTATCGTGTTTCGCATCCTCGATTGGTACCTCCTACCCATGATGAGCCGCCAATTGCATCTATTCCTGATTACGATGCGGGACCATCTGATCCTGCATGGGGTTCTGTGTCTACCTTGATTCATCGCTACCTTCAGCAGAATGCAGCTGAAGAGGATGATCCACATTTTGCTGATCTGTTTGCAGCTTTACGTATTGCTCGTTCACAGTGATGTATAGTTATGTTTATGTCATATTATTTTTTAGACTTGGTTTCTTAATATATTGACATTTGAACTATATGTACGATCATATTTATGTTATATGTTATTTATAGTTTTTCGACAAAAAAATTGAAATTAAAATTTAATTCATGAATGTGAAATTAAAAATGAATAACCTAGTGAAATTAAAACATATAATATAATTCATGAATAAAAATGAATAACATAGTTTATAATTCATAATGTGTTTGTAATATAGGCGTAAGTTGTTGCCAATGTTGTAGACGTGCAGCAAATCCTACCATCCACGATGTTGCTGCTGGATAACGAAAGTTCTTGCAATCTGTTGTCACTGGTGGCAATGGAAATCCTTCTTTCATGTTAACCTATATTCAAAATTAAACAATACATTATTTAACATTACTCAAATCATTTACTAATAATATCAAATTATAACAATGTTTACCTGAATCCAATGATTTGAGTTTACAAATCCAATGCAATAAAATGAGACATTCGGTGAGAATGTAGTTGTCATAGGGAAGAAAGTCAAACATTCGACTCTAAACAGACAAGTACCACGTTATACCGATTCGCAATCACGTAACCCATATCTGGTAGAGTCAACCATTTATTTATTGGTTGAGAACCACTTCCCTCTATCTTCAAAGAATCTCTCACTTCAGCTAACCGATCAGCAAATAAATTGGCATATAAAGCTGATCTTTCATTATGTATAATTTCCAATTCTAAGTCCGGACGAACCATTGGCCAACCATCTTCAGCATAACCCCGCAATGAAGCAATCACTCTAAATCCACAATTACCATCTGACAATACGTTGACAACGTCATCAATAAATGACCTAATATGATAAGGAAATTGAAGGATGAACCGTTTAGATGATTGTGAAGTTTGTGCTAATTTTAACTTCTTTTTCACAGGTTGAGATGGTTGAGATTTCTTTTTTGAATTTTGTGATGGTTGAGATTATCGTTGTGAAGATTGTGATGCTTGATCAACATATTCATGATACGAAGGATCCCTGTAAACATCATACCCTTCAGGTTTTTTGTCTTTTTTCTTGACTCCACCTTTTGTCTTTATTTTTTCAGGTGGTGCTAACAAAGAAGTCGTTGTGGGAAATGCAAGTTCATAAACCCTACTATGTAATGCCCTTCTTCCAACAACATCTTGTGACCTATACCTTTTCCATAACTCATCCATTGCAGATTTCATACCCACATCTGATTCCTCATCTAAGTCTTCTTCCAACTTAATTTCCATACTTAGTTTCCTCCAATGTACATGCACAACCTCAATTGGTATCGGAATACCACTAATTCTATACCCTGCCAACTCACACGCGCAAGGTAATCCATAGGTTGTTCTAAGAGTACATCGACATTTGTCCTTGTTAGTTCCAATATAATCAACTCTAGTTAACTCTTCAGCAACGCGCCTCAATGCAGCTCGCGACACTGTAGTACGTAAATATGTGTAAAATGGACTTGAATAGACATGCGCAACTTCATACACACTCTTTTGAAAAGAAGCTCGAATGTTGCTAATTTGTATCTTTAAGTTGTCATTCATGGCCTCCTAACATTTGACCATGTCACCTATACTGTTTCCCAACATCTGCTTTAACTTCCAATGAGCAGACTCAACCCTATAATAATACATATTTAAACTAAGTAAGAAAAATACAAAATTCACAAAAAGTATATTTTGGGATCTAAATCAAAACATACCGATTAGTCGTCGTGTTACCCATATGTAGGACTCGATTAATCCATGCGCAAACAAACCTTTGTCTATGTGGTGTCAACCATGTGTCGTTCACGTACTAAAAAAATTTAGGACAATCAACACACTCTTGCTCAAGTTCTTTTAAATGTTGAGCATACTCAACCTCATCATTAGCCCATACAACATCCGTCCATAATTTGCCAATTGACTCCTACATATCAGGAGCCACTAATAGTTTCCTTACAAAATTTAAACACTAACTAATGGATATTATTATAAAATAAACACTGATAAATTATTATTATTATTATACATTTATAAAATTATAAAAATTTATATATTTCAAATTTATGATTTCACTAGAACTAAATCTCTATATTTTTAATTTCTTTTTTTTTTGTCAAGTATTAAAAAATAAAATAAATAAATTTAACGGGAGTACATTTTTTTACAAAAATTTACCTTAACTTATCACTATAACATTTATTTTTTATTGATAATATAATAAAATATATGAGATAAATAATTTTTATATACGGAAAAAAATCAACATATAGGAGAAATTCAAATACTTTTATAATATATTTTATTTTTATAAACAATTATTTGTATATAAAAAAAATTTCTTTTTTATTCAAGTATTAAAAAATAAAATAAATAAATTTAATGGGAGAACATTATTTTTGTAAAGAATATACCTTAATGTGTCATGATAACATTTATTTGTTATTGATAATATTATAAAATATATTAGATAAATAGTTTATATATATATATATATATATATATATATATATATATATATATATATATATATATATATATATATATATATATATATATATATATATATATATATATATATATATATATATATATATATATATATATATATACGAAAAAATTCAAATACTTTTATAGTATATTTTATTTTTATATACGAAATAAAATTTATTGTTGTTCCACTATAAATGAAAAAAGTATATTGTTGATATAATTATTTTTATAAACGGAAAAATATATATTGTTGATACAAATACTTTTATAAAGAAAAAAAAATTTAATGATACAAATATCTTTATGTGTTTTAATAATTGCATAAAATATATTTATTTATATTAATAATATTTATTTATATAATTAATAATATATTTATAAATATTATAATATTATTTGATATATATATATAATTAAATAATTGTGTAAATATTTTTATAAAATATCAACCAATGTGTGTGGGTATATATTCATTTTTTAAAATATAATTTATATTTATGTATATTTACTGATTTTTATTAATTATATTTTTTTTTAAATTTTAAATAAAAACAAATATACATCCTCGAGGGATACCAGTGCAATTAAATCCCGTGGATATCAATAAAAAAAAAACAAAAGTCTATAAAAAGTCCAAATCCAATTTAAATAAGTCAAATGTTGTGATAAAATCCACCGAATATCTTTACTCTTTTATCATTCAATTCCCCAAATAACGTTAATACCAGCCTATAAAAGAGCCTATCATATTCATTAGGTTTTCATAACTCCTCTACAAACAATATGGTCGGTTGGGCTATTGCTGTTCACGGTGGCGCTGGTGTCGATCCTAATCTCCCACCACAGCGTCAAGAAGAAGCCAAACAGCTTCTTACTCATTGTCTCAATCTTGGCATCTCCGCTCTTCGTTCCAATGCCTCCGCTCTCGATGTCGTTGAACTTGTCGTATGTCTTCCCATTCTTGATCCATGCATAACAATGACATATTATGATATGATATTTTAGAAACATTCATACGTTAATTTGTTTTGATGATTTTAGGGTTGGTTTTTTTGACAGGTGAGACAATTGGAGACAGATCCTTTGTTCAACTCTGGCCGTGGATCAGCTCTCACGGCAAACGGAACGGTGGAGATGGAGGCTAGTATCATGGACGGTACCAAGAGAAGATGCGGTGCTGTATCTGGCGTTTCCACCGTGAAAAACCCTGTCTCACTTGCTCGTCTTGTTATGGAGAAATCACCTCATTCATACCTTGCTTTCTCCGGTGCAGAAGAATTCGCACGTCAACAGGTTTGTTATCAATATTTCTTATTTTTTCTCTCAAAATTCTTACAAATATATTTGGTTAATTACCTAAATGATTGGTGGTTGTGTTTTGCTAGGGCGTGGAGGTTACAGAGAATGAATACTTCATCACTCCTGATAATGTTGGTATGCTGAAACTTGCAAAAGAAGCAAATACAATTTTGGTAACACCTTTTTACTATGATATATATATGTATATGGTTTCAGTGAATATTTTTATTAATGATTTTAATGTATGTGTTGCTGGATGATGATGCAGTTTGACTATCGAATTCCGACGGCTGGACAATGTGCAGGAGTTGAAAGTCCAGTGAAGATGAACGGTTTGCCAATAAGTGTTTATGCGCCGGAGACAGTCGGATGTGTGGTGGTGGACAATGAAGGAAGGTGTGCTGCTGCCACATCGACCGGTGGTTTAATGAACAAAATGAGTGGTAGAATCGGGGATTCACCACTGATAGGTGCCGGAACATATGCATGTGAATTATGTGGTGTATCTTGCACTGGTGAAGGTGAAGCTATCATACGTAGTACTCTTGCACGTGAAGTTGCTGCAGTAATGGAGTATAAAGGTTATAGGCTTCAAGAGGCTGTAGATTATGTGATTAAACATCGTCTTGATGAAGGGTTTGCTGGCCTTATTGCTGTGTCTAATAAGGGTGAAGTAACTTTTGGTCATAATTGTAATGGAATGTTTAGGGGCTGTGCTACTGAAAATGGGTTTATGGAGGTAGGAATCTGGGATTAAAGTTATAGTCATTACTATGAGTCCTATGAATTTTAATAGTTGCTAGAATTGGCTACATTGCCTTTTTCTATACTATAACATCATCGTATTTATATAAATAAAATACCTAATGATTTTAGTATATATTGTATATCTCATATTGCTGCATATAAACGAACAAGCATTCTTCTGTTTCTTTATATAGATTTAGGTTCAATTTAGCTCCATAAAAAGTGTTAGATACTCCCATAACTCCGGATTGTAAAAGTAGTATCATTAGTTAATACTAAAACAACTCTATTAAATTTAATTATATAAATTTTATATAAATTTAATACTAACTATAATATAAGAATAAAAATTATTACTAACCAAAGTATTTTTTTCAACTTGCAAAATTGAAATATCATGACAACGGGATCAGATGATTGGTGGCTCTCCCTAAATCGATGCATAGCCTCAGCAAAATCATCCCAGAAAGTACAATGAATCCTGTTAGCTCCTAAACTTTTTAAATATAAATTCATGTCAATAGTACATAAAAAATATAAGAAACTAAAAAATAAAAAATAAATTTGAAAATTATGATTTTGAAATATGAAGTTTAAATTCCGCTGCGAAATACTATATGTTATTCTGATTAACCCGTGTTACGGGACATGACATTGTTTGTTTGAATTATGATGAAATGTGAAATATTTTGTTGGGGTAGAAGGGTATTACAGACACTATGAGAGATTTCGGCCCTCAAACCAAACAAGAACTGATCAATCTTCCATATTTCATCTAGAGCATACATGGCTTGCCTATAGTAAACTGCTATGTCCTCAAACTTCTCAGCATAACTGGCCACAGTCATGCTCCCTTGTCTAAGTTGTTGATTTGAAGCACTTTCCCACCACCTTGCAGTTGGACCTTTTAGTAAATGTGACGCTAAAATCACCTTGTCTTCTTCACCACAAATCACAATCTGGAAAATTCTCTCCATACCGGTTACCCATTCATGTGCCTTGACTGAATTCAATCCACCGTGAAACTCCTGAAGGCTCATACGGAAGAAGTCTCGGAATGTCCCGCTTCCAGCTTCAGGAGCAGCCACATGAGGATGAAGGCCCCCATTCATTTGGTGCATTATTTCCTTCATGAACTGATGCTGCTGCTGTTGCTGCATCTGTTGCATGCATTGGAACATAGGAGCATTTGCGTCACTGCCCGTCTAATCGCTACCCGGAGGAGTGATGCTGGGTCAAGCACGAGTTCTACACCTACCAGCCATATTCCTAAATGTCATCAAAACAGGATTAAGTTGACAAGGCTCAATACCATAAACATAACATTTAGTCCTACAGTGATATTACGTGTATGAATGGAAAGGAAACACTTATAATATTCCAAGGCTAGGTCGAGTATACGACCTGCTCTAATACCAACTGTAATACCCATATATAAAAGACATACATCAAAGAATATTTTTCATATATAAATTTATGTTTGGTATTGAAATACAATAAGTTCTTAGTAACACAGTGTATAAATATAACCACTACAACATAAGGTACTAGCAAAAGGCTATAAATAGTACAAGATGTTCACAAATAAAAAGTCTAAGAACTAGATCCGAAGATCTCAAAAGTCCGCAGCAAAAAAAGCCATCAAACAAGCAAGGATAATCAAGTCGCCTTATCCTTACCCTTTGTGGAACCTGAAGTACTTGAAATAAAAACATCAACATGAGGTGAGATAAAACATCTCAGTGAGTTCCCTATCTTAGAGTTCTCTCGGCTCTAAAAAAGGTTTAAAACTAAACATTACTCAAGTCGGGGAAAACCTAGACTTCGAGTTCACAAAAAATAAAGACATCAAACAAAATAAAACGAAGCATACACAAGGTGCTTTAAGGAATATTTCCCCGCCCAGTCATACTCCCCGATGGCAAAAAAGTACGGGTCACTCGATCCTTAACGTATAGATAACTTTCCCCGCCCATCCACACTTCCCGGTGGCAAGCAAGCACGGGTCACTCATTATCTATCAAAGGTACTTTCCCCGCCCAGTCATACTCCCAGATGAAAAGCAAGCACGGGTCATTGTACCTACAACTATGTAACTTTCCCCGCCCAATCATACTCCCACATGACAAGCAAGCACGGGTCACAGTTACTCTTCCTAATGGATACTTTCCCCGCCTATTCATACTCCCAGATGACAAGTAAGCACGGGTCACGATCATCCATTAAGAGTTTCGGATCCACAGATTAATTATATCGACATAAGCCATATAATTAAATTAGGATTTATCGCAAGGAAGTAAACTTCTAACTTCTAACAACTACCTAGCCCGAAGGCACCCTCAAAGTATCGACGTCTAAGTATTGTCAAGTCTCTAAAACAATTCCGTAACAACCTAGGGTAATTTAGCTGCCTCACAAGTTTTACCGTTTTATTACCTTAAGCTCACAATTCCCTAACTTAACATTTTTACGGGTTTAACAAAAAGTCGGGTAAAAATAATAATTTCCGGCATCAGGTGAAAGTACATAATTCTAGCTTTTCAACGATATAAATAACATTTAAATCGGGTAACCGAGTAAGAAGTTATGAAATTTCAATGTTTGGAATTAAAATATTTTCCTCCATACTTACAGTGTTAACCGGTTAACGGATTGGTTAACTGGTTAACCAAGTCAAACCAGAGGCATGCCGCGCAAGTTCAAGACGCGTTAATCGGTTAACGGATTGGTTAACCGGTTAACCAACCATAGACAACAGCAAACACGGAAATTCCATGACAGTAATATCCCAAAACCATTCCAAACATTGGCAAACATCAAAACAACATAGTAGCAATGTTCCTACACCTAGAGGCAACATATTCAAGCATTTATATCAATTTCTAACAGTTTAATCTACCGATTCTAGGATTTTTCACTAATTTGACCTAAAACTCACAAACTCTAAAAACTCTACCAAACCAAAAGTAAAGGTTTCTAGCTATGAACCCACCTCTAGCAAGAAGATTGGAGAAGATTGAATGCTGAAACGAATGAGTAGAAGCAACAAGATTAGGAGTGCTCTTCTTCTTCTTCAATACTTTTTCTTCTTCTTTCTTCTTTTCCTTTCTCTCTTCTCATTCTTTCTCCATTTCTATGTTTTTTTCAAAACAAAAGAAATAAGACTTTAGGTCTTAAAAGGAAACATAACTTTTCCTACCGACGAGTCCAAATAGAGAGTATCCAAAAATGTCTCTTAATTCAACATTTTACAAAACCTCTGAGTCAGCTAATATTAGTTAATAAAATAAAATCCCGCTGATTACTCTATTTAATTCTATCAAAATTTCTTAGGGTAATTCAGAACAATATTATTATCAAATAATATTATCTAGAGCATTAAATAAATTACGGGGTATTACATCCCCCCTTAAATAGAAATTTGTCCTCGAATTTAAAAGATTACATGAACATGTGAGGATATGATTCCCACATCTCCGATTCCATTTCCCACGTAGCATCTCCCGGATGCGTCTCATCCCATTGCACTTTAACAAGTGGTATCTCTTTGTTCCTTAACACCTTGGTTTCTCTTCCAACAATGCGACTTGGTTGAGGTTCGAAGGTCAAATCCGCTTCTATCTCGATAGAATCCGGCATAATAGGTTGAAGAGGATCAGGAACGGACCTACGAAGTTGAGATACATGGAAAACATCATGTATTTCAGATAGAGAGGGTGGTAAGGCCAATCTGTAAGTAACTTCACCAATCCTCTCCAAGATCTGATACGGTCCTACGTATCTCGGACTTAACTTGCGCGACTTGAACGATCCTTTTAATCTCAATCTCAGAGTGACTTTCAAATACACATGATCACCTTTATCAAACTCCAAAGGTCTCCTTCGATTGTCAGTATAACTCTTCTAACGATCTTTGGCTTGCTTAATCTTTTCTCGAATCATATGAATCTTTTTCGTAGTTTCTTGAATAACTTCGGGTCCCAAAATCCTATCTTCATCTACCTCCGACCAACACAACGGTGTTCTACACTTCCTTCCATATAAAGCTTCGTACCAAGCCATTCTGATTTTTGCATGGTAACTATTATTGTAAGAGAATTCTATCAATGACAAAAGTTCCTTCCAATTTCCTCTACTTTCCAAAACACACGCCCTTAACATATCTTCCATCGTTTGAATCGCACGCTCCGTCTGACCATCCGTTTGAGGATGATTAGAAGTACTCAAACGCAAATTTGTACCCATGGCTTGTTGGAACACCTTCCAAAACCTCGAAGTGAACTTAAGATCTCTATCCGACACAATACTAGATGGAACACCATGCAATCTCACAATCTCAACAATAAACAACCTCGCAAGATGACTTGCCTTGTACGCAGTCTTAACGGCTAAGAAATGTGCATATTTCGTTAACTGATCCACAATCACCCAAACAGAGTCATAACCACCTTTAGGGGTGTTCACGGGCCGGTTTGGTTCGGTTTTGAGAGAATCCGATACCCGAACCAACGAAAAATAAATGAATTGGTTTGAATTGAATTTCTATATTTTTGCAATAAAGCCCAAACCAAACCGATCCGAAAAATAATGGATTGGTTTGGATTAGATTGATCGGATATATTAAAAGTAAATATACAAAAATATATATTTTTAAATTATTTCTTTACACGCAAAAATATGAAAAATAAATATCAAACACATGACACACATATTTTTAAATATGTTATGACCACCATAGTCATATAATTGTTGTATTTCACTTAAATATTTAGTAACTTAAAACAATTTTATTGCATAATCATACTCCATTTCATAACATAAAATTGAAGGTTTGTAGTTTGTAGATACTTGTGATTTGAAGTTTTGCGATTTGGGAAGAAACTTGTGGTTTACATATACTTGTAATTTGCAATTTGTGAGTTTGATTTATAATGGTTGTGACTTTTAATATTTTATTTCTCTATATTTCATCATTGATTGATATGCTTGTGATAATTTAAAAGATGTCGTTTAGTTTTTCATTGAAAATGCCTAGAAACTATGTCTCTTTATTTCTTCACAATGGTTTGTACTTGATAATTGCTATAAAAATTATTCTCTTCATTCTAATAAATAAGTAATAACTCAATTAAAATTAAAAGTTTATTATATGAATTAATTATGTCGATTGTTATTGGTTTGGTTTGGGTTTACGGGTACCAAATTAGAAATCTGTTGCCCAAACCAATTAACATCGATTTTAATTGGTTTGGTTCGGCTTTTGCCCGAAATGGAAAATGCCCAACCCAAACACATTTGTTTGGTTTGAATTCCGGTTTGGTTCGGATTTACCCGAACTAATGAACACCCATAACCACCTTGAGTACTTGATAAACCTACCGCAAAGTCCATAAAAATACTATAAGTAAAAATCTTGCTTGCACTAATTTATTCTTTTTTTACGGTGGATCATAATACTCAACTTTATAAAAAAAATAACAAACAAACATAAATGTGTTGATTATTATTTTTTTTTAATTATTGTGTTTTTTATAAATTTAATGCATATGGTCAAAATTTTAATTTATTGCTATTTTGAATGCATTTTGATTTCCTAAGTTTATATAGACTTTATTGTGATAATATCGATGATTGAGGCGCCTCGTCACACAGAGACACCTAGATTGGGCAAAATTAGTTTTGACCCATTCCGTAAGGCAGCGAAGAGGGAATGAAATGCATGTTGGATCTTCGTTTTCTTTCTTAATTCTGACTCAAAACCCAAATCCTTACTCATATTATTATAACATTAATTTTCACCTGCCTATAAAAGAATCCACCAGATTCATTGAGTTTTCATCACACTCTCACAAAAACAAAAGACACAAACCAAAAGAATTCTTAAAACAAACACAATATGGTCGGTTGGGCTATTGCTGTTCACGGCGGCGCCGGTGTCGATCCTAATCTCCCTCCACAGCGTCAAGAAGAAGCCAAACAACTTCTTACTCATTGTCTCAATCTTGGCATCTCCGCTCTTCGTTCCAATGCCTCCGCTCTCGATGTCGTTGAACTTGTCGTATGTCTTCCCATTCTTGACCCATGCATAACAATGACATATTATGATATGATATTTTAGAAACATTCACACGTTAATTTGTTTTGATGATTTTAGGGTTGGTTTTTTTTTGACAGGTGAGACAATTGGAGACAGATCCTTTGTTCAACTCTGGCCGTGGATCAGCTCTCACGGCAAACGGAACGGTGGAGATGGAGGCTAGTATCATGGACGGTACTAAGAGAAGATGCGGTGCTGTATCTGGCGTCTCCACCGTGAAAAACCCTGTCTCACTTGCTCGTCTTGTTATGGAGAAATCACCTCATTCATACCTTGCTTTCTCCGGTGCAGAAGAATTCGCACGTCAACAGGTTTGTTATCAATATTTCTTATTTTTTCTCTCAAAATTCTTACAAATATATTTGGTTAATTAACTAAATGATTGGTGGTTGTGTTTTGCTAGGGCGTGGAGGTTACAGAAAATGAATACTTCATCACTCCTGATAATGTTGGTATGCTGAAACTTGCAAAAGAAGCTAATACAATTCTGGTAACACTTTTTACCATGCAAGATGATATATTTTCATTAATGGATTCAATGAATATTTTATTAATGATTTTAATGTATGTGTTTGCTGGATGATGATGCAGTTTGACTATCGAATTCCGACGGCTGGACAATGTGCAGGAGTTGAAAGTCCAGTGAAGATGAACGGTCTACCAATAAGTGTTTATGCGCCGGAGACAGTCGGATGCGTGGTGGTTGATAGTGAAGGAAGGTGTGCTGCTGCTACATCTACCGGTGGTTTAATGAACAAAATGAGTGGTAGAATCGGGGATTCACCACTGATAGGTGCTGGAACATATGCATGTGAATTATGTGGTGTATCTTGCACTGGTGAAGGTGAAGCTATCATTCGCAGTACTCTTGCACGTGAAGTTGCTGCAGTAATGGAGTATAAAGGCTATAGGCTTCAAGAGGCTGTGGATTATGTGATAAAGCATCGTCTTGATGAAGGGTTTGCTGGCCTTATTGCTGTGTCTAATAAGGGGGAAGTGGCTTTTGGTCATAATTGTAATGGAATGTTTAGGGGCTGTGCTACTGAAAATGGGTTTATGGAGGTAGGAATATGGGATTAGATAAATAAATAGGAAAATTATATAAACTAGTAGTGTTT